>OZ010582.1:127392534-127422534 GCA_963932145.1 Acanthosepion lycidas
CGGGATGACTCGGGGTAAGAAAACGACGTGAAACCGCCGCGAACCACCGCGTACTGCCGAACGACGCCTACCCCCAACCCAGCGACCCCGCACCCACACCCGAGCACGACCGCGACGCCGCAACGCCGACGGACCGCTACGACACCTTGAACCCGCGCCGCAAAGCGCGAACGGAGCGAACGCTACAGCCCCGTACCGGTTCCTCGCTTCGCGCGGGCACGGCCCGACCGACCCGGTCCTCGGAGCCAATCCTTCTTCCGAAGGTACGGATCCATTTTGCCGACTTCCCTTACCTACATTGATGCCATCGACGAGAGGCTGTACACCTTGGAGACCTGCTGCGGATGGTGGGTACGGACCGACTCGAGAGCTGCGAAAACCGGACCCGGATTTTCCAGGGCCGCCGAAAGCGCACCGGACGCCGCCCGAGCCGCGGCGCTCTACAGGTACCTTTTCCGTATCTCCGGACGAGCCGATTCCACGGACACGGTCCTTTACGAAGAAGAGAGAACTCTTCCCGGGGCTCTCGGCGACGTCTCCGGGCTCGCTTGCGTCACCGCGGTTTCGCCCGAGAAGCGACGAGACGCCACCGACATCGCTGCCAGCAGCGCCGCCACCCCCGGGCACTCTCCGAGTCCGGGTTCGGGAATATTAACCCGATTCCCTTTCGACGGAAGGCCGGCCGCTCGTTGCGTTTACGGTGTTCGCGCGCGACTTACGGATCCGGCGCCTTTCGGGAAGACTTTCGCCTGCGTCTTAGGACCGACTGACCCGTGCTCGACCGCCGTTGGCACGGAACCCTTCTCCACTTCGGTCTTCGAAGGTCTCGTTCGAATATTTGCTACTACCACCGAGATCTGCACCCGCGGTCGGCTCCACCCGGGCTCGCGCCCTAGGCTTCCGTGCTCACCGCGGCGCCCTCCTACTCGTCGCGGCATCGGTCAGGCGCGCGTAATTCCAGCGCAAGCGCTCCTCGCCGCGACGGTCCGGCATCGGTCCGTCGCTCCAGCGCCATCCATTTTCGGGGCCGGTCGATTCGGCAGGTGAGTTGTTACACACTCCTTAGCGGATTCCGACTTCCGTGGCCACCGTCCTGCTGTCTATATCGACCGACACCCTTTCGGGGATCTCATGGGCGTCGCGTTAGGCACCTTAGCCGGACGTTTGGTTCATCCCACAGCGCCAGTTCTGCTTACCAAAAGTGGCCCACTTGGCATTCGCATTCGTTTCTGCCGCCGCCGCGACGACGACAGAGCGGTGGGACGGCTCCGTATTCGGGAGAGTCGACCCGTTCCACCCGTTCCGAGTTCGAGAGTAGGTCGAGGCCGTGAACGGCCCCGGGGCCTCCAATCGTTCGCTTTACCGGATGGAATTGCGACGATCGAACGCCAGCTATCCTGAGGGAAACTTCGGAGGGAACCAGCTACTAGACGGCTCGATTGGTCTTTCGCCCCTACACCCGGTTCCGACGATCGATTTGCACGTCAGAGGCGCTTCGGACTTCCACCAGAGTTTCCTCTGGCTTCATCCCGACCGGGCGTGGATCGCCATCTTTCGGGTCCCTGGCCGCTCGCTACGCCAGAGTCGGCCGAGTCGTACTCGGAGAAAAAAATTACCGACCCGGGGGTGATGCGCCCGCGCGCAGCGCCTAAACTCGACGACCTAAATCGTGACTAGTTCAAGCCGCGGGATCTCACCGGTGGGCTGTGGGAGGAAAGTTTGAGGCTGCAACCCCGCGAAAGACCCCACCCCCGTGAGTTTTTCCTCCCGCCACAAGCGCCCGAGCCTCCTGCGTCATCTCCCGGCGACGGAAAAATCGTTGAGGAACCGATACGGGACGGACGGAGGAAAAGGGGGGCGAAGCCGACGACGGGACGAAGACGGCAAGCGCCGGCGGAATCGGGCACGGCTAGGCAGGCGGAAGGAAGCGAGAAACTCCCCGCCGGAACCGCTTTCGCCGCGACACCTCTCCCGGAACCGGTGCCCTCCCACGCGCTCTCTCGCTTTCGCTGCGCCTTCGGGGTTCTTCGTGGCCCCTACGACTCGCGAACGGCCAGGACTCCTCGGTCCGTGTTTCAAGACGGGTCGGGTGGGTTGCCGATGCACGTCGCGGACCCGAGGTGACGGGCGGCACAGAGCGTGACGCCGACCTACCGCGCCGGCAGTGCCCTCCCGCGCGCCCAGATTTTTGACGTCCGGACGCGGAGAAGACGACGCGACGAGACGACGTCGCGCGCCGGCACGGGAATCGGCGCGGCCGCGCCGGCTTCGAGGCTCCCGCGAACACTGTCCCGCGCGCGCCCGAGACGGTGGGGCGCCGAGGAGCGCGCGAAGCGCCGCGCGGATCGTCCGACGGGAAGAAACCGGTTCGCCACGTGTAACGGATCGCGTTTTCGTTTCCTCCGTCCCCGGCAGAAGGGGGCAGTACGCTCGCGGGCCCGACAGAAGACGCCTCCGCCGCCCCCCGAGGTTGGGGAGGGTGGAGTTTAGAGTGCGACTTCCGCCTACGGACACCGCGCGTCGACCTGCACGCCGGGAACGGGTCGCGACGACGGACCGGAGGGGAAGTGCGTCCGGTGCCGGCCGTGCGGATGTGTGCGTCGCGCCGAAGCGCCCGCGCCATATGATGCCGAGCGAAGAAGAGGTGCGGGTGATCGCGAGGAATGGAGAGGAGGAGCCACGACGGCAGCGACGGCGGCCACGGCGGCAGCAGCAGCAGCAGCGACGCGAATCGCCGCCACAGCGGCGGCAGCAGCGACAGCGGCGACCGCCGCGCTCTCCTCGTTCCCCGCGGCCCGTCTCTCCCGTCGGCGACGCGAGCGCAAAAGCAGAATCCGGTGGGCGACGAGGGGGACGAGTTTGCAGGCAGAGCCAACAAGACAGCGACACCCCTCCGCCGGTGACCCCCGGAACGACGTCCGCGCCGGCCTGTGATGGGCGCCGCCGCCCGGAACAAAAATGCCCGAGCAAGCAACCAAATCGAGTTTGGGCCACGTTCGGCAGCACCGGACTGAGTCCCCCCGCGATCGCGGTGAGCGGTCCCACCCGTTTACCCCTGGGCGGTTTCACGTTCTCTTGAACTCTCTCTCCAAAGTTCTTTTCAACTTTCCCTCACGGTACTTGTCGACTATCGGACTCGTCCCGGTATTTAGCCTTGGATGGAGCTTACCACCCGATTTGGGCTGCGTTCCCAAGCAACCCGACTCTCGGATCGAAGGCCGTCGCTCGCCGTCCGCACCGAATGGGCCTGGCACCCGCCGCGGGCGGCCCCGATCGAGGGAACTCCGAACTACGCGAGACGAAAACGAGCGGCTGCCTTCGACCCATGCGCCACACGTCCCGAAGCCGTTTACTTGCGACGGGATTCGGCGTTGGGCTTCTCCCGGTTCACTCGCCGTTACTAAGGGAATCCCGGTTGGTTTCTTTTCCTCCGCTTAGCGATATGCTTAAGTTCAGCGGGTCGTCTCGTCCGAGCCGAGGGCGGCGGTGTTTTTGCGTTTTGTGATGCAAGAAAAACAAAAACGACGCGACCATGCACAAAAGACGGCGTTGTGCGTCGGCGGCGGCGTCGGCGGCGGCAGAGACTGGCTTCGAGACGCCCAAGGTTTGTATTTCGACCTCCGAGAGCGAAACGATGCTGCCCCGCAACTCCGCGTTGGTCGTAAGTCATCGTCTTGCAATCAACGACTGCTCGCGGTCGTAACGGAAGCGACCCCGCGGTCTGCAAGCGGGAGACGAAGGTAGGAAGAGGAGACCCTCCTGCGACGTCCCGGTTTCCTCCGCGCGAGAAAAGGCAATTCTTTCCGGAAAGAAAGAAAGACGCGGGGGACGGTGAGATGCCTCTCCACTTTATCGAGCGAGAAGACATGCCATTTTCCGCCTCTCGACCGGACGGGGCCCCGAGACAAGGGATCTCGAGGCCGCAATGTGCGTTCGAGGTGTCGATGTTCACTGAGTCCTGCAATTCGCATCAGTTCTCGCGGCTGGCCGCGCTCTTCATCGACGGACGAGCCGAGTGATCCCCCGTCCAGGGTTTTTTGTTTGTTTTATTTATTTTTGCGGCAAGTTTAAAAATGTGTGCGAGAAAGAGGAGCAAGGAGGCCGAGACGTTGCGCCCGCGCGCGCGACCGAAGCGGTACTAGTCCACAGCAGACTGGCACCTCGGCAACTACCACAATTTTGTCGAGGACATTGACGGCGGCGTGGACCGGACACGTCACCACGTCGACTTAGGCGGCAGACGGACGCGTGGCGGCGGCATCCGTCTCGCGATCGTGGCTGGCAGTGGCGGCCCCTCGAATCGCGTGCACGTCTAACCGTACTCGACCTCCACTCACAGGGCGGGGACGTAGAAGCGGCGGCACATGAAAACGGAGTGGCTGGACGTAATACGGCTCGAGACGGGCGCCCATCTCGCGCAGAGAGCAGACGATATTTGCGTCGGACGAGTAGTTAGGAGCAGCAAGCAGCAGAAGCAAACAGACGCAAGGAGGCGGGCCGTCCATGCGACGGTGGCGCGGCCAATTCGGCGGCCTGCTGCAGCTGCCGCGAAACGAGCGTAAACTGCCCTACGTTTTTCGCCGACTAATAACGTGCTTCCCGCGACCGACCAAGCACTCCTGACGGCGGTACACGCACGCTACGAGTCCCGACCGACGAGTAGTCTCCCGGAGACGGCGGGGAGAACAGAGAGCGACCCGTCGGCGTTTCGAAAAAAAGCAAGCAAAACAGCGAAGACGACGCATGTCATCGATAATGATCCTTCCGCAGGTTCACCTACGGAAACCTTGTTACGACTTTTACTTCCTCTAAACGATCGGGTTCGGTCGTCTTCTCCAGGCATCGAACGCCGAGGCGAGTACGACACGCGCGGGAAACGACGGCGGCAAAACCGCCGCCGCGCCACGTGCACGCTGCCCGGCGGCGTCGTCGGCCAGATCCGAGGACCTCACCGGACCGTTCGATCGGTAGTAGCGACGGGCGGTGTGTACAAAGGGCAGGGACGTGATCGACGCGGGCTGTTGACCCGCGCCTACCGGGAATTCCTCGTTCACGGGGTTGGTTACAGGCCCCGATCCCTATCACGGGAGGTGGTTAAGAGGTTTCCCGACCCTCTCGGGCCGGGGCGAAGTCCCCGCTGATACCTCCAGTGTAGCGCGCGTGCGGCCCCGGACATCTAAGGGCATCACAGACCTGTTATCGCTCCGCCTCGTGTGGCTTTCTGCCACCCGTCCCTCTAAGAAGTGCGTGAGAAAACCGACCCGGACCCGGGCGCTGCGATGAACGCCGAGCCCGCCGTTGAATAAACACACACATCGGCGCACTAGTTAGCAGGCCGGAGTCTCGTTCGTTATCGGAATCAACCAGACGGATCGCTCCACCAACTAAGAACGGCCATGCACCACCACCCACCGAATCGAGAAAGAGCTATCGATCTGTCAATCCTACCGGTGTCCGGACCGGGTGAGTTTTCCCGTGTTGAGTCAAATTAAGCCGCAGGCTCCACTCCTGGTGGTGCCCTTCCGTCAATTCCTTTAAGTTTCAGCTTTGCAACCATACTCCCCCCGGAACCGAACTCTGGTTTCCCGCAGGCTACCCGCCGGGTCATGGAAGCGAACGCCGGCGGATCGCCGGTCGGCATCGTTTACGGTCGGAACTACGACGGTATCTGATCGTCTTCGAACCTCCGACTTTCGCTCTTGATCGAGGAAAACGTGCTTGCCACACGCCATCGCTGCAGTTCGTCTTGCGACGATCCAAGAATTTCACCTCTAACGTCGCAATACGAGTGGCCCCGACCGCTCCCTTCGATCATTGCCTCGCCGTAGACGGAGACCGACAGACGTAGACGAGGCCCTCTTCCATCATTCCATGCTTATCGTATGCAAGCTTGAACAGCCCGCTCTGAGCACTCTAATTTTTTCAAAGTGAACGTACCGGCCGCCGCGGACACTCGGTCAAGAGCACCCTTGGAGGAGAAACCGCCGACCGCGCACGCGCGCAAAACGGACGCGAAGATTAGACGCGGAGAGCAGGGCCCGAGGGAAGATTGGAGGACGAGAGGAGGCCACCGCGCGGCAACGGCAGGGAACGCCCGCAGGCGACAACGCGAGACGGAGGCGACGCGACCCACGCCCACCCGCCCCTTTAGGCGACGACGGCGACGCAGACGACGAGTGGACGCCGCTGGCCGCCGCCGACAGGGGGTTGGGGGGAGAAAGGCCGCGTTTGATCGCAACCGCCTTTAGACCGCGGCGCGCGCCCAAACGAACTACCCCCGGCGCCGATGCACCGCGGACGGCGACGCTCGCTGGACCCGCTACCTCCGCGGCAAACCCAGAGACACCTGCTACTCCCCCGCGTAACTTCGCCGGCAGGACCGCGTGGCGGATATGCAAGCGGTTGACACCGGCGGAAAGGGCCGGGAATGCGCACGGACGACCAAAGTCAACGATGGACGATGGCGCCGCCGCCCCGCAAACGCGACCACGAACCCGAGTTCGGACTACGAGCTTTTTAACCGCAACAACTTTAATATACGCTACCGGAGCTGGAATTACCGCGGCTGCTGGCACCAGACTTGCCCTCCGGTTGGTCCTCGTTAACGGATTTGAAGTGTACTCATTCCGATCGCGGGGCCTCGACAGAGTCCCGCGTCGTTATTTTTCGTCACTACCTCCCCGTGCCGGGAGTGGGTAATTTGCGCGCCTGCTGCCTTCCTTGGATGTGGTAGCCGTTTCGCATGCTCCCTCTCCGGAATCGAATATATGCCTATAGATGAGATGAGAGACGAGGGAAATCACCACCCTCTGTAGGATCAGGTTGAGATCATAGACAAAGAACATCACTGGAAAATTCGTAAACATAAGGAATCAGCACATATACTAGGCCACAAAAATTTCCTGAGCCGAACAAACATAGAAATGTATACAATATGGGAACCAGTAATAAGGAGTGCCAGAGAAAAGCGATAACAACAAAAATTGCAATATAAGCTCTGGTAAAAACATGGAATTATAGCAGCAAAAATTGCAATATGAATTGCTGAATACATTAGGTTTATAATACCCAGAAATTTATGCATAGATGTCCTCAAGGACACATGGCACAGTGGATAAAGGCGTTAGTTATATCCAGTGGCAAGATCGAAAGAGTGTGAGTTCAATACCTCGGTAAGGCGGTAGAGATCTTGGAAAAGGGAATTAACAGGAGATAACTGAAATTCACTAGACATAGCACGTGAAGCTATAACAGTCTACCCCAGTTCGACATTTCAACCTGAAAAAGGCCGGAAGGTACATCCGCCGAAACGTTGTAATAAATATGGTGACAAAGATGAGGACAATAGTCCGAATAATATAAATAGTGAACTTGTGGCTTATATTAAATACACCAATTATTTTTTATCGGAATATGCCTTGTTGATCTTAGTGAATGTCTAATATGCCCGTGCAGCTTTTATGTTGTTAAATATGGCAAGTTTCCCTTTGTTGCCATTTTTGCTCATATTTTCTTCTGAACCATTTCACCTCAAGCAAATCAATGAAGAAACAAAAGAGTTACAAAGTGTGAGAGAATATGAGAAAAAATACATTAAGAAGAGAGAAAAATAAAATGTATTACATATATTTTGTAATCAGTTTACCCCAATCAATGCAATGAAGCCACTAAGATACATGGGGTTAGTGAATGTGAAAGAAATATAAGAAAAACAAGGAGTAAGGCTGTTGTGACACACCTACGGACGATAATGGGTATGTCCCCATTCACATAAATACAATAGTAAATACTGTATGTTGGCCTGCAGTTGTATAATTGTCTGCAACTGTGCTTGTCAAACTCTTTGCTTCCGGTCAGAGAGGATCCCCAGACGAGTCTATGTCTAAGGGCAGAGTCTCGTCTTGGGAAGCAGCTAGCCGACTCCGTTTTATACGGGGTCTACAAAGAATTTTTGGGCGAGATTACGGGCTCGGATACCCCGCATTAAATTCGGCCTTGTGCCACATCTGACTGCGTGGGGTGGTTGGTAGATATCCTGTATTTAGAAATTCATTGTGGAATTCACTTTACCCACTTCTAACAGTTGACTACTTCTACGCGCCGCTTGCGAATCTTATATGTGTTGTTCTTGTTCTAAGTATTATCGTTTATTGCCAACCTTCCTGTGATTATTCTATTCAGTAACCTTCCCTAGGTTACAACCGAGGCCATTAAAAGAAGAGGGATGAAGTAGACAAAAGATTACGGTTGACATTGCATTTAAATTTTTGAAGAGAAAATTGACTGTAAAGTCAGAAGACAGTCAAATAGAAATTTTTAATTGCTGTATTCATCTCATGACATTTTGGTGCTTCCTTTACCAGGGGCTTGCTTATTCAGTAATGAAAAAAAAAGACTTCTTAATATCGCATTAATAACAGCTTACTGTCAAATCACGCGGAAAGCATCTGCCTTAATCTAATGACAAACGGTAAGCAACAAAGAAATTTATCCAATACTGAAAAGGATGACTGCTTGGAGATATCAGGAACTGTAAAAGACTCGCAAATTTTGTGCCAAACTACACAAAAATTTCTAAACAAGATGAAAGGTGTAACTTTTCCAATAAGAGTTTTCTTAATATGAATAAATAATAATATGTAACTACGAACCTAAAGAGCCAGGCAAACCTACCTAGGTAGGTTTGCCTGGCTCTTTAGTTTCTTAGTTAGCTTTGCTCTACTTAATGTATTGAGCACTTTACTTAGTTACCTTTGCTTCACTCATTTTGGAGGTTTTTTTTTCTTTGGACTCTGAGCTTGGATTCTGGTCGATTGTTTTCGCATGAATTACATGTTCTTAGTTCTTTCTTTTTTTATCCCTTATTTTTCCTTGGATATTGGTTTGTCCATTTACAAGCCAAAACATCTAAAAAAATTTCCGGACGAGTACACTTGCTTATATTTATAAGATCATTATATATATATATATATATATATATATATATATATATATATATATATATATATATATAATAAACAGTATTTGAATATGTACTCATAACTGCAATGATAGTATTAGCTATTTCCTTATAAGGAAACTTTCGACATTCATTGAACGAAAGGTAGTGCTATTTTCGGTTGAAATTATGAAATCTATGTCTTAGAAACAATTTTTCTGGAAAATAGATTTCTTGCGCATAGTAACTGTTATCAGTCTTTCCACTGTTGATGGTGGATTTTCCCACTCTTTTTTGTTTTGTGTATTGTGGAATGTCTTCATTCTGATTATGCCATTATATTCTCTTCTTGTTAAATGCGTCATCCATTTTAGATGTTTCTGTTGCTGAATGTCTTCAAGAGGCGTGGTTGCTCTTCTTGGGCACATTTTTTGTATTGCGATTCTATAGTGCCAGCCCACAAAGTTCTAAGACGCATAGTCCTCGCTAAGTCCTACTGGCTTCATTCGCTCAAAGTCATTTTAAATCATTGATCTGGGAAACGGGTTGTCTACATTTGACAGTTTAGATATTTTTGAGCGATTTGGGCGTATTTACTGCCTGAGATTTTAAGAACATGACTCAAGTTTTTATGTTAATATTTTGGCTTTGCAGCATATTGCAGAGCTGGATGAAACTAGCCCTAACGCAGCCTATTCAATGTTTAGTTTCCCTTATCTTCTTTAATAAATTTGTTATAATCGTCCCATACATCGAGGTATTTGAGCACCTGATTTTCTTATGATGGATTCAGGTTAGGTGCCATCCCTGCTTTCATTCCAAATGCAGTCATTTTTTTTCTCTTTTGTAAAGGTTGAACTATTCGTTGGTTTAAAATTTGATCCTGTGAAGGCAGAATCCAGAACGAGGTTTATCTTCAGCATCAATATAATATTTCTTCCTTCTTTTCTGAATGATTTAAAACACTCCTTGATTTTCGACACAAATTTTATATTCTTCTCAGTGACAATACTGGAGCAGAAGAAGAAAATCGGCAAAGATGACGAAAAAGCAAAGACAATGACTTACAAGAAACAGAACCATTAATGAAGAAAAGAGGACGAAGAAAAAATCTTGCTAAAAAAAAAAAAGAATCTTTAAACGTATTTATTTTTTGAAAAACGAACCAGATCATAAAGGGTCTTTTTTTTTTCATTTATAAAATATGATGGATGAGCTTCGGGGATATCGTTGTTGAAATCTGTATCAAACATAAACTCAGTATAATTTCAAACGTTAACAAAAAGAAAAGTATGAATGGAAAAGCGTACACTCACATGAACTAAGCTTAGAAATCCTGCTTCATGGATAAGATCAGTGCCTATTGCCTACTGATGCCAGAATTATGTTCCTGAAACCAGACAAAATATTCTGAAATCTGTTTTTAAAGGCTGGTAGGTCTTCTCAAGTCAAAGACGAAGCGCGACACAAACATTCTATTCTATTTGACTCTTCGTCGTAATCAATCAGATTTAGAGATTATGGTGGAAAAGATGCTATATTCCATAAATGAAACACAGGAATTAGTTTACATATTACATTACTACTGCTTAGGAATACTGTAACATATTTGCATTTCTGAGTATTTGTTTTCTAACACAATGATATTAACTCTGTACAAGCCCCAGGAGAAACTCGAGGTAGAGTTTTAACGAGTTTATTAGGATATGTAGCGAAAATAACGGTTCTCCTTAGACTTGGACAGGTTAAGATTGTAGTGATAAGGGAATCACCTTCTTAGGCGTAGATTCCGCAGAGCAGCGATTCGTGGGATGAAGCTGTTCGAGTGGAACATACATTTAATCAATGGAATGACAATGAGTCTAGTTCGCTACAATGTGTGTGGCATGGCGGGTCTTAGGTTAGAACTTTTGGAATGAAGGAATGTAGTTTGTCTGAACAACTTTCCATGGAAACGGCAATAGAGCAGAGAGAGAGAGAGAGAGAGAGAGAGAGAGAGAGAGAGAGAGAGAGAGAGAGAGAATTTGCAACGTTTCATCTGTGAGAAAGGGTGGAAAATAATCTATCATCCACAAGGATGCGGATAAACATTTGGATTCTCTCGTTACTAAGATTATACAATAATTCTTTCGGAAGAGCTTTTATTTTTATTATCCCAGGGTACAGTGACAAAAAAAAAATCAGAAGATCATGATGACAGAGCAGGGACACTGCGGATTGGTAAAAATAAGAAGAGGACAAAAGATGTTAAGAGATATAAATGCCAAGAAGCTGAGGTCACTCATGTCCTGAATAGGCATGACACACACACACGCACAAATGAGAGAAGAATAAGAAGACGACGACTAAGAAGAAGAAGAAGAAGAAATAAGACGAAGAAGAAGAAGAAGGGGAAGAAGAAAAAGAAAGAAGAAGGAGAAGGAGAAGAAAGAAGAAGAAAGAAAAAGAAAAAGTAGAAGAAAGAAGAAGACTAAGAAGAAGAAGAAGAAGAAGAAGAAGAAGAAGAAAGGCGTTAAACATCGCTCAGTAGAAGACAAAGACTGACTGGTTTTCTACGGCTGATGATCTCTTTACAGGTTATTTAATACCAGGAAATATTTTTAGATTGCATGACATTTTTTATTTTGCAGATATTAATAGTTTAATGATAGAAATCTTACTAATGAACGCATAGTTAGGCGAAGAAGAGATAGATACATATATTTCCCAAGGGTATTTACAAGGAAATTGATATAATGAACCCAACGGGAGATTGAAACTCTGCCCTCCGGTTAAAAATTCCGGATCATTATCAATTACACGACCCGCATATCACAACATACGGGAACCGGTGTTTCAACGTGATATAGCCGTAAGCCTCTTTAGGAAGCCTCATATTGTTATTCAACCTAGACCAGCTCTTCAACTGGACAAATATATAAGGAAACCTGGTGTGGAGAGTACTCACGAATGATGGCTTGCGAGATAAGATTGCTGAATATGACTCTTCAATAGAATGCTATTTGTGTCTATATATAAATGATCTATTTTTCTTCTCTTAGGGCGGACTGGTTGTATATAGGTCGGCGTATCAGTGATCTTGACTTTTTGTAACGATAATAACGACCTTCTTGAAAAGTTCAGCTTTTCTTTCTCTTAATGACATGGAGACGACACTGTATTGAAACGTAATCATTTTCTTCACGTTACTTGGAATATTTTAGTGTGTAGTGCGAAGAAACTAAACTGCCTATAAAAACAACGATGCAAATAAACGTTTAACTTGAGCTAAATTAAATAAATAACTTGTTGGAATAAATTAACAATTTTGGTCTAACAACTGAAGTTATTCCCTGAAATCCTTGTAGGTTATCCAGATCAATATAAATCTGATGAAGCACGGAGAACACAACGGTCAAATCGTTGCGATAACAACAAAAATATCAGAGCAATAGTCCAAATATAAATAGTTTAAGTAATGACAATTCCTTATCCCAGAAATTCACACAGAAACTGAAGTTAAGCAACGTTGATGTTAGTCATTAACCTATGATTATACCGAGTACTGTATGTGATTTTTTTTGTTGCAGATGTTGCTGTGAATAGCAAAATCTGCAATCTTTCTCAAAAAGAAAAATTAGATAAAATAACGTCTCCAGACGAAAAAAAAAACGACTTTTGAATGAGAGATCGGAATTTTATGTCCTGTTGTATATACATACTAAAAAGTTCCTTTTGAGTTCATATGAAATGCTATGAAAAAAGTATGTATATTTCATTTAATCTAACACTGATTCATTTCCGTTACATTTGATTTTCCCCTCCCCACGCTTTTCACCTTCTATTACCACCCTCACCTCCGACTCTTATTCTTTCACTTACTTTTTTTTTTCTTTTTTAAAAACCCTTAATAATTTTTTTTTATTAACAAAAACAAAAAATTAGGAAATCAATTGACTGAAATCTTCTGAAGATAACGAAAGGGAGAAACTAAGTTAGCGAAAAAGGCTGATCTCTTAATTTTGCGCGCGCGCGCGCACGCACACACACACACACACACATATATATATGTATATATATATATTTGAATAAAAACGGACCACTTTAAGGTTCCAGGTAATAAGTTATTTCACCACAACCCTTTTTATTCAAACATATCTGCTCTGAATCTACATTGAGCTCTCTGGATATCATCCTCCTTGGATCTACCCATACGGATTACCTAGTTTTGCATAAACCATATATATATATATATATATATATATATATATATATATATATATATATATATATATATATATATATCATTATATTTTTTAGTAAACAATTAAACCTGTTTGTTCACACAGCTATTAAAACCGGAAATCCATTCTAGTTACTTGACAAAGGTATTCAAAAAGTACAAAAAAGCCAGGTGTAAAGTAAGGCAAAGTTCATCGAACAATCAGTTTAGTGACCCACAAAACTAATCATTCGGATTCGAGTGTACAAACATCGTAGCAAAATTAAATCAGGAAGACGGTATGAGAAAGATGACTTTGCTGAAGACAATAGATTCATGGTAAGAATGCCCTCTAATCGAATAAGGGAAGTGCAGCAAAAAACTATAAGGTGTCTAATAGAATAATGGATATATATTTTCCAACATTTTCGTGCTTATTAAGACATCCCGTTTATTAATGTCGCACATTTAGACCCTTTAAATGATGGTTGTTCCTCCTTTTATTAAGACCCCTGTTTATTATGTTTTAATATACTATTAAGGCCCTATTTTTTAAAGCACCAAAGAGTATATGTGTTTTATAGAATGCTCAAAGACATTTGATAAATTACGACCTTGAAGCATTAGGAAAGCTTGGTCTACATGGTAATGATATTCTAATAATGCGCAACCTTTACTGGGGAAAAACAGCCTGTATGCGTTTAAAGAACGGGTTAATATGTTTAACACGAAAATAGACATAACTCTAAGAGAATGAGGGGATCTACCTGGTTTTTATTATCGATGGACATAACCATAAGAGCGTACGCTATGCAGATGATACTTTATTAATGAAAAATTCAGAAAAAAAACTTAAAGAATTATTAGAAATGATTGTCGATGAAGGAAAGATAAAAAAAAGAACTAACGATTTATTATAAGACAGAATGTAGAATTTCCATGAAAACGGTCAAATTGTGAGTGGCACCACAAGGAGATCAAAATCAAGCAGGTTAGGAAATTTTAATACCTGAGTAGAATAGTAAAAGCCAAGTGAAATCCGACGACATATTGCTAGAGTGAAGGATACTGATTTCAGAAACTGAACAACGTATTAAGAGATCGATAATATCTTCATAAGGAAAGAAAGAAGTGATTGACTCCTGCGTAATATTTGGTCTCTTATATGGGCTGTCCCCCCACCCCATAGATGAAGGAGAGACTTGAAGAGGCAGAAATATTCTTCTACTGACGAATGTTGAAAATACAACGAACAGATGTGTGTGAAAAAAGCAAGTTTTCACGCGAGGAACTACAAAGGAAATTCTGCTGTCAATCAAAAAGAGATAGTTGAATTGTTTGGATTTCTTTATGAGTAACGAAAGCTTTGAGAAGAAAACACACAGAGGAAATCAAGAGAAAGCGGGAAAACAGCGCGCAAATTTCTTGACAAGCTTGCATACATTGACAGGATGTTGTGGATAGTCTTCATAATTTAAGTCCTGGAATTATATATATATATATATATATATATATATATATATATATATATATATATATATATATATATATAGTGGCGAGCATAAACATCAGAACGATGTTAAGAAAAAGTCTAAATGTGAAATAACTTTTATTTTAAAGCTTCAAAGAACATTTTATCAAGAAAAAATAAAGATATAAAGTTAAATTATATAATTTCAAAATATAAAGCTCAATAAAATTATTTTGTAAAGTTATAAGAATAATTATATAACTTTCGAAAAAAATAGATGATCAAAAACGTCAGAACGATTAAATAAATCCATAAAATTTAATAGTTATTTTACATTATTGAAAATTTTTTAGGGTAAGAATATAAAATAGAGTATGCTGTTTGAAGCTTTAAAATAAAAAGTTATTTCATATTTAGACTTTTTCTTAACATCCTTTTGATCTTTATGCTCGCTACTGTATATATATATATATATATATATATATATATATATATATATATATATATATATATATATATATATAATCAGAGAAAAAGGTAAGCACCGCCAAAATGGGTCTGACTAAAGTTGCACACTGGTAAAAAAAAAATAGCACGGTCGCCTGATGATTGCGTGTATATATATATATATATATATATATATATATATATATATATATATATATATATATATATATATATGTGTGTGTGTGTGTAAAAGAATATGTATATGTATATGCATTTGTTTGGAGACAGGGAGTTTAGAAGAGAGAGGCACTGTTTAATGAAGTTAGGTTAGGACGTCGAGGCGAGCCATTTCTTATCGTATGTCGTTATGGTTGGTGAAAACACCTGAGTCCTTTTGGCTTCGAATGCTTATCGGAATTTAAGTAAACAATTTTTCTTTGTTGCTTGTGCCTTTTCCTCTTGATCTCATGTTCTTTTCTTTTCCTGTTTGAAATTAAACTTCTCTAGTCTCCTCCTCCTCCACTCGCTGTATAGTCCCTTATTTACTTATTTTCGCCTTTACTGACAGCCAAACTATCGCAAGTTCATGGTTTTCCTTAGTTTTTTTTTCTTTCGTTGTTTCTTTCTTTATTTGTTTTATCAATTACTTCGTTTCCTTTCTTCTTTTGTTCAATTAGAAATGAAGTTAATCTAGTGGAAAATTACATATTATTATCTTTTCAGAAACTTATGTATTGCTTGAAGCCATGAGTTTTCTTCAAGTAGCTTTCCATTGCCTTTTTCACAATGACAATATTGAAACGCCACCTCCAGTTACGTAGCCGTTAGCACATTACAGGTTCATTAACTTTTGATAGGTCATATTCTTCCTCCTGTAGGTGTGCTAACCACACTTATCATCCTCTTTAAAAAGACATGGGAGAGACTGTTTAGTCTCCAACCACTCTTTAAATATGGACGAATTGACTCTATGAAGTTTAAACTTAGTTGAGGTTAATGTTTTTCGCCGTTTTATCAAATAGCCGAATATTTCCTTTCTGGTTTGAAGAGTTTATGAGTATTGTGTTTGGGAAGCAACTGCACATGTGTATGTTTCACAGAATCCAAAAACGTAAGAAAGAAAAGAAAGTAGGCAAAAGCTTAATGGCTCAACAAGAAATGGACAGAGAGAAAAACTACGGAGCATAGGCCTATTACTCATGCATAAAACGATCAATGAAATCACAAGTCAGGATGCGTAAAATATAAAAAAGTAACACTCATAGAAAAAAAAAAGAAAAGATACGTCAACGATGGAAGGAATATATAGTTGGCCTTTTCCACGGCAAATGGGGAGGGGCACAAATAAAAAAAATATATGACAAGATAGACATTTCTACTATTAGAAAATATCGAGATCATTCGACATATCAAAACAATAAAGTAATAAAATAAATATAAAATCGCAGTGAAATACCGGAAGGACCTAATTCGATTTATTTGCATTGTGATGACAAAGTAGCTGACTGTAAATGAATGCGAACACCATTCAAATATCTTTCATATTTTTTAATTTGCATTTCTTTCTTTTGGTTTGTTTATTTTGCGTTGATTAAAACCCAAAATATGTTTTTTTAATGACGTTTCACCACAACTAATCTATTCGGCTGTAATACATTTCTTTTTTTAATGAGAAACCTCCTGGAAAAATTCTCAAACCACATTTCCCATGTTTGATCATCCTCATTACCTACTTCATAAACTACGCAAGTTATTTTTTTTTTCATTTATTTATTTTTCTTAATTTCGCTTTCCACAATAGTTTATAGTATACTAAAAATGTTGTTTATTCTCTCTCATTTTCAAATTTAATAATTTCAGGAGCAAGTACGCCAATACTGTATAATTAAATTAGTATGGATTGGCGGGAAAGCTGTCACAAACAATTAAATGTGGTCGTTTTCTATAGGGTTAATTAAGTATACGTTCCAAATGCAATCTCATGAGAAAAAAAAACATGAACATTCGGAATAACGAACTATTCACACGTTTGTGTGATTACATGCAAGTTTATACAAGCCACTATTTATAAAGGATCTTCAGTAATATATATTTGTAAATTAACATAAAATAAGTGAGCTGTGAATGTCCAACATATCGATGTGAGGAAGGTATAATTTTTAGCAGCTAGAAATGAGAAATCGGTGAGCCGAATTCGAATTCCAGTCAAGCTCGTAAGATTAAGCTTAGCAGAAATGACCATTGGGAAAGAACTGAAACTATGTCTTCTCTGCACGGTTTCTTATTATGGTTTATATAATTTCTGTCTGAATTTCTGGTATGAGGATTTATCGATATCAACTGTATTTATATTCGGACTATTTTCCGCATTTTTATTGTTGTTATCATAACGTTTCGTCTGCTGTGCCCCGGCCTTCATTCGGGTGTATATCGATCTTGGTAACCTACAGCGAATTCTGAACTGAAAACTTGAATACAGGAAGGCCGAATGGGACAACGATCGAAATGTTGTGTTGAAAACAGCAATGATGAGGACAATAGTCCTAATATAAATACTGTAGATATGCTTTATATAGTAGTGCAGGTTTCTATACGTACGATCAGCGTAGTTAAGCAACGTTGAGACTAGTCAGTACCCAGATGGCTGAGCGATTTGGAATACCACGTGCTGTGATATGGTAGAGTTCTTTAGCCTCGATTGGCAAAAAGTTAGTTGTTAGGTATGAAGCTAGCAACTTGTTAAAAAATGCGTGTGCCGAGAAAACCAATGCATTAACTTCTAGTTTGATGAAATGTGAAGGCTTAAGAGAGGGGGTGGAGGAAGGGAGAGAAAGAAAGAAAGAGAGAGAGAGAGAGATAGAAAAAGAGAGATTGAATGAAGGGCAAGACAAACGGATAACAAAGTCTAATATTTTACACAATATATCACTATATATATGTTTATTTATTTTACTTTTGATGTTTAACTCTCTGCTTGTACACACACACACACACACACACACACACATATATATATATATATATATACATCGGTTGTCGCAGCAAAACTGTGCAAATCATCTAAAAGTTAACTTGTCCAATTGTTAGATTAAGCTTTGAACCAATGTATCAAGAAATGATTAAAGATATCTTAGAATTCTTCGAGGTTTTTATAACCCTATTGGTTTTTACTTTGAGCAATAAGAATGTATAATTTCTCTCCAAGATTCACCGAAGGATCGTGATGAAATTGATCTTAATCGAAAACCAGATCATTAATTAATCATAGCTAACGATCGGAACTTCGTGAAGCATTGGAATTAAGATCATATATATATATATATATATATATATATATATATATATATATATATATTCAAGGAAGAATTTCAAATATATTCAAGATGTTCTCCACCCTCTCTAACCTTCTAATTGCTGTCCTGGAATAAATCGGTGCGTCAGAGGTTTCGCGTACGATTTCATTTTCATTTTCTTTCACTGACCTTTGGACTTTCATGTGTGAAACTCCTCTCTAACGTGTCAAACGTCTTATGGATGGTGTTAGATCTTTTATTATTGATCTCTTTTAGATCAAAGTTGAAATGATGATATCTCTTCCCATTGTAACCTCCTCTTATTTTTTAACCGTAATCACCGATCTCTTCATGGTTCTTGAATGGACTTTGAAGATGGAAGCCAGAGTATGAATGATGGTACAATTACTGAAGGCCTGAATGATCTTATTCGTCTCACCATTGCTCAGTTAACAAGACAGTGGAGCCGACACAAAACGATTTTAACCTGTTCTTTTTCTAGCCGAATAACTCAAAGGCTTTTTCAGTGATTCTCACGAAAAATGGTGTCATAAAGGCTTAATGTCTTACCTGAAAATCTGGGAAAAAGAAACTAAATTAGTTTAGTGGTTCTGTAGGTATTAATTATTTTGTGGTTTGACCTATTATGCAGTAAAACGCTTTAGACAATTTTGATGCTACACACGGTATAATATATATATATATATATATATATATATATATATATATATATATATATATATATATATATATGAGTGAACATTGAAGTCAACACTTAGAGGTGACAGGCTGTTTCATGCTAGACGCAATCGTTGTGGCGTGACGATTGCGTCTAGCATGAAACAGCCTGTCACCTCTAAGTGTTGACTTCAATGTTCATTTTAAATTTGCACGCGCTCTATCTCTGATATTGAGCATTGTATCCCATAAATATAGCACACCTTAAAACTATATTTCTTTATATATATATATGTGTGTGTGTGTGTGTGTGATTCTTACGTGTTTGAACAGAAGATGGGAAATGCGGCACCGAATTAAAACATACATTGGGTCAGCAAATCAAGCATTCTAAAAGTTTATCAGGGTGCCGCGAAACGGAAGGAAATTGTCAGAAAGAAGGGAAAGAATGCTGGATTGCTATGTGTGTTATGCATCCTTTTATAAGACAGTGAATACTGGACAATCTCCACATGAATGAAGAGAATACTTGAAGCAGCAGAAACAGGATTCTACAGAAGAATACTGAAACTTCCGTGGAAAGTCGAGTAAAAAACAAGGAAGTCTTAAAGAATATGACAAGAGAAAGAACATTTATACTCAGAATAAGGAAGAATCAACTGAAATTGCTCGAACATGAATGAGGAAGAAGGGCTTAGAAAACTTAACTCTCACAGGGCATAGTGAGGAAAAGATATCAAGAGGAAGGAAATGAGCTACTTATCTGACGAGCTTGGATTGCGGAACAAAGTCGGGAGAATGAGCAAAAGGAGAATAAATCCTAAGGGCCACAATAGACAGGAAGTTGTGGAGAGGCATGATCAACTATGTTCTCAAGGGACAAGGCATACAAAAGGAGAAGATATTCTTGGTATCTCGTTGTGGCCGACAGGATAGAACAGACGCGCACGTTAACAAGTAGCAATCGAACGCCGCCAGCCTTTTCTCTGTTTATTCGAATACTAACTAAATATTTCATGTTTGTATTCAGAGTCATTAAGACGTGAAGTCTCTTCATTCAATCATCTCATCCTATTGAATATAAGAGACGTGTATCTGCCAGCTATGGTCCTTTTCCCCACCCCCGTCAAAAGACGACAACAAATATGCAATACATTATTCTACAAAGAAGTTTGACAACGCATATGGATGAGTGCAATAGATTGCAATGCCATTCTATTCAAATTTAGTTTTTTTTTTTCGACTTTTTCAAATATCTATCTATCTATCTATCTATCTATCTATCTATCTATCTATCTATATATCTATCTATCTATCTATCTATCTATCTATCTCATAATGTTCATTATCAAACTCGTAATGTTCATTATCTATTTCACACTATTCATTATCTTATAATGATCCTTATCTACCTAACGCATAATGTTCATTATCTATCTACCTAAATTACTATATTCATTTTCATTCATTCTATCTATCTATCTATCTATCTATCTATCTATCTATCTATCTATCTATCTATCTCATTCCGTTCATTGTCTGTCTCTCTGATTTGGATCATTATCTATCTGTGATTCTATTCATTATCTGTCATTCTCTTCATTATCTATCTATCTATCTATCTATCTATCTATCTATTTCATAATTTTTATTATCTAACTCGTCATGTTCATTATCTATTTCACGCTGTTCAATATCTTATAAAGTTCATTATCTACCTATCTAACACATAATGTTCATTATCTATCTACCTATCTATCTCATAATGTTCATCTATCTACCAAACTGAATCTATTCATTTTCCGTCTATCTATCTATCTATCTATCTATCTATCTATCTATCTATCTATCTATCTATCTGCTGCAGTTTTCTTATATGATTTCTGCATCAGGTTATGCCGATGTAAATGTTTGCATCTTTCATCGCATCAATCTTCTTGACTATAATTTAAGATGTGCTAACAGCACAAATAGGAAGCTATCGATTTTGACACGCTGGCCTTAGCGTTAATTTTAGCCAACGAAGTGCTTACAACGACCGACATTTTACCTTAGTGTCTACTCTTTTTATGATTTTTTTGTTTAATATTTCAAATAACTGAGAATCAAATAGCATTCGATAACTAATATCATGCATACATGAATAAATAATCTGGAAATATATAATTTATTCTGTTTTGTAAAAAATAATTTCTTTACTTTCTTAAATACTGAGATTCTTTCAATTTGATTACAACAACATTTACGCTGACTCTGAAGACACCCCCCCTAATTGAAGATCATTTCCATTTTCTTTTTTAAAAGAATTCTCCTATTTCTTTGTATTGCGAATTCTGAAATGAAATTGGTAGTGTAGGTTCTAAAGTTCTATCATGTCACTTACTTCTCTACATAGAATAAATCATATATATATATATATATATATATATATATATATATATATATATATATATATATATATATATACCCAAACATTGGATTGGTGTATACGGAATAAATTCCAATAACCAACAAATACTATTCTTAAAAGAGTGCTCAATACAGAGTAGAGCAAATATACTTATTTATTCGAAAATTATAACATAAAAATATTATAAATTCACTACAAAAATAGCCATTCTGTTTCAACACTTCTATTGTCTTATTAAGTGATGGTGTTGAATGTAGAATAAAGGGTTTTAAAAGGTTCAAGTCAATCAACCACCCCTCGCAAATGGAAACACTGTTACATATGCTTGAATGACCAATCAAAATACAAATATATGAGAATTCCCCCAAACTTATACGTTATAATAATTATTTAATGATTTGATGGGGTTAGACTAAAATACAATACATTTTAACTAATAAATATTAAATTATACTATAACATTTAAAATAAAAAATTACCAATTTTAAATCTAATAAATATATATATATATATATATATATATATATATATATATATATATATATATATATATTAAAGAAGAAGAAACCACTTCAAGGTTCCATTATAATAATTTATTTCACCAGAGCCCTTTTAAAGGGCGCTGGATCATCAGATAACACATTCAAAAAATGAAACGAAAGATGAAATGAAAATTCACACTTTTGACGGGTAGTATTATGTAATTTAACAGAGAGGGTAGCGAGGAGTGTTGTGAGAGACATGGTCGAGTTTAGAGAGGGTTTATTTTAATATTTCTTTCAATCATACTTAGTATTGGGGGAGGAGGGACCTATTAAACGGTTAACTTAACGGAAGTGATATATTGAAATGGGATGGGAGAAGAGAGTAAAAGAAAAAGGAAAAAAGAAAGAAGGGGGAAGTAAAGAGAAAGAAGCTGTAATTAGGTTTTACGTAGGTACAATAGAGGTGGTATATTTTTAGCAAATTATGTAAAAAATAGATTTTAATGTTTGATAGTAAGTTAAATGTTAAAAGAAAATGACGAAGAAATTAATTTGATGCTTGCTAGGAATTTAAATATTTAACTCCTTTACAAATAATTTAGGGATTTTATATAAGTTAAATAATTTATTTATTAACACATTCATAGATAACGCACTAAAAGAATTTTTAAAAATATGTCATTTTACTTAGGGTAATCTTTTAATATTGTAAATAGCTGTTAAGGTAACGTCTTTATCAGTTTGAATCTAATTCATGAATGCAATTTGTAACTATTTTTAAATGGGTAATCTTCCTTACTTAAAGTTTAGGTTTCAAATTAAGATGGAGTAATATTTGAAGGTAATATTAAAAAAAATGTTTTTTTTTTCTTATACATATTCCATATATACACTTATGTAAATTTTACATATACATACGTTCATTTAAATATGCAATTACACACATAAGCACATACATATGTATCGAAATACACAGGTACCTATACACACACTAACATACATATATACATACATACATATATATATATATATATATATATATATATATATATATTTAGTCAAGCATGTTTAACCAAAATTACGTCCTCTTTCTTACTCAGTTTTGTAACAGCAATAAGAAATTGATCCGCGATTTTGTGAGTTTTAAAATAAAATAAATAGACATAATATGTCTAGATTATTCAACCAGATGTGCTTGAATTAAGATATACTGACTATATAAAAACACATTAAAAAGTTATAGGTGCCCCAATAATCTAGAGAAGATCATAACGTTACAAAACAATAGAATGTTAAGCCAATTTAATAATATGTATCATAATAGAACTTCCAAGTAAAATATTGTTAAGGATACTGGCCATTGTAATTGTAGGAATTCTGACCAATGCCCGTTGCCAAATAAATGTTTAACTAAATCATTTGTTTATCTTCGTTCTATCTCTACAACAGAGAATCTGACGATTGAACTGTTCTGTATTGGTAGTACTAAGAATTCTTTCACGACTAGGTGATATCAACATAGATTGTCTTTACTAATGATACATCACTTTCTAAATATCTTTGGACTTTGATAAGATGAAATAGAAATTTTTAAAAAATGACAAGGACATTTAGATCCTTATATGAACCCTGTTTTCTAAATTCTTCTAATTTTCCAAATTATCAAGTTCCTAAATAAGAAAGCTTTATTAAACCAAAGAACCGGATTAACGGTAAATTGTAAACACAGTCTACCTTTTACCTTACAATTCCCTTAAACTTGGTATTTGACACTATTTTTTCTTAGATTTTGGTTGAACTGTGTTGCACCATATATGGCATATCTTTCACTTTGTAAGATTCATTTGGATTTAATATAATTTTGTAATAATCTCTTGGTAGTATTAGTAATATATTGTACGAATGTATTAGTATTCGGTTGGTATTTTTGACATTTCGCATTGATTGGTTATTGTTATTAACATCTTATATAAAGAATTTTTAATCAAGAGTTGCATATTAATTTACCAAGTAATTCTATACATTTAAATTATTTACTGGTTTCTGAACGAAGCTATTTATTTATAAACTGTAATTTTTATGTAAGAAAATCACAAAGCATATAACTTGATTAGCATTTTGTTAAATTAACACTCAATATTTTTCTTAGGAAATGATACTGTCTATTGTGTATGATATACATCCATTAACATCCGCTCCTGATTAACGTCTGTGCTGCCATTAACTGCCAATCTAGGGGTCATGACCCATTTATGGAATATAATTTCTTAATTTTTGATTTTTCGCTTATTTGACAGAAGTTATATTCGATTGGTTTATCTGTGTAGAGTCCCCAAAACTTCTAACCACAATCCTTTTTTTTTTTCGCAAAAAGAAGTTGTATTTTGCTTTCATATCTAAAAATATCGTTCAATCGCGATTAATTTACAATCGCCTGATGAGATGCATTGATACGCATCGAAACATGATTGCAATTGTGTAGAGATTTTGACAGGTTTTCGATGTAATATCCTAAAATAAATGATATTGCTCAACTTTGTATTGAGCCCTCTGTTAAATTAAATGTTGCGAACGTTGGAATTATACTCTGTTTGTTCTCGTCTTACCTCGATATATATATATATATATATATATATATATATATATATATATATATATATTATAATATATATATATATATATATATTATAATATATATATATATATATTATAATATATATATATATATATATATATATATATATATATATATATATATATACAGTTTTAAAAACAAGGAATTTATTGATTTTAATTTTATTAGTCTCTAAGGCCCTTTCAACCAACATCTCATCAGGAGACAATCTTTGCATCATTAATTAACGAAAAGAACAGTAACGAAAATAAAGAGCAGAAAAGGGGGAAACACGCTTAAATAACAAACAAGTGTATATACTTGTAAGGAGGGGAGGAGAAATAACGAGTAAATAAATTAGCGAGGCACAGTTAAAATAAAATATCCCCCAACAGATTAAGAGACTTTACAAATTCTTTCTGCCGGCAGAGAGAAGGTTTCCTTAATCCTATACAGACTGTTTCGAAAATCTTCAAATGATCGTTGGAATAAGCCGTATGAATGATTTTAAACCACTCTTTTTTATACGACTTGGCACAGGCTATATTCTCAAGTAAGTGTTGAGCAATAGCCGATTCCATATTCATGGGGGAATGATAACACATTTTCTCTATCTTACCAAGTCGTATTTTGGAAGGTACATGCTGGTTGATTCTAGTTTCCAAATGCAAGGTTGTACGCCCTACATAACCAGCAGCACACTTGCAATTAAACTCATATACTAAATTACTCAATTTGATGTAGGGCAATTCATCCTTGCGAAACGACGGAAACACAGACCTAGTTCGAAAAATGCAACGTAAAGCAACAGATGGAAAACAACCAGAAACCGATTTGCTAACCTGCTTAATTAAGCCTTGACCCCTATCCCCAATCCAGGGAATCTTCAAATACACCGGACATTTAGAAGGCCCCTGGACTTTAGGGGAATGAAATTCCTTAGTCTTCTTACTAATAATATAGTCAATAAGGGCCTCCGGATAGCCATTGCTGAGGAAAATCTCCCTAATGTTCTCAAATTCACGGTCCAATCTAATAGGAGAACAAAATTTAAGCGATCTGTACACTAAGGTTTTAACAAGATTGATTTTCCTTGATGTAGGTGCAAACGAACGCCAATTCAAATAGAGACCCGTAAAGGTGGGTTTGCGATAAATACTTGTAAGAAAACCCCCTCTACTAAGCTCAACAAAAACGTCCAAAAAGGAAGACAATTGTCCTTCTCCCCTTCCATAGTGAAGGACAAATATTTGTGTAAGGAGTTAAGCTCAGTAAAGAAGTTAACAGCCTCACTTTCATTTGAAAAAGTTGCAAAATTGTCATCGACGTACCTGACATAAACAAACGGTTTCGACACTTTACCAAAAAGTAACATCTCATGGTAGCCCACAAAAATATCAGCCAACGCAAGGTCAAGGGGACTACCCATCTGGACCCCTTCCACTTGACTGTACATGACTGGTACAAAGTGTCATAAGTTCCATAAATACATCTTTAGGAAAAGGAGGTGGAGTAATGTAACCTTCATATAAAAAGTCTGCACAAATATTAAGAGTCTCCTTTAATGGTACATTAGTAAACAGACTGGACACATCAAAAGAACACATAAAATCAGTATCAGGGCAAAGCTGTATGGCCTGTAAAAGTTCAACAAATGTGAAGGAATCAGGTATACAATAGTTAGCATAAAATGTTTGAACCGGTTGTATGACATGCAGAAGCCATTGAGCCAAAGAATGTTGGGATGAACCAATCATTGATAATCTGGTTCTCAATGGAACGGAGTAAGAGTGGTTTAAAATCATTCATACGGCTGATTCCAACAATCATTTGAAGATTTTGGAATCAGTCTGTATAGGATTAAGGAAACATTCTCTCTGCCGGTAGAAAGAATTTATAAAGTCCCTTAATCTGTTGGGAGATATTTTATTTTAACTGTCCCTCGCTAATTTATTTACTCGTTATTTTCCCTCCCCTCGTTACATGTATATACACTTGTTTGTTATTTTAGCGTGTTTCCCCTGTTTTTGCTGTTTATTTTCGTTAATTAATGATCCAACGATTGTCTCCTGATGAGATCTTGGTTGAAAGCGCCTTAGAGACTAATAAAATTAAAATCAATAAATTCCTTGTTTTTAAAACTGTATATAAATCTTGTACCTCTAAACATTTGTTTATATATATATATATATATATATATATATATATATATATATATACTCGACTCTTCCGTCGAATACGGCATATGAGGGTCAAGCAGATCACTTCCTAGGAAACCGTCAGCCTGACACTAGCATATGAGACATGATTATAGTAGTGAAGTTTTTGTGCTGGACCATCCACACATTTTGAAGGGCCGAATACAGAGACCTGGTGCCCTAAGTGCCACAAGGTCCCCAAACGACCCTCCGCAGGTTTTGAATTCAGAGTTGTCCTTCTCCTAGACCAGTTGCCAGCTGGAGGGAGAAGAAGAGGATTCACACCTTTCCCAAGGGTATTAGCACGTAAGTGAATGTAATGGATTGTTTTGGATATATTGTGAGAGAACTTTATCTCAGACTCCTATTTTTGGCGGTAAATATTCAGCATCCACGAAGTTGGTCTCTCTTTTCTTTCGTCTGTTTGCTTTTTTTCTAATTATATCCCAATGTTGATTGTACGAAACGCCATTGATTGATTTTGTATTTACCTATGCGAATTAAAGCCCCGCGAGAAAGCGAATAAATGGAGGTCATTTCGTTTTTTAGCATCGGTCGATGCAGTACAAGATCGACTCTTGGAAATATCAAGTGCCAACAGAGTCAATAAGATTTGCGGAGTTCTTGTTTTCCTTCTAAGCAAGTAAACCGACACACACTCGTCCATGGAAAGATGCTTATGAAAAACGAAGTATTTAGATACAGATATCTATTCGTTGGATGACACAATAGAAGATAAAATCAATGGCATCTAGTATATGAATGTATATTGAAGTCACGCTGGAATCACACTCTAAATGAAAATGTATTCTATAAAACAATACACGAGGAAGAAGCAGCTATTATCACCATTAAAAATCAGTTATTCTTTTTTTAAAAATGCTATGACATAAACGTGCTTTTATGCCGACGGCGGAGTTACTTTCAACTGTAACTTAGGTGATCAGGTACAAATAATAATAATAATAATAATAATAATAATAATAATAATAATAATAATAATAATAATAATTGCAATAATAATTGCGTACCGCCGATATTTTTTGATGCTTTCAAAGGCTGTTACCGTAAATTTTGAAAAAAAGCATAGGTATTAATTGTCAATTGTTTAAAAGTAATAAAATAATAAAAAACAAACCTTTATTTTTGTTTAAAATGCAATGGCAGATTAACAGTGTTGCAAAATCGCTCTCCACATCGTCTGTGTTTTTTTTTTTTTTGTTTCATCGGCGTTTTTCTTATGATAGTGCAAGCTGTAACTTTACTCGTCCACAAATATTTTCAACCAGTGTTTCATTTTCGGAAATAAAAATATAATCTATAAAATCCAGAATTAGATGTTTGTGGTACGCACTGTTGGAGTGAACTGAAACTGCTAGCTTAAATTTCTCTTAATAAAAAAAAAAAAAAAAAATCTTTTTTGTAATTTTTAAAATCTTTTAAAAAAATCTTAAAAAAATAATTTTTCTCTCTCTTTTATTTATTGTTAGCTACCTTTCTGCTTGTTTAGAGTAATTACAGTTATTGGTGTGCAAATTTCGATTTGAAAACTCTTTAAAAAATTGTTAACTTCAAAAAATTATCAGAGGTACCAATTATCCAGGGATGCATTTTTCTAGGGACGCAAATATCCAGGTACGCAGTTGTCCGGGACGCAAATGTCTTGTATGCAACTGTCTGCCCACCTTGTCTTAATGTGTTCGTATATGAATGTAGGCTCTAAATACCCATGAAAGATTTCACTGTAGTGCTATTTGAATTTTCTGATGATTCATAATTTGTAAGTTAATGAATAAACTCGCTCCTTGCGGATTATGCAATTATAAGCTACTCATGGGAATTTCTCTGTTGCATCGTCAAATATCTGAACTTTGGTTAAAATAGAAAATGTTTGAATGGAGACCATTAGTTAAAGAAGTCACGTATACCGTAACACATTTGGGTTGTAAGGTGCTGCAATGGTGCGTGTTTTGGACAAGATGGCATGACGGAACCCAATCTTCTTTAGGTTGGTTTAAATTTACTTCTCATTGACTGGTTGCCAACCAAGGCTTATGAACGCGACTGGAATGTGAATCTTGCGTAATATACGTAATAGGAATGAAGGAGCAAGCGGCATGATAACAGGATTCTTCACGAAAGTGCGTCCATTCAACATGGACATGCTTTTCTGTGTATGTGGTTACATAAATTTAATAGAAAAATTTTAAATATTTATAAAAATCTTCAAAAAATATATTCATATGTGCAAGTATAGTAGTTTTGTATTATTGTGTTAATGGAGACGTTTATGTAACTCTTGATATCACAGGTAGATTTTAAATATATATATATATATATATATAAAGGAAGAGGTTATAGTAGTTCCAACGAGAGAAAAGTGTGAACATTAAAAAGAAGAAACTGCAAATGTTTTTGGTTTTAATGTGGATTTATTTTAAAGAAATATTATGCTTTATTTTCCATAATTTTGCTACACAGGTTTCCGGACTCGCCACCGTCATCAGGTAAAGGGCGGAGATTTCCACATAATATTAAAAATAATTAATTTTTCTTTTTATGTTTTTCGATGTTTAATATTCTATCTGTTATATATATATATATATACATTAAGAAATGGAAAAAGTCCGACAGTTTATTTATTAAAGACTTTTTTATGTTTAACGTTCTTTTTATAGATGCAAGTATTTAAGTAAATGCTCTGTTTATAATAAACAGTATTAAATAGCATTTACCGGCTTGAATGTCCGAGAAATTTTCATAGAAAATATTCGTCTTTTGACAGGATTCGAACCTGCATCCTATACGGAACCATCATTTAGCTTGACGTGCCTAACCGCTCGGCCACAAAGGATCGTTCGGTTGGCAAGGTCGAATTTGAAGATTGAAGTTTATAAGCAGTAAATCGTAACGATCCTTTACTTAAATACTTGTATCTATAAAAAGAACGTTAAACATAAAAATGTCTTTAATAAATAAATTGTCTGACTTTGTCCATTTCTTAATGTATGACGTCATTTGTTTACATTTGATACGCCATGAGCAGTTATGAATGTACGAGATTCATGGAAGATTGAAGTTTATAAGCAGTAAATTCGACCTTGCCAACCGAACGATCCTTTGTGGCCGAGCGGTTAGGCACGTCAAGCTAAATGACGGTTCCGTATAGGATGCAGGTTTCAATCCTGTCAAAGGACGAATGTTTTCTATGACATTTCTCGGAAAATTCAGGCCGGTAAATGTTATTTAATACTGTTTATTATAA
>OZ010582.1:127427534-127432534 GCA_963932145.1 Acanthosepion lycidas
GTTGTAACTGGAGTTGAAAGAATTTTAACCACGTTGGTTTATAAAAATAAACAACATATTCTTGCAAATATGGAGAAAATTTTTGGCTTCCATAGCTGAAATTCAACAACAAAAACAACAACAAGAGAAACAACAACAAAATCAACAGTTGCTATAAATACACAAACAGTAAGAGGAATTGTTGGATATAATTCTGAAGGAAACAATATCATCTTTAACGTTTCTTACGCTATCCAAAACATCATATCAGTTTTTATGTACAATCCTAACGATGGACTGAGTTTTTTTGTGTATTTTCGTAGATATGAACAAATATTCAGTCGGGAATATAGCAGCTAGGATTATGAGATGAAAACGAGATTGTTGTTGAGGAAAATAGATGCGATAGGGTATGAAAAATACTGCATTTACATTTTACAGAGAAAATCAGGTGAAATCAGGTGTAAAGACACCATACACATTCTGACGATAATCTTTAGTAACAAGTTTAATCGTTTAATGCTCGTTGCAAGTGCTTGAATCTTGCCAAAAAGAGGAAGAAAGCGGTTGTCAAAATGACTCTAGATATGTTCAAAGGATTCATTTTCGTGCAAAGTTTAACAGCTAAAAAGATGCTGAAATACGAGCGAAAATTTTACCAAAAATTGAACAAACCAGCAAGAAGTAGTGGAGGATAGTCGTTCAATGCTAAATCTGAAACATGATACTGAAGAAAAGATTCAATGATGAAAGAACTGTAATATTAGAAGAAACAATAAAATGTTATGACGTTTTCAATGTGTCAGCAGCACAACATATCATGGAGCATACAAGAACAGGTTCTAGAAAAAGAAAGTGTACTGAAGACCTGGAAATGAATCCGAGATGGAAACACTACAAAATCGATTATTTTGGTGAACTTTCGAGAAAGCGGAAAAGGGAGATTCTAATACAACTAAAATTAAAATGTTCATAAAATGTATAAATCTCAAAAGGGGGATGTTTGGGAGAAAATATTACGCCCCGATGACTATATAGACGTGTCCATTAGTATAAAGAACTCTAGCTCAGAGGTAAGAGTGGTAGCCGCCTCGACCCAGGCAGTTCCTTGGTTGGCTCACGACAGGCTTGTCAAACTCTCTGTCTTCGGACAGAGAGGAACGCAGTTGGGGCTATGCTGAAGGGCGGAGTTCCGTTAGGGGAACTAGACAAACCCGACCCCGGGTTTACGGGTAATTTTTTTCCCGAGCCTACAGGCACGGAATTGCCCCACGTAAAAACCGTAAAAAGCGGCCTTGTGCCATATCCTCTCTTGTGGGGAGGCTTGATAAATATCAGCCGCCTCGACACAGGCTGTTCACTGCCAGACTCGCAACAGGTTTGAGCGAACTCTTTACCTTCGGGCAGAGATGAATCAAGGCGAAATGTCAAAGGGCAGAGTCTTGTCTGGGGAAGAAGACAAACCCGATCTCGTGTATTCGGTGCCAACGGGTAAATTTTTGCTAGAGACTACTGGATCGGAATCGTCCCGCGTAAAAAACGGTCTTGTGTCACATCCTGCCTTGTGGGGAGGCTTGCTAAATACCTAGGCTCTTCGCTGCCTGCCTCACGATTGACAAGACTTCTGCCTTCAGGCAGAGGGTGACTCAGTCTGGGCTCTGTCTATGAACGGAGTCACGGCTGAGAAAAACAAAGAATTTTACACGATACTGTGAATGCAGAGGTGGGTAAATTTTGCCCAGTGTCCCGAGTATGCACGTTTGGGGTCCCCAAAGAAATCTGCATCTTATGTCACATCTCATGGGGGACTGGGTAAATACCTAGCCGTTTCGACCGAAGCAACTCCCGGTTTGTCTCTCGACTGGCAGTCCTCTGTCTTTGGGCAAAGAGCGGCTCAGTCAGTGCGCTGTTTACGGATGGAGAAAAACACACAAGCGAAGTTGTGGGGAATGGATAAATTTTGGACCAGTGGCCTGAGTAATCACGCTCGGATTCTTCGCGTTAAGCCTAACCTTATATCGAACCCGTGAGGATGGCCTGTTAAATGCCTAGGCGTTCGGAATCAGTTTTCAGACTAACTAATACAGGCATCACGGTAGATTAGCCGAAGCATTACATATAGAGAAACTTTATACGAAGTACGATATATACGTAAGAGTGTTATAACAACAGTCATAGAATAATGGCGTTATAATAGAACCAATAATACTTCTGATTATTCTTTGGTTCTTATCAAGGAGATCATTGTAAATAGCACGGGTACGGGACCATATGTGGCAGCAATATTCTAAGTATGGACGAATGGTCGATTTATAGATATGTAAGATTCTAGAGAGAAGAATTATCTCACCCGACACAATGAACCGACTTTCTTATCAGCTGACCTATCAATGGTTTCAATATAATCTTTCCATTTCATATTAGCAGAGAATGTGATCCTAATACGTTGCAATGAGTCATTTTCATAGAGGTTAGCATCAGCCATGTTGATGGGAGGCAAGAGATCTTTCAGAAAATAATGGTTCCTGTGTTCTATAGCGGTCGAGCATGCTGGTGTGAATTATGGAGAAGACTAAAGTTTCACCTAGTATTTCCGAGAAGGCATGAAAGTGTCCATACCGGCTTTGACACCTCAGTGGCGCAATTTCCAATTGGGAGGTTAAAGATTGTTCGTCTAAGGAGCGTCCAGTCAGAATGCTGGCAACGGAATGAGGTCTTGTGGATTCCTGTTTAACAGAGGATTGGAAGCAAATATTAACTACAACAGAATGATCAGAATACCCATGAGTGTAGTGTTGCGAAGCTCGGCACGAGCGTGTAGAGAGGGTAATAAATAAATCAAGTAGAGATGCCTGTTTCTCTGCTTATCTAGAGAAACGAATAAGGTAGGTCACGAATTGAGTAAGGTTTTGGGCAATGGAAAAAAATTAACGTATAAACACCGCCAACATCAGTACATTTAGAATTTTAAACCACGTTTCTTTGTGAGCATTAAAATCACCGAAGACAAAGATGTATGCAGATGGATGGATTGAGAATACATTTTCTATACTGTCAGCAATTATGTTGTCCTCGGAAGAGGAGGAGCGATAAAGGAAAAAGAGATAGCTAACATAATTTAGTAAGGAAAGACGGAAGCACATGAAGACTAGTTTAGAGCCTCGAATGACAATTCCTTGGCCATCGGAAAGTTATCCTGGATGTAAACACCATGGCCATGCATGTAAATGCTGGAATCTTTTCGTCTACGGGGAAATACCACGAATATTAATAAAAAGAAGCACTGAGGTGAGTAGTTGCTTTTCTTTATTTATTAGCTTACTTGTATTTCTATCTGTTGTGTTTTCCATGAGATTCGTTTTGAGGAGAGAGAGAAAAAAAAACCGTAATTGTCACTATCTATCGTCAATGTTAATACAAATTATCCAGAGTACGGCTGAAAATATAGCATGGTTTGACATAAGTGTTGCCCACCGGAAATACATGCAGACACGCCTAACAATGCGTGACATAGCAATAAAAATGCCCTGTTGTTCAGGGCAGCCTATCTAAGTGCTACCAAGCGCTCCTAACGACCAGTCGGAAGCCTCAGACAGAAAACTGCCAACCCGGTACCTTCACAATCGAAAGACACAGCAAGTCCAATCAAAAAAAAGTTAAGACAATTAAATAAATCACCGTGGCCCTGATATAAGGGAGAAAAAGAACCAGTAAACCATATACTAAACAGGAAACTACGGATCAACCTCTAATCCTGTTTAATAGATATGGAAGGAATTCGGGTCGTGCGATAGGTGAGGCTATCTACTTTTATTAACCTGTTAGAAAAAGCACATAAAATAAGAAAAAAATAAATTAAGCATCTTGGGAAGGAGTTGTAGCGAAATGTTTAACAATTAATAGCAATGAAGAAAAAATACAAGAAAAAGTAGGAAGTAGAAGCGGGAATTTCAGAAACAAAACAAAACAAAGGCAACCGAAAAAAAAAAAAATTAAATTAAAATGTTGAGAAATGGCAAGATGACACGAGTCATTGTAAGTTACTTACAATAAACGCTTCAATTGTTTCTTTGCAATATTTAACTGGAACTTTTATGGTACTTTTTTTTACAATTACGTCGAGGTTGATGTGATTTTCTTTTCATTTCATTGCCGAAAGTATACGACTACATCTACATGGGTGGTGATGATATACGTTGTGAGGGGTCAATTTTTCTTAGCTATCTACCTACTTTTTTTTCCGAGGGTGAGGCCGTCTGTCAAAGGAATTCAAGTTTTCCCAGATACTAAGAACAACCAAGCGCCCACAAACGAATGGCTAACTTGAAATAACACACACACACACACGCACACACACACGCACACGCACACACATATATATATATTTATATATATATAAACGTCAAGCTAAAATTATCATTCAGTTCAACACTCAAGAATGTACTCCAATTAAAATGTAATATTGAGAATTGACAATTTATTAATGTATAAATGCTTAATGCAGGCATGTCCGTATGCGTGTAAATATATATATATATATATATATATATATATATGAAAAAGTTTACAGTTGTTCCAACGAGATAAATGTATATTTTAAAAAAGAGCGAAACCGCAAACATTTTTGGTTATTATGTAGATTCGTTTTAGTATATATATATATATATATATATATATATATATATATGTGTGTGTATATCATATTATATTCTTCATATTTCTTTTACACATGTTTCCGGTCCCATTAATCAGCAACACACACACACACACATATATATATATGCTGGCTAACAGGAATGCACAGGGATAGAAAGACATCTCTTATTAACACATCTATCATCACCACCTTTCAAAACATCTAAAGTTTTTATTAACACTTAGGTTGAAATTCGCTTTTGCCACAGTCCAGAAAGAAGTTCAAGGCTCGCTAACAAATACAGAAAACGAACAATGAGACATTAAAAGGACATGAGGAAAATTTATTCCTTTTAAAAATGTATTACTTTTATTTGTCTGAAGAA
>OZ010582.1:127437534-127447534 GCA_963932145.1 Acanthosepion lycidas
TAAAAATTGCTTCACAAATGGATCTGATTTCATTCATATCAGTAGAAAATCCGTTACATTCCTAATATCTAATTATCATTATCTAAATTAACCTATGGTTTTGACCAATCAGAAACCAGGTCACAGGGGCGGGGGACTTTTTTGGCATTTATTAATAATAAATCGATCACCTAATCAGAAATAACGAACAGCTATTAATAAGTACATTTTAATTGACGCTTTGTTTGGCCTAAAAAAATAGAAAGGAAGAAATCATCCTTAAAACAGAGCATCGATTAAAAAACAGGTGTACTATTTGATGTTGAATAAAAAAAAAAAAGTCAAGAAGAAAAATCAAGAGAAAACAAATGTTGATAATCAGCCAAACGATCTATCGTGTCCGAGAAAACTGCTAGAGATATTGTCTTGTCTAATAAACACGTCGGCTTAAAAAAAAATAGAAGCTCTATATCAATAAATATAATAGGCAAATTGACATAGTTTTATCACGTATTAAAAACTAGCGCGAGATCAGTTTTCTGCGATTTCTTTTAAATCAACTTCTTTATGCATTTCTTATCTGTTGCCTTTTTATTTTTGTTTTGCTCTAATGTTTTTCCACTTGAAAACTTAATAATGCGTCTAATCAAGCTTTAAGTAAACATATTTCCGAACCAATATCAACTCTCTTACAGTAAGTGACTTTTAAAAATTTAAATAATGCTATGTATTATTCATATAAAATGTTTTATTTGAACATTTAAAATGACACGGGAATTTGTAATTCTATATAAAGAAGATATTGGTGCGATATGACAAAACGGATTTTCTTGGCCAGAGCATTATATTCAATTCCGTTGGTGTTTATTTCTATCCAATTTAGAAAAGACAGGAAATTTTGGAGAGCCATTATCACCAATAAACTGAAGGCAAACAGAACACAGAATAAGAAGTATTAAAACAATTTTATCTGGAAAATTTTCTTTTTTTTTTCAAATCAAGTAACTGTTATCGTTCTTTACAATATTGATGGGATCTTCCTTCCTAAAATTTGTTTAAAGTTGTGTCGAACGTCAACAATTTGATCATATCATCTTTTTCTCTTTGACTTACACGTGATAATTGTTTTAGTTGTTGATTGTGTTCAAAGTACTCGAGGGATGTGCTTTCTGTTATTTGGGACAGTTGTTTGCGATTCTGTAGCGCCAGTCTACGATGTCTTAGCTAAAAACATACAGACTCCATTTAATGGAAGACATTTTTAAGAACGGAGCGCAAAATCCAGTTGTATAAGGTGATAGTTTAGATATTTCTCACTGTGTTTGGCGCCTTGCATGAAATCCACTTGAAAGTGTTAATCCAACCCTAATCTCTAATCTGGTAGAAAACTGAAAACTGCTGGAGTATGAAAAGGAAATACTACTTGGCAAATATTCGAATTCCTGCTTTTGGATATGGGCAACGCACAAATCCAGAACTATATATATATATATATATATATATATATATTTCTGAGATGAGGTATTATGTACACTATTTACATTATTGGGACTATTGTCCTCATCTTTATCACCATATTTATTACAACGTTTCGGCCTTCTTCAGATAGTTGGAATGTCGAACTGTACTGTTTATTTCGCTCACTGGGGTAGACTGTTCTAGTTCCATGTGCCATGTTTAATGGATGTCAGTTATCAGTTATCTCATGTTAATTACCCTCTCCAAGTTCTTGAAGATACATTGCACAGTGGATAAACGCGTTGGTTAGATCCAGTGACAGGACTCAGAGAGTGTTACTTCAATACCCGGTTAAGGCAGTGGAGAACTTGAAGAGGGGAATTAAGTAGCTGTCCTAGTAGACGGTATCCTCGAATACGAGTAGCCACCCATTAAATTTCAATATATATATATATATATATATATATATATATATATATATATATATATATGAATATGCATATCCAACTAATCGGAGTTTCATGGTAATGTTGACGTATTTAAGCACTATTCATATATTGATATAATCTTTTTCAAAAACTTTAAAAATTATTCTAAAAAAAAATTATTATATTTTTCATGACATTAAATCTAGCAAGTAAACCAAACGGTTTTAATATATGGACATAAAAGATAAGTAATTATTATTTCAATTTTAGTGGAGTGAGTTATCAAATATTAATTATTAATAATGGAAGAGAGCTGACTTAATTTAATTTAATATAACAGAGTAAAATTATTAGAAAAATATATAAAAACTATGTAAGGAAATATATCAAATATATGCTAGCTCTGTCATATACCATTGAGCACTATTTCAATAACACTAGCAGTTTATGCAAAATTCAAATATCTATCTATCTATCTACACACACTCACACACATATACGCAAACGTACGTATATATATATATATATATATATATATATATATATATATATATATATATATATATAGAACAATATAAAATATTAAAAAATTAAAATCTTCAGACATACTGGGTTGTAGATTAATATTCTTTCGTTTTAAAATTATTATTATTATTATTATTATTATTATTATTATTATTATTATTATTATTATTATTATTATTTCATTTAGATTCCTCGACTAGTTTCGTCCAAAATGGCCATCATCAGGAGAAGAAATATTTCTGCTTGCTGCTAGCACTAAACTACAGAAATGAATGTCTTGATGGAGAAAATGAACTTTTGTCAATAGTTTTCATTTGTTTTTTTTATTTTTTTTTAAACTTTTTAACATGAATCTTGTTAACATTCCTTGTGTTGGGCAAACAGTCTCTTTTATGTTGTTATTTGGGATAAGATCTGGATGGATCTATGCTTCTCTGAATTCCCCTGGTCAGTTTGACAGTTTTATTGTTTCTGGAGAGGGGATGTGTCTCTGTTAAGTGTTTGTGTGTGTGTTATTTGGTTCTTAGTGAGTGAGTAAGCATGATATGTGTAAGCGTGTACATTGCTGTGGGTGTGTGTTATCATTTGGCTCATTAGGGAGTGAGTGAGTGTGATGTGTGTAAGTGTATATGTTCGTGTGGGTGTGTGTATAAGTGTGATATAAAGAGAACGAGAGAAATTTATTCAAACATATATATTCAAACATATATTATTAAATATAGCAGACCACGAGTATCTATTATGTTTGATCATGAGCCGTTCTAAGCATCATCAGAGGTGATTATATGGACATCACAACAGAGATGTTCACCATCAAAGATAACATCCTGTTGTGTTTACATAGAAGTTTGCTATGTGACGATATAAAATTTACTAATTTACGAATTGAGTCTGCTATTCCGCGACCGTTATCGAAATATATATTTGAATAAGTATTACTGATTGGATTAAGCCAATCTAAAATGGAATGAAAAAAAAGAATGTGTCTGGGATGAAAATATCTATCTTTTTAAAAAATAAATAACAATTTAAGCATATTTTCAAGATAATTACTTGCATGAGACATATTACGCTTCAGTGATTTTTTAAGGATATCTTAGATGTAGCACTAGGCCAAAAGTATGGGTCACCCAGTGAGAATCGAAATCATTTTTCAACCGTAATTGATCTATCGAGACAAGTTTTGTAACAATTACACCACATCGAAGTGCACTAAAATGATTTTGTAAGCGTATCTTAGATGTGTCAAAATGCTGAATGTGTAGAAGACACAATGAAAATCGAACTCATCATACAATTGTAATTAATCTATCGAGGCAAACTTGCGAACTGTTAAACCACGTCGAATTGTCCAAGTGATTTTCTATGGGTAACTTAGATACGGCACAGGATCGAAGGCGTAAAGGACACAGTCAGTCACGAACTCACTACTCAATAAGAATTGATCTAGTGAGACAAGCTTGCTTACCACGTCGAAGAGTCATCACAGCAAAAAAAGCTACAAAAGACAGGAAATTGTGGAGAGCCATTTACTGAAAAGATACGGCACACAGAAGAAGGAGAAGAAGAAAAAGAAGAAGAAAAAGAAGAAATAAGATCAGCCACGCGTCTGTATCTCTACCATTCCTTCTCTTCTGCTCTGTCTCACAATTTCTTGCAAAATAAATGTTCCTGGTGATAGATTTTCCTAAACAGAAACCAGAAACAACAAAAATAACGAATCAAAGCAGCAAAAATAAATAAAATCCTTGGTTCAGTCTCCTTATCATCCTATTTCCAAAATCGACAAAGAAGATTTCTGGGGGCACCTTTTCTGTAATTCTTGTCAATCGAACCCGCAATCCTAGAAATTGCAACGCAGGTTCCTGTTACTGATTAGAGATGACAAAAACACTGTCTTTGATAAATCTATGCTTGAGGGATGTCATGAGAACTCCGGTTGTACCTCGATACGATAGATAAATCTATAGCTGCATAGCGAGAATAATTTATGTGGACAGATATACTGCGTAAGAGTTCATGTACTTAACGCTCAGAAGTATATATAAAGGTAAATCTGTCGAAAGAAAAGAACATACATACATACATACATATATATATATATATATATATATATATATATATATATATATATATATATATATATGTATATGTATAAAGCACGTGTCATCTGTAATTATTATTCACGGTGAGAAGCTTGTGACCTTTATGTAGTAAATATGAAAGAAAATTATATATTTTCTATTTTATATATAATAATCAGAGTAACCGTCATAATTTTGTGCATATTGTGCCACAAAAGGCAATTGTAGGTGATTATTTATTTTAGTCAGTGGAGTCACTGCCTACCCAGCCTACGTAGACGGCACGTCCCTGATATATATATATATATATATATATATATATATATATATATATATATGTATATATATGTATTTATATCTGTAAATGTCTCTCTATCTATCTGTCTCTCAGTCTGTCTGTCTGTCTCTCTGTATATATATATATATATATATATATATATATATATATATATATTTATATATATAAAAATATATATATATTGTTTTTAATCCGAAACTTTATTACTTCAAATATATATATATATATATATATATATATATATATATATATATATATATATATATATATATATATGAATGAAGAAATATAGTTTTAACGGGTGTTATAATTATGGGATAAATTTCTCAATATCAGAGATATAGCGTATGTAAATATAAATTTAAAAGGGAACATTGAAATCAACACTCAGAGGCGACATGCTGTTTCATGCCAGGCGCAATCATAAGGCCGCGTATGTTGATTTGGTTTGGTTTATTTTGTTTTACGGCATATCAACCTCAATGGTTTATTTAATGCCGACAAGATTTCTCGCATATATTTGTATGAATACAATGTTTGGTATCTGTCTATATTTCTGCGATGTACTGCTTAATGGATGTCAGTTTTCACTTATCTCCTGTTAATCTTCCCTCTGAAAGTTCTCCACTGCCACTTAAACATGACAAGTGGAACTAGAACAGTCTACCCCAGTGAGCGAAATAAAGGGTTCAGTTCGACATTCCAACCACCTGAAGAAGTCCGGAGCGTACAACGGCCGAAACGTTGTAATAAATATGGCGACAAAGATGATGACAATAGTCCGAATAATGTAAATAATGTACAATATGCTTGGTTTAGTTTTTACGACGTATCAACTTCAATTGGTTATTTAATGCCGACAAAATTTTTATTGCTGGTAATGTTTTTCTTCAAAAATATATTTCTGGGAATATTTTTCCTTCAAGAAATTTAGAGCTTGTCATATTTTTTCAAAGAATGTGTAACTGTTTTTATTGCTGGTATGTTTGTTTTTTTTTAAAGTATTGCTGATAATAATTTTTCCTTCACAAATTATTGCAAGTAATAATTCTTTATAAAATATTTCTGGTATTAAATCAATTTTTACACAAGTTTGGGTGTTAACTATTTGCCCATAACTGGGATCCTAACAGCTGCTATCACGCTGGGTCAGGGTGAACCTGGGAACACCAGTAATTAAAAGGTGGTTCTACGCTCCTCAAAACCTCCTGATTAGAGGCCTAGCCGTTGGACGTAGTTTATCGTCTTACCCAGGACACGGATGTAGTTTATCGTCTTAATCAGGGCGACGGGAATATTGGATTGATATATATATATATATATATATATATATATATATATATATATATATATATATATATATATATTAGGTTGCTGCAAAAATAATGACGTAATAATGTCGTTTTTTGACGTATTTTTAACGTCAAAAAACGACATTATTACGTCATTATTTTTGCACCAACATTATATGTATATATATCAAGTAGAATGAACTGGTCGTGATCTTGTTAAAATTACTGGTTCTCGAATTTTCACAAGTGTTATGTGGATAAATTATTACTGTTATCAAATATTTAATTAATCTATTATTTAAATTCATATTCAAACTTACAGTTAAAATTAAAAATTAGAAATTCTAATTTCAGTTTAAAATATCATCATTGTAGAACAATGGTATATTTATTTATATTTATTTATTTGATTATGCACATACACACACACACACACACATATATATATATATATCAGGTATGTCTGAAAAGTAACGAGATTGGGTGTGCTGTAGGAGCTATGGGCGAAAGAGGAAAACAAAGATACTGTTATCACTTAACATGATATCTTTGAAGTATATATCTGTAATCTTAGTTTTCTGCTATACTGCATTTTTTTCACATGCCTCCGAGGATGCTTCCTCCCTGCTCAATACGACCTGAGAATCCGGCAGTTTCTGTTTGAAAAGGATTTCACCGTATTGGAACAGACTCCATATTGACCTGATCTTCCTCTGGGTGAATTTTTCTTTTTTTCTGTGCTCAAGAAGACAATTCAAAGGGATACGTTTTGAAGGCATGAAGATTATGATTAAATTAAGCAGACACGCGCATATATTTCTAAAGAATTAATTCTTTTGTTTTTAATCCGATATTTTATTACTTCGAGCGATATTTTAGTGGATACCCGTGTTTGAAAAGACACCCGCTTTTTTTCTTAAACAATAAGTATTACTCTGTCTACTGAACTACTCACTCAAGAAAACGTAAAAAAAAAAAAAAAAAAAGAAAAAAGAAAAAAAATCGCCCTCTGGCAAGATTCGAACTTTCTTTAGTGACTTTCGGGTGTAGGAACGAGAACAATGTGCTTAAAATCAGTATAGAACCATACTTAATTGTCGGCGTTATTAGCGGCCGAATCGGTTAAAAGCAAGTGGGAGCTAATGACGGTTTTTCTAATGCGGGACACGGGTTTGTATTCTACGGGTATTTTTTTAAAACAATTTTTCTGGTGTATAAATATTCCGGTTAAAAATTAAACGGAGTCTCTACTACTATGAGTTCCCACTAAAAATAACGTGTAACGTCATAAAAATAGGTCGAATTAATAAATAAAAATTACATTACTTCATATATGTATGTATCATGGTGCATACACGCTCCTTTGCTCTCTCTCTCTCACACACACACAGATATATATACATATATATATATATATATATATATTAATTGATTCATCGAGTCTGATAGAAACCTCAGGAAGCACTGTATATTTGGGACTCATCAGCAGTGCGCATCCACTACCGAGGGAATCGAAACCCCGACAGTTAGGTTGGCAAGCGAACACTATACCAACTGCTCCGCCGTCCCTCGGTGACGGAGAAATTGCAAATCAGACTCTAAGAAGCGTTGCTCACTCCCACATTCCGTGGTGGAATATATATATATATATGTATACGTTAACATTGAAGCCAACACTCAGAAGTGACATACTATTTCAGGCTAAACGCAATCATCGGGCCACATGCGTTGTTTTTTTTTTCTCGAGTGTTTATATGTCAGTTAAGCATTGTGAGTAGTCTATTGCATTCTGTGTAGTTTATTCTAACGGTTCCTTTGGCGGGAGTGGTTTTTTAATTTGTTTATTATTTAATTTATTTTACTTCTGTTTGGTTATTTAAATTTATTGTATTTATTTTTAGTCATTTAAGATTTTAAGTAAGGTACTAAAAATTTGTTTTCGTGCCTGCATTTTGAGATGAGTCTTGATTGTTTATTTAGTAGTTTGCTATAATTACGTTCCCAGACCAAAACAAACTACTAGATTAGAACTTATTTCAAAATTAAAATTTAACATGAAACTGTCTGCAAACATAGAAATATAGATGTACAGATGTTCATCTGTAAGACAATTGCTTGAAGATAAAACATTTACTTTTTAATACATATGCAATGCATTTCAGGAAAGAAAATCAAACAGATCCAATTTTATCCAGTGATATTTTGCGATCAAAATCCCTCATCTATGTTAGTCTACCGACGGATTAATCCACTTATGAACACGTATCCTATTATTCGATAAACTCGGCTTATTTTGTATGCTTGCTTGTGTATATCGAGCCATTTCTATGTGTACCTATGGATATCGAAATGTATCCTATCTTCTCTGACATTTTTTTTTTTGTAACATTTTTCAAATGGAAGTTCCACATAGAAACCAATATTTACGGCTTCTATTTTATTTTTCATCCAATTCTTAAGATTTTGTACCAGGGAATGTCTTCCTTCAGCTACTTGTCTCTTCGGATTTATGCTTTCTGACCCTCAATATGATATAGCGTTTCTTCTTTCCTTCATTCTTTTCTGTCAAATCCGTAATCGCCTTCCTCTGCTAACCCTGTAAAACTGCATCCGTTTTCTTCCGACCGCACAAGAATTAATCAGCAACATTTTTTTTTTGTCTAATATAATCGGAATCTATTCACCATTCTGAAGACATCCGTTTACCCTCTCGTGAACTGATTATTTCTAGCTCGAAGGCGAATCAAGTTGACTTTCGACTATTTATGCAGCTCCCTCTTGACCATTTTACCTGGGTGACGAATGTAATTACTGAGTGTTGTTTTGCTCAGGTTGGCAGCTAGTGTAACCGACATAAATAGAAAAATAGAATAGGCGAGTTGAGTTCAAATTTCCGCTTAGCCTGGTGTGACCTCCCTTTTGCTCTTGATGCCCCGACTATATGAATTTAAGCGTGCATCTAAGTTCCACTCATTTACCGTTAAATAGTGAAATGCAACCACCACTTCTACTGCAACAGTTTCTTTTCTCGCACTTTCCACATGTAGAACTTCCTTCCGTTTACTTGCTTCCATGAGAAATCCGATCTAAATACGGTTAAAACTGTTCAGGAATCCAGGACTAAAAAGGGTTAACATCTTTTCTCATCATGATTGTATTTGGTCAAAAGGCCTACCAATATACACTAAATATTATTAGTCTTATTATCAATATTATCTTTATTGCTTTTTATTGCGGATGAAACAATACAAACTGACACACATATATATATATATGCTAAAAGTCTAGTTTTAAAATTATATTCAGTTTATATATATATATATATATATATATCATATTATTAAATAAATAATATATATATCATATTTTTAAATAAATAATAATATTTAGGCTCTACTTTTGTATCGAGCACTTTTCTTAAACATAATAACAAAAATACTAAAGAACTTTGGCTTATTTACCTAACGAGTTCTTTCCTATTTTCTATATATTTTCACACACACACACACACACACACACACACACACACATATATATATATATATATATATATATATATATATAAGTAACGACAAACTTGGTAATCAGTATGGATAATCTAATCTAAAGGAGGATGAAACCCTCAGAGCTCAATGTTAAGTCCGAGCGAATAATATATATATATATATATATATATATATATATATATATATATATATATATATAAATATATACAGGTGTATATAGTTTTAAAGCTGTATTTAAGAGTTAAAGAGTCCAGTATCAGAGATAGAGCGTGTGTAAATATGAAAGTAGACACTGAGGACAACACCCAGCAGTGACAGTCTGTTTCCTGCTCAAACGCAATCTTTAGGCTATGACCCGAAGATTGTGTTTCACATATGTCTTCTATCTATCTATCTATCTGATAAAACCTTACATACTCCTAACGACTTC
>OZ010582.1:127452534-127495034 GCA_963932145.1 Acanthosepion lycidas
ATCTATCTATCTATCTATCTGTGTTTCTTCATATCTATCTATCTATCTATCTATCTATCTATCTGTGTTTCTTCATATCTATCTATCTATCTATCTATCTATCTATCTGTGTTTCTTCATATCTATCTATCTATCTATCTATCTATCTATCTATCTATCTGTGTTTCTTCATATCTATCTATCTATCTATCTATCTATCTGTGTTTCTTCATATCTATCTATCTATCTATCTATCTATCTATCTATCTATCTGTGTTTCTTCATATCTATCTATCTATCTATCTATCTATCTATCTATCTATCTGTGTTTCTTCATATCTATCTATCTATCTATCTATCTATCTGTGTTTCTTCATATCTATCTATCTATCTATCTATCTATCTATCTGTGTTTCTTCATATCTATCTATCTATCTATCTATCTATCTATCTATCTATCTGTGTTTCTTCATATCTATCTATCTATCTATCTATCTATCTATCTATCTATCTATCTGTGTTTCTTCATATCTATGTATCTATCTATCTTGGCCGCCCTGGGTATGACGATAAACTAGGTCCAACAGCAATGCCTCTGATCAGAAGATTTTGAGGTGCGTAGAACCAGCTCTTAATTGCTGGTGTTCCCAGGTCCACCCTGACTCGGGGAGGTAGCAGCTCTTAGGGTTCCAGCTATTGGAAAATAGTTAACCCCCAAACAGGAGTAAAAACACTATGAAAGTGTAAAAACAAGTTTTAATACCAGAAATACTTCCTAAACAATTATTTCCAGTAATAATTTTTTAATAAAAAAAAAAAAAAACTATTACCAGCTATACATTTTTGAGAAAAAAATATTACCAGCAACAGTTTTTCTGTAAAAACAATATTACCAGCAACACATTTTTGAAAATATATATATATATATATATATATATATATATATATATATATATATATATATATATATATATATATTACCAGACAAAATAAAATATTACCTGTAATGAAAATTTTGTCAGCATTAAATAACACATTGGGGCTGATATACCGTAAAACAAAACAAACCAAACTAAACTCTCTGTTGCTGTCTATTCATATCTATCTATTTATCTATTTTCAGTTTTCACATATAATATTACATTTATCTATATATTTTCAATTTTCTATGTTCAGTCTTTACTTATGTCTTTTATGCCTCTATAGTTTTTTTTTTCATATTTTATGTCATCTATCTATAGTTTTCATATATTTTTATGCCATCTGTCTATTTCTCTATTGTTTACATATATTTTTTATGCTATCTATCGCTTCATTGTTTCACTTGCCTCTCTGTAGATTTTTTTATAAATACTTTCATGGTAATTTTTTTAATTATATTGATGTTTTTGGCTCTTGTTTTTGAAACATGAGAACTCTTATGTAGCAAAAGAAACCTATTTTTAAAAAATAATGATATATATATATATATATATATATATATATATATATATATTCTGCCGAATGAAGATAGCTCAACCAAATCGGTTGTGTTTCAGTCATGGGTTGAGGCATTCAGGTGAGCTGTGATACAGCGAAAACAGTAATGTCCTGCGAATCACACACACACAAACACACACATATATATATATATTATATCATCTATCATTCTCACTATGGCTTATCCATAATTAAAAATAAAACTTTAATACCTCAAATTTTCATGGAAACTTCCTGTACATCTTATCACACAAGTTGAGATAATGAATTTGAAAAATATACCGTGATGCCCACAACAACATTTATTTATTTTAATGTCCAAGATTAACTAAAAACAAAAAAGTAAGATAGGACAAAATTATTGCCCCCCACCTCACATGTAAATTCTAGAATACCTTCATGAAAATTTCCAAAGGACGAAAGTAGGTGATATTTGCTTCGATAACTGTATTTTTGAATAAAAGTTTTAATAACATCGTGATTCCCAACCTGATGAAACGTTTAAAAAAGGTTTTCCCTTTTTTTGACGTTGAAATAAAAATGTACAATTTTGTAGTGGATATGTGCATGTTCTAATGTAACACTGCATAGGATATATATATATATATATATATATATATATATATATATATGGGATTTCGTAAATCGATTAGATTTTCCTATACAGATTATTTTCATGAAATCTTTTACCGGAGCAGCTGCAATTTTCGGAAGAACTGTAAGAGGTAAGCATTTGATTTCGTGAAACAAGCCCTTTTCCCTTCTCTCTGGCAGCCACCCAAGACACATAGCCCAGTCTGCCTTGCTATTTAACCTATAGCTAAGAGGCAAATAACTTAATGTTTTTCGCAAACGAATGAATGAAACTGGAATTTTGATAAGAATTAATGTCACTTCAGCTTTAGCGAAAACTATCAGACTCTATTGGCGTAAAATCTCATCGATTAAACGAATATTACCACAGATGATAAAAAAATCACTGTAATATTTATTTTATTAATGCTAATAATTTTAGAATTGTAATGTTTCTTGTAACAAAGAGCAGTTAGCAATAAAAACGACAATGAAGATGATAATTGCGTTCTGATCTATTCACCAAGATATCCTTTTGTATATATTCAAACATGGCTGCCCCCATATAATTATTAACAATTGAACATTGACATAAATCCCTGCACATTTGTCATTAGCCTTTATAACTAATGATTACTTCTGAAATAAATTCACTTCTGTCCGTCTGCCGTATGCACTTAAAGATCACTTTGTTATAGAATTTATTTCTTAATGTTCTTACATATTTTCATTTCGATTTGTAAGCTATTTCATTTATTATACTCATTGATCACCTGGAGATCGATGACAAATTAATTACATTTAAAATTTTACTAAATTATAAAATGAATAAGACCTTTGGCTAAATCCATATGTTGTTGACGTTAGTCCAGCGTTTCTCAACCGGTCCACTCGGGTGCACTAATATGCTATGAATGGTAGCCAGTTATGCTGGGAGTTAGCAGAAGAATAATTTATTAATTATTTTTATGTTTAGAAAAATAATTATTTTTAAAAAGTTAGAGACTCCAAGCTTCCAAACCTAAGGCAAGTTTTGGCATTTGATATGTTAAGATGGATACTAAGTTCTTTAATCATTGATTGATTCTTTCTCTTTTGTATCTGTCTATATTTCTGAGATGAGGTATTATGTACATTATTCGGACTATTGTCCTCATCTTTGTCACCATATTTATCACAACGTTTTGGCCGTTTCAGGTGGTTGGAATGAACCCTTTATTTAGTGGGGTAGACAGTTCTAGTTCCACGTGCCATGGTTTTAATATCAGTTATGTTAATTCTGATAACTGCACTGCCTTAACTGGGTATTGAACTCACACTCTTTGGGTCTTGTCACTGGATCAAATTAACGCCTTTATCCACTGTGCCATGTATTATTGAGGAGATCTGTGGATGAAGTTCTAGGTATTATAAATCTAATGTCTTCATCAACCATTTTTACCAGTGCTCATATTGCAATTTCTATCTCTTTTACCTTCCCCAAGAGATTTAACTGAATCAATTATCAGTATCTGTAAAAATTAGCAGATTCTTCATAGATCTCTTTAAATGAAAACTGTACAGCTATAACAATATGGTTTCTCAAATATCGTTAGAAGATAAAGAGATAAATTTATTTTCTTTTAAGTCCACTCATCTATTTGAGTTTCGTAGGAATTTCGTCTCCAGTCCATCTTTGAGTAAACTTAAGTGTCACTGGTTTTCAGGATACATGTCTCCAAACCGCCTTTGAATTAGCAATCATAAAATTTCATCAATGATTTTAGATAATCATAAAAGTAGTCTTTTGTATATTTGGCCACCCATATGGCTTTGGGGTGATCCGAAAACTTCCGGAACAGAAGTAGATGGCGGGGGTGAAACTCCGACGATTATCCATATAAGCAAAGAGAGGAAGAAGTCGAGAGAAAACGGAGTCATGCCGTGATAGAAGTAGGTAGATAATTAGAGTTGCCGAGTGGACAGTGACAGATGGACCGATAGCGGGGAAGTGGACAGCTCATATAGGGAGACAGCAGATCAACCGAAGGGAAAAGACAGCCGGATAAGTGTGAAATCGTATTGTGAACTCCCAACTAGTGTCTTTAAGAACAATTGTCGTCATTATTATTACTTGTTGAAAGCGATCACAGTTAACAAGTCAAAATTTTGGTGCATATATCGAGTTGGGTGTATATGCAAATAACTCAACCTTGGATGTCATCACCAGGTGCAATAAACGTCGTTACAATTTCGCTACGAATGGCGTCACACAGTTCTTCTTTGGGAATGCTAAACCAACATTTCATATTTTCAAATTTAATGTTTAATTTTTCCTTATTAAAAGGTAAAGTGTGCCCCTAGAGATTTAGGTGTTCTACAAGTGCGCCCTGAAGTAGAAAAACAATTGAGAAACACTAATTTAAACTGACGCCTTTTTTACATTTATTTTCACCATTTTGCTTAGAGGCTGCATTTTCTTGATTTAACATAAAATCTTGCACCTTTCCAACATATGTGAGTGTATACTTTCTTTCCAAAATAATAGTTTATGATTATGGTTTAGATATATTTTAAAGACAGGCGTCTATTCGTACAGACGCCAAGAAGATATGGGAAAAACAAACGAAATATACACATAGGTATCTACTGCTAATCGATGAATGTTTGTAAATCAATACTTGTGGGTTCGATCTTTCGTAGCTGCACAACAACTGTGAGTGAGTGTCGAAAATGATCAAATATTTTGATGTCTCCTCACGAACGCAACTGAAAATTTAATTGTTCGGCTATTTTAATGAGAGTAAAAATATAGCTAATTATTTTACTATTCTGTATTTCCTTCTTTCATTTACGAACGTTCATCAGGTAGACCTACGGTAAATTACGGTGTATAAGACGAATCTTCAAGTCTAAAATGGTCTTTCCAAAAATACGAGTTCGATTTCTCTGGTGAGTATAAAATGCCAACCTTTCCCACCGAGTTGTAAACATGTAGAACTGCACCCCCCCCACTGACAAGTACTGTACAACACTTGCCATAACACTAGCAGGCAGTCGCAAATATATCCCACTAAAACTTGTACTTGGTGAACATATTTGAAATCTTAACACATAAATTAATAAAATAGTAACATCAATTGAGTACTCTATTAACGTTAGAGCCGGCAGCATTTGTTTGCTTACGTCACGAATGCAAATGGCGGATGAGTGATACTGTGTAAAAAATACCTGGTATGTTAGTGTAATACCACATTAATATTTTATAGAGGTTAACTTTAATGTGTTTATCAGAAGACCTGAAAAAATTTAAATGTTCGCTAAGTTATACCTATACAATATACGGTACCTACCGGTGTGTGTTGTATGTTGTTTGCTATACAACGCAATGAGAAAGATATTACGGTTGGTGTCTTAATATACAAGTAAGTGGTATGACATTATGTAGTTTTGATACAGGGTATTATATACTGTAGCCTAACTTCATTTACTGGTAGTCCTACTTGTGTAGCCATTGGTAGCATACCGTATGTTCGGGGGTCGACCTATATGGTAAGCATTTGAGCTAAAAAAATCTTGAGGTCGACTTGTACGGTAAGTCGTATTGTATAACGTAATTTACGGTATAATAATAGATAATTAGAAAATTTAAAAAAACATTTTACATACAAAATAATTATTAGTCAAGTACAGAGTCTCCATTGTTTTTAAAAACTGCCTCCCATCGTTCTACAAGCTTAATGTAGTCATTTTCGTAGAAACTTCGTGTTTTTACACTATTTACATTATTCGGACACATTGCATAGTGGATAAAAGCGTTAGTTAGATCCCAAAGTGTGTGAGTTCAATATCCGGTTAAAACAGTGGAGAACATTCAGACAGGAGTTAACAGGAGATAACTGACATCCATTAAACATGGCACGTGGAACTAGAACAGTCTACCCCAGTGAGTGAAATAATGGGTTCAGTTCGACATTCTAACTACCTGAAGAAGGCCGGAGCGTACAACGGCAGAAACGTTGTAATAAATATGACGACAAAGATGAGGACAATAGTCCAAATAATATAAATAGTGTACATAATACCTCATCTCAGAAATATAGACAGATACTTTGTGTTTTTGTTGGAATAAGTTTGTGAGGTAGTTTTCGACTAACAGTACAGAATCAATTTTTTTGTCATTTAAATTGTTCTGTAGAAACCGTAACGAATGAAAATACGAAGGGGCCAAGCGATGAGAATGCGGTGGGTGCTGAAGGTTTTCCTATTTCAAATCCTTAAGCTTCTGCAACGTCTGTTTTGCAAAATATGGTCATACGTTTTCGTGTTGGAAATGATACTTTTTCTTGAATACAAGTTTCTTCAAGTGGCAAAACGCAGTTGACATAATGATTTCCAAACTCTTAGCAGTGACTTCCATCGAAATCTTAAGTTTATTCTTCACGATGGCAAACAGAGCGTCCCTATCAACGTCTGATGGTCGCCTAGAACGTGAACGAATTTTTAGGCTAAAACCACCTAGAGGAAATCTGCCAAACCACTTTTTGACCGTCCGAAGCAGGATACAAATAAAACTTCTGATTTCTTTTTGTCGAATTCCGAAGCTTACTTCTTTCCGAAATTCATACAACATAATATGGCGAACGAACATTTTTATCATCCTTCCTCTTTAAAGCTTTCATTTCTGGATAAAACGTTGACATAGCAACAAAGTCTGACTCGCGACTGAATGATAAGAGGTTTAAATAAAGAACACACCAGAATTCGACACTAAAGCAAACACTATTGTCAAGTTGTGCTCATTTTATATTAAGATGGAAAATCAGGCGTAGATTTGTCAAACACAGCAAATAGCCCCGTCGGATTGAAACCTATCTATAGATATCATGCATGGCGCCAAATTAATTCAGGCATAACTAAACTGTCAGCTATATACAAACGGTTTATTAGATCATTGATTAAAAATGGCTTCCAGCTAATGCGACCTAGTGATGACCATCCGACTTCAAGGCTTTCAACAGCATTAAGAACTAAAAATGTATATCACATATAACTGGAAGATAAAATAATATCAGAATTATGATACAGACTTTCGAAATGAAATAAAAACAAATAGTTAACACGGAAGTCTCTATCAATACTGGAAAGGGAGATAACTGTTACTGGATTCGAGAAAAAAATGCTTTGATAGAAAGAAATTATAAATTGCATTTTCTGCTCGGTCAATGAATATCGAATGTTTCCTTGTCGGGAAACAGCTAATTTTACCATTACCAAATATCCATACAGGTGGAAGTCGTTCATGTTAAACAGTTAATAGTTATTTATTAAGCTTAAATTAGCCTGGTGGAAGAGCAATATAGTGTGGCTCCAGTGTAGATCGAACTCATGCCACTAAAAAAATGGCCTACTACGTTACCCTAGGGGTAGTTTTTTTCTTAAAACAGAAAGTTGATACAAAACGTAAATGCTACCCTAGAAGTTCGCTAATCATGGCTCTACGGTAGACGCCGCAATCAAAAACCTTATAGATAGGAAAATATCCCTGAAAAGAGGAAAGCTAACATCAAAACAAGTACAGTAAGAGTGGAGATAGAATCATGCTTGAACACATATTTCGCAATGTAATGAAGCTACTATGCACAAGGGGTTACAGGATGAAGAAGAATTAGGAACAGAAACGTTAATAATTAGGGCGAAGAGGAAAATAGATAAATAGAGGAAAGTAGATAGCGATTGACATTGCATTTAAATTTTTGAACATTAAAGTTTGATGGAATGCATGGAACTGGAAGGGAATTCCACAAGCGAGAAGTGAGAGAAAAGAAATTGTTAGCATAGAATTTAAGGTTACATCTAACCAGCTCAACTTTAATTTGCGATCTCAAAACTAGTCTAGTAGAGCCCTTAGACTGTGGGTACCATAGCGAAGAGTGATTTTTATTCTGCTATGTACAGAAATGTGGCACAAGGCCAAAAAGGACGATTTTCTTCTGTTTTGACATTACACCTAGCTAGCCATAAACACTAGCCCAGACATACAACAACATTCCTTGCATCAAAACAATGCAGTCTTACCTTCCTACTACATCCACCATAATACCTCATTGTCTCCATGAAAGTCCTAACTAGTCTCCTTATGTACAATAGCGAAGAACGATATTTATTCTGTACAATACAGAAATATGTCACAAGGCCGAAAAGGGGATTGGGGAAAGAACGGTCTTCTTCTGTCTTAACTATAACTTAGCTAGCCGCAAACACTGACCCAATCGTACGAAACAATATTCCTCACACCAAAACAACACATTCATACATACCTTTCTTACTACAACCACCATAATACCTCTTTGTCTCTATGAATACTAACTAGTACCCATATTTACAATTCATTATCTGTGTGTGTGTGGGGGGGGAAATAAAACAACAATTCTAAAAACTAGCCCCAATGTGTATTTACAATATGAAAGCAAAAAACAATAGCAAAGAGCTTACCCGAACAATTGCCATTAAAGTATTTACAGAAAAGGCACAGGCAAACAACTTTACGGCGGCGGGAAAGTCACTGAAGCCGAACCTCTATATCAGGTACAATAATGTTGCACATTCTTCTTTGGATCTTAGCAAGGAGATCAAGGTAAATAGCAGGGGCACCGGGTCATATGTGGCAGCAATATTCTAAGTATGGGTGAATGGTAGACTTATAATAATAGGTAGGGATTAAATAATAGTCTTCGCTACTTATTAGTATTATACCTTAATTACGTATAATGATGAGGGCGTTATAGAATTCTTTCCAAAGAGAAACAGTATTAATTCATCACGACTAAAATTAATGGAAATATAGTGATAGAACCGGCAGTGAATCCATTATATAATTCCAGGCTCTGGAATTGATAAATTCTAAACACTTCACCTACCTCGAAGTATGGATCAGATATTTAGTATAGGAGATAAGAAAATTGAACATAGGATAGATTTCACGTTGGTTACTTTTGTCTGACTCCGTAAGAAGCTACAGAACTAAAATCCTGACCGGAAAACAAGTCATGTTCATAAATAACTTCGTCATGTCTAGATTTTTATGTGGACGTCATACACAGAATCCAATCAATTCAGAAATGTCGTCTAGATACAATCACCTTTTCAGCCTAATGATTAAAAATAGTTTCAGATGAAGGCATCCTTTATATCAAGACGACGATCACACTGAAGAGAATGGCTTTAAAATATCAGTCAGAAAGAGCTTTATCAAATAATAAAACCTACATCACTTGAACACTTTCAACAGCAAGCATAAAAATGGAATAACACATGTAACTTCAAGAGAGAATGATATAATCAAGCTGTGAACTTTAAAACTACCAAAACCAAAATGTTTGAAAGGAAAATAGCATCAATAATAGAAAAAAACAAAACTGATAACACTCTACTTGACAATTCTAACAACCTGACTGATTTATCAAGGTATACCGAAGGTTTCCTGACTGAAAACAACGATTTCCCTATTAATATTTGAAAATCATTGCAACCGATCGAACAGTGCATATGTAGCAGGAATGAAGAAAACTTCTTACAACACAAATTTATATTTGGTACACGTTTTCCGTCCAGACACGTTTTGGCATTATCAGATTTCTCGTTCTGCCAGAATCTGAAGCAGGTGCTGAAAAATCAACATTGTTGTTAATTCAGTGCTGAATTTAAGGTGAATGTGTGTAAAGAGCAAACCAGAGAATATTTTAATGGTTTAAAGGAAATAAAAAGTGGATATAAAGTTTTAAAAAAATATAAAACTTCAAATGATAACTCTATTGGAAAATAAATTTCTTCTTGTACAAGAAATAATTTAACTTCACTATGAAAGGTGTCACTATTCAATGTAATTTAAAAGTAGAGGTCATATCAAAGAAACTCTCGTGAGATTAACAACATTTCTACCGGTTTCATGTTTGTATTGAAAAAAAATTGACCTTAATAGAAATGAACAAAGCATTAAGTAAAAAAAAAAAAAAGACAGAGAGTAGCATATTCATAAATGATGAAAATATTCAATATTTATATTATTCAGACTATTGTCTTCATCTTTGTCGCCATATTTATTACAACGTTTCGGCTGTTGTACGCTCCGCCCTTCTTCAGGTGGTTGGAATGTCGAACTGAACTCTTTATTGCGGCCAATAGGGTAAACTGTTCTAGTTCCACGTGCCATGTTTAATAGTCTACCCCAGTGAGAGAAATAAAGGGTTCAGTTCGACATTCCAAACACCTGAAGAAGGCCGGAGCGTACAACGGCCAAAACGTAATATGGTGAATAAGATGAGGACAAGTGTCCGAATAATGTAAATATTCTTCCGATATGTGAGACATTCGAGAACCGATGTTGCTCTGTATATATATATATATATATATATATATATATATATATATATATATATATATATATAAAGAGAGAGAGGGAGAGAGAGTGGGTGGGTAAATCACATAACTAGATATTTGGAACCTAACATGCGTGCGTAGACAGGTAAGCAAATAAACATTTACTAAATTTATGTTAAGGCGTAAAAATATCAATTCTCGATGTGGTTAGACAGAGCTTAGAAATATATATTAATAAATATACATATACCTACGTTTGGGGTGCGACTCATCTATAAGGTTAGCATTAAGCATAATGGCGAAACGAAATTGTATTTCGATTCAACAGAAAATAACTGGAAAACGAGATTTTAACATCACAAAATGATCGTTAAAAATAAGAAATATGCAAATATGCCACAAAACTCTCATAATTTTACTGGGATATTAGAAGAGATGACAGCGCAAAGCTAGTAAATTGGATTTCGTCGGCAAAATTACACCCATTTCCCCACGTTGCGGCCGGAAATGCAACCTATGTTTGCAGAAAAAAAAATCATCCTCAAATATATGAATGACCCAAATCTACTCAATAAACGAAATGAACTATTACTAGATTATAATCACAGGAAGAGATTTCTCTTAAACTATTTTATTTCTAGATAAATATATTATCGAAAGTTCGCATTCACTTCCCATATTTCAGTTTATATATTGATTATTCCTCGTCATTTAACGTCTAATATAATTTAGTCAAACAGCGTTCATCTTTTAAAATTTAAACTTGCTTTTTTAAATTATTTTTTTATAATGGCTCCCCTAAGCACACTCTATTTCTGTATTTATACTCCAATATTTAACTTATTTTAAACTTGAGCTGTGAATCTGCGTGTAATTTAGCGTTCCTTTCATAAGGCCAAGTATTTTATTATTAATATTTTTAAATCATACGTAATACTTCGTGCCTGATGAGTTGGAAAAACAACGAAATTTAAGTCGCACCCCAAACGTAGGCACACATACACACACACATATATATATATATATATATATATATATATATATATATATATATATATATATATATATACTAGCAGCATGGCCCGGCGTTGCCCGTGCTGGATTCAAAAATCGTACGACTCATACACCAATCGCTATCACTTGACTTAAAATATTTTTGCCCTTCCTTGCCTTTAAAGCAGTGCCCTTTGCCGTGCTGATGTTGCTACATGCCTTACTTCATGACTATCTCACACTGCGAATTTTTTCTAAGCTCTACACTTAACATTAAATCTGTTACGAAAAAAGAATTAAACAAAATGAACACAAAACGATCAGCTTTAAAAAAGGACTCGTAACTGGAAAAACCGAATGAAAAACAACAACAAATAATTTTTCTCACCCATACCACTTCTGCGGAATCAGAATCAACGTTGAGTTTAAGCAAGCGAATGAACCAATTGGAGTAAAGTGCCATGCAGATTTGAATTTTTCCCACTTGTGACGAATGCAGCTATCGATTTTTTTGCATGCTAGCATGCTAGTTAACATTCGTGTCAGTCACCTGCTGGCTCTCACGCTGGCGACTAGAATCTTCCTGCATATTCGTGGCAGCCAGCTATAGGCTCTTACTCTGGCCAGTAGAAAATGGCCGCAAACTACAGGAAAACTGTCGTAGAAGCATGAAAAAATCGATTATTTCCACTATCGATGGGAGTTGGGAAATGCAAAGTCGGTCTTGGCCTTCCCGCTAACTTGGAGCATTTGCATGTAAATTTTGGTGCAAATCCGTCGAAAATTGCGGTCATGCATTAGTTACACACACACACACCTCCTGATACAGATACAGGTTTAAAGCCCAAAGAAAACCCCCCGACACGAGTAAACAACTAACTAAAAGAGCTCAATACAACCGTAGAGCAGACCTAGATAAACCTAGTGAGCCAGACAAACCTACCCAGGTTACACCTTAGCGGATCGACAGGGAAAGGTGCCTAAATACACACTATATATACTGTGTATTTAGGCAGAAATCCTTCATGTATTATGATTAAGCTTTTTATTTATTTTTTCTTGTGTTCGAAAAGTGCTTTCTTCTTTGGACACAGAGTCTGTAGAAACTGTCCAAATGTTCTATAATTCCGAGAACTTTACACCAATCTGAGCATAGCTCTATTAGAACCCATTGAAACACACATACAAACCTACCAGACACCATCCGAAGCATACTAGTAGAAAAAACAAACATAATAACCTTATCCACCTGTAAAAAACGATTAAAAATAATGGAAGCTCTAATAATAATAATAATAATAATAAAAACAACATTTAACAATATTACCTATGAACAAGGCCACAGTGTGCTAACTGTGTTCGGAAAATAAAACTTTTCTACAACCCCAAGAACATATACATAACTGACACACTTAATTAAACTGAAAAAAAAATAAAACCATCCTTGATAATGGCTAACAGTATAGCCGAAAGCTCTCGGAATTATAGAACAATTGGACAGTTTCTACACACTGTGTCCAAATAAAAAGCTTAATCGTAGTATCTTGTCTTATGCACTTATATATACATACACACACACGCATATATATATATATATATATATATATATGCGTATGTGTGTATGTATATATAAGTGCATAAGACAAGATACTACGATTAAGCTTTTTATATTTATATATATATATATATATATATATATATATATATATATATATATATATATATGTATATTCTTGTGAGACACTGTTAACATATAGGAAACACCTGAAGACTTTAAAACGTTTTTACCAAGCATGTAGATGAACGTTTACTGGAATTTTCTGGCAGAAGCACATTCGTGATGTTGAAATCCTTACCAAGTGTAAGTGCATGAATTTTGTAAGTATCATCCTGCAACATCGTCTTAGGTGGGAAGGTCATTTTCGGAGAATGGAAGATCAGCGACTTCCGAAGCATAATTTCCTATGGAGATTTGTCTGAACGGAAACGTCTACAACACAAACCTGAAATGATTTTCAAATATTACCTGAAGCAATCACTGACAAATCCAGAAATTAGACTTGAGGACTTTTGAGAATGTTGCTTTTGATAGTGGCAGCTGGATGTGTTCCTGGTAAGGTGATGCAAGTGCATTTGATAAGAGGAAACAGAAACAGCATTTGAAAAGACTTCTCGGGGAAGGCATATATGTTGAACAAGTCGGCATTGGATGTAATTTCACGTGTCTTCAATGTGGTAAAAAATATGAAAGTAAAGATTGCCTCAAAAGACACGAGTGATGTCACATGAACCGCAACGTTATTAACTACATTGATGATGGTCTGAAAATATATAGACGTTACGGAAAAGAATCCGCTTGAATGGGATGCCAAAAGAGACACATGAGAATTTATAACAATAACCAGCAGCACACACCTTGGATCTTTTCAGTTGTAACGTTTTTGTAAAACAATGCCAGTGTGAACTGAACCCGGACGCCTACTACAATTGCCTTCAGGATGTAATGCTGCCCTGTGCCTAGCAACATGCCTCACAAGACGGTTAACCCAGTCATGGCTGTCAGACAATTTCTCAAATCACATTACTTCTGGCAACCTACCTCTGCAGACTACAACGTAGGGTGTCCATAAAGTTCATGTGCACTTTAAAAAATTGTTCTTTATTTGTATTTGCGATAGAAATAATCTGTAAAAAATGTTTAATGTACCTAGTTTAAAGTATAGCTAAAATAACTAATGTGATTTCAGGCATTACTGTAAATCAGTTAGCAAATATTTTCCGTGAACTGCAAAATCATATTACCCTTTGTATTGCTACTGATGGAGGACATGTGGAAACTTAAATAAAATTTCAATAAAACCTTAAAAAATATAGATTTACTTCTTTCTAATCCTTTTTAAAATTATTGCTATTGCAAATAGAAATAAAGTTATAAATTTTTTTAAAGTGCACAGAAACTTTATGGACACCTGCATATATATATGCGTGTGTGTGGGTGTGTGTGTTTGTTCAGATTAGACGTGGACAATCATTCCGACCAGTGCGTCGCATTACAAAGCGGACCATACGACTAAGAAGATTCGTGGTGATTTTTCGCTCAATATATCCCCGCCATTGAAACTACAGAAGACTATATGTGTAACCATCTCTTTTAGAAATGAAGAAAAGTTGTTGTTCTTTCTTTGGTGATTTTTTAATAATAAAAAATATGAATTCTTGGTATAATCTTATCACTGATAGGAATGTGAAAAGAATGCAACGCTGTTTGTGATTTGTTTCTTTTGAAAATACAAGAACTAATTTTCTTAAAATTAAATACATTGCATTTCTTTTCGAGACAAAAAAATCGTCGTGAACGGTTCTAGTTTCTAAAATAACTGATGTTTATGCGCATGAGCTTCCTTAGTAAAAATTGCCAATGTTTTAAAATGTTGAAAATATTATTAATACAAAGTTACCTAAGAGTATTTGTGTGAAAGTGAACGCAACCTTATAGGCCGACATAAGAGTCTAACATAGACGTGGTAATTGGCGTAGAACATGTGATCAATGTCCCGTATTCAAATGACATGTTGACCGCTATATTTTTGTCGAGAATCCGTTATTATTTCAAAGACTAAAAGAAAGCCACCGTGTGCACTGCTCGCTGCTAATGAAATTCTTAACTAACGATTTCACATTTTGCAACATTTGAAATTGTTACCATTTAGGCTTTAAAGATATGACATTGCGATTCTGATAAACTATTTTAGAGATTGACAACTGACCTCAATTTCAATCTAACACTAACATGTCTGTGGAAAAAAAAACAACTGACTGGCTACATTCAATGCCTCGAAAACCAAACTGCCTACACTGCATCACCACCGATTGGCCCTCTACCTACCGCCATTCACGATAAACAGATGTCCCTCTCAAGGAGTCTCCGTACCTTGAGAGAATATTGGGCCCCAAACTTACACCCGACCTCAAATGGAACTCCTATATACAATCAATCGCTAATGATACAGGTAAAATGATCAGCTCGCTGTATCGCTCCAGTATCTGACTCCTCATGCTCTCCTCTAACTTTATAAGACCAAAAATGGGGTACTGTTGCATTGTTTGGCGTGAGTTGCCCAGTCCTCACTTTCCAGTCTTAATAGAGTTCAAAAGCGTCCCAGAATCCTTGTCGTGGAAGAATTATTTGCCACCTTCCAACCTCTCTTTCATAGGCGGGATGTGGCGAGTCTCTCGCTGCTTTAGCGCTACTTCTATGGAAACTTCTCGGAAGAACTAGATTCCTTGGTTCCGTCAAGTCAAGCCTTCACAGCTTGGACCCGACATGCCACTTAAATAGTAGCAAAGCACCCAAATTCTCTTCGTATTCCATCGGCGAGAAGTAAGTTCCACTGAAACAACTTCTTCCTACGAACAACTGCCCTGTGGAACATGATGATGTTTTCCCGATCACTACAGTCTTAATTTGTTTAAGTTTAAAAGTTATCTTCCCTCCTATCCGTATAAACTAACTCTTAACGTAAACCTCCACCACGCGTGGCCCCCGGGCCTTGTACAGTGTGAACCTTATTGAAACAAAAAAAAATCTTGTTAATTATTCGATGCCTCATCATCTTCATCATCTATTTATCGCCTCCCTTGAGGAAGTAAGCAGTCTAGCTATTCCTAACTTCGTAACCTTTGTAAGGGTTGCTTTTCACCATTCATCTCACTCAATCTTCTGTTGCCCATTTACAAAGGTCCATTGGCAAGGTTACTTGCTGGTTTGTTCAGTCTTTTTTGCCTTCAGTATGCCCTGTCAGTGTCAAATTCTCCAGCCTACCTTCCTCGTTATGCGTCTTTGAAATTTCATTCTACATATAAACATCCATTTTGATTTAATTTCCCTTAAAACATGCTCACATATTCAGTTCATGGTATTTTCAGCAACTTTCTGTAGAAACACATTTGCTGTAGCCTTGTTAGGGGCCAGAAATAAAGACACAGAGAGAGGAATTGAGTTTAGAAAAACAAACAAGAGTGTTACAGCAAGAATGTTCGGTCCGATTATCAGAGCTGACTGCTGGAAATATTCCCTCTCCAAAAAGCAGTACCTGCTCCTATTTATAGCTGGGAGAGTCCATGCGTGCGTGGGTCAAGTACCATAACATTTCTCTTGTCTCAAATGTTCTCTTAATCAGTAAGGAGGCCGTCCAGTGTTCACTCCAAGATAGGAGGACTGATATAACACAATTCAGCATTCTTATCTCACTAAAGAAATTTTCCTGTTTCTTAATACTTGGCTTTGCTTTTACAAGGCATATTTATCTATCCCAATGCAACTTCAAATTTCGGTGCCACATTTTCTGTTTTCTGCGAAAACAGTTTCCAGATATTTAAATTGTTGCACTTGTTTCATTTTAGGAGCTGCAATTCGTAATTCGAATAAAAGGCCAGCTAACTATAGTTGGTGCCGCCATAAAATCACCTTGGACAAGGCAGCGGGAAAACACTCTACTATAAATCCCAAGATCAAACAATCATTCGTTGTACAGAATATTATAAAGTCTACTGTCGTTCAAGTCTCGTAAATCCTTCATCGTAGACTAACAATTTATTTAATTTCGGTGGGGTCGACTAAAAACTCCGTAGCAACTTTAATATTCTACGCCTTTTGGTTGCTTAAATGTCCCTTACCTGAAGGTGGAGATTTCACAGGGGAAAAAATACTACCTTTTAACCTAGACTATTTGATTATAGCGTCGTTTAGTTTCTTCTGCTACTATTTATAATGTCGAAATCGTTAATGACTCAGCCGTCGGAAAGCTGGCTTTGAAAACCCAAGGAGATAGAAAGGTAGAAACAAGGAGCTTTGTCAAGGTGTAATATTTATCCTTATACGGTCAATAAAATAGATACACTTAAGCGACACCTGTTCTGAATGACCAGGAAAATGAGTGACCGGTAAACTTTTTGACTTCGAGAAGGAAAATAACTCAATAGTGAAGCTATCTTGTTACTGCTGGTTTCAATTCAATTAATAGATATTAGCTAGTAAGTCAGGCGCCTTTGCTTGCAAGAAACAGTCTGTTTATGAATAGTATCGAGCAGGAGATGTAATATTCACTCCCAGCTCAGTCTTCCGTCTATTCAGAAAAGCTTAATGCTGTTTTTTATATAAGGTTGGTGCAAAAATAATGACGTAATAATGTCGTTTTTTGACGTTAAAAATAGGTCAAAAAACGACATTATTACGTCATTATTTTTTTACCCAACCTAATAATACAAAGGAAATATGGTCGTAGCTAATTTTCTTACTTAAAAAAAGAAAAGATTTTAAAAGCATTTTCATGTGTTTTCAGCCGTCCACTTGTATATGTTGGTTTTTATCTCTTTGCTTCTACCTTACTTTCTTTTTTCATTCTTCTCTTCCTCTCTCTTTTTTCTTTTTCTTCTCTTTCTTTCTCTTTTCTCTTTCTTTTTCTCCTCTCTTTCTTTCTCTCTCTTCGTTCTTTTTTCTCTTTTTCTTCTTTTTCCCTCCTCTCTTTTTTCTCTTTCTTTCTCATTTCTCTTCTCTTTCTTTCTCTCTTTTCGTTCTTTCTTTCTCTCTCTCTTCTTTTTTCCCTCCCCTCTTTCTTCTCTTTCTTTTTCTCCACTCTTTCTTTATGTCTTTTCGTTCTTTCTTTCTCTCTTCTTTTTCCCTCCTCTCTTTCTACTTTCTTTCTGTCTTTCTTCTTTTTCCCTCCTCTCTTTCTTCTTTTTCCCTCCTCTCTTTCTTCTCTTTCTTTCTCTCTTCTCTTTCTTTTTCTCCTCTCTTTCTTTCTTTTCTTTCTTTCTCTCTTTCTTCTTTTTCCCTCCTCTCTTTCTTCGCTTTCTTTTTCTCCTCTCTTTCTTTCTCTCTTTTCGTTCTTCTTTCTCTCTTTCTTCTTTTTCCCTCTTCTCTTTCTTCTCTTTCTTTCTCTCTTCTCTTTTTCTCCTCTTTTTCTTTCTCTCTTTACGTTCTTTCTTCTTTCTTTCTCTTTCTTCTTTCCCCACTATCTTTCTTCTCTTTCATTCTTTCTTCTTTCTTTTTCTCCTCTTTCTTTCTTTCTCTCTTTTCGTTCATTTTTCTTTCTTTCTCTCTTTCTTCTTTTTCCCTCCTCTCTTTCTTCTCATTCTTTATCTCTTCTATTTCTTTTCTTTCTCACTTCTCTTTTTTCTTTACTTCCATTCATATCGCACACCTTATTCAACATTAAAATTTCCAGACGACCCTTCTACTTTTATTAGGTTGGTGCAAAAATAATGACGTAATAGTGTCGTTTTTTGACGTATTTTTAACGTCAAAAAACGACGTTATTACGTCATTATTTTTGCACGAACCTAATATCTATCTATCTATCAGACAGTCACTTTATCATTTCTCAGTCAGTTCATTACCTATCAGTCGGTTCATTATCTATCTATCTATCTATCAGACAGTCACTTCATTATCTATCTATTTATCTATCAGTCAGTTCATTATCTATCTATCTATCTATCTATCTATAAAGCAGTCATTTCATTATCAATCCATCTATCATTTCATTATCTATCTATTTCCCTACCTATCAGTCAGTTCGTTATCCATCTATTTATCTACCATGCAGTTCATCATCTCTCTGTCAGTCAGTTCATTATCTATCCATCTATCCATCCATTCGTGTAAATCTACTTATATTCTGCTATTCTTGTGTGGCAGAGTCGTTATCGCTTTGACTCCGAGGGATTTATATACTGACGCCGTTCAAATAAATCATATAACAATATTTCTTATGCAGTCAACAACTGTCATAGATAATGCATTTTCAGCCATATTGCTTAGGTGTTTGTTTTATCACAAAAACCAACAGAAATAAGATGAAAACATACAAGTCAAACATGGATAATAACGATAATTCTAGATACTTTCACAATGTGCATGCCGCTTCAAAGCGTACCCATACTTCAATATCTATAAACTGAATTATCACGACTGCTTTTAGAAACGACATTAGACTAGTTTCTTATTGCTTTAGTCACTGTTTGGATTCAGAATATTCTCCTTATAACCCCCTCTAGTCAATTGACAATGAAGTCTATTGTGTTAAGTCTGTCCTGCTATTTGACCCTTAACTAGAGGATGTCTAGACGTTTTCTTTGTGTCCGTATATTTCCAAGACATAGGCGATCATAAATTTACACACATGACCGTCTTTTGTAACCATTAATAATGTTTATTTTTTTTCCATTCATTCCAACCTCAGTTCGGCCTCCAATTCATACAAGCTGCTCAGGCATTTAATTCACTGTGAGTGTCGTATTCTTCAAGCCCACGTTCTATGTGTCAAAGAAATTTCAACATTTTTTTTTTATTATTCTGCGCATGAGTGTCATTTCTGTTTCTAGTTTCCTTAAGAATTATTTGCTGATTACGCGCTCCGTCGTGGTATTCTCAGCATCCTTCTGTAGAATCAACATTTTTTTTGCCTCAAATCTTCATTTCATCTGTGAGGAAATTTTCCAGTATTCACTATTGTATAGGCGGGGAGAGAATGACATTTTCTAACATTACAGCAATCTTTTCTCTGTTTGTAAAGAATTTCCACCATTTTTTTTTTAGTGTTTTGTCTCGCTTTTAGGAATGTATTTATACTTATTCTGATTAAATGATTCGTTTTTTACAGTTTATCAACCTTTTAGAGGTTATTTAAAGCCAGAAAATACTTTTTAATTGTAAGAATTAAAAAAAACAACATAATGATTTAATGATACAGTCTTACTAATTAATCGATAGCTGGGAATAGAAAACTTGGATACATACTTTTCCCAAAGGTATTTACAGATAAGTGAATATAACGGACCCAGTGGGAATTGGAACTTGGCTCTCTGATTTCTCACATCACGCAGTCATTCAATACAACACTTGCACATCCAGGCTTACAACACAGCTCTGGAGTGAAAAGATGCATTAAACAATTAATTCGTGCCGGAGCATATATTTGGTGAGCATGAGTAGGATTTATAAAATAACTACTCCTAAAGATTGCATATAAACTTAAAGTACATATGAAATATATATATATATATATATATATATATATATATATATATATATATATATATAAATTACATATAAATTTAAATTAAATATAAAATTATTAAATAAATACTCCTAATAATTACATATAAAATTGCATAAGAAAATCTGTCAGTAGGCAAAATGTAAAAAAAAAGAAGAAAAAAAAGTGTCAAAATTTCAGTACCAATTGCATTTCAGTTTAGCATACCAATGTAGGAAGCGTAAGTAGTGCAGCGGCTATCGGTGCAGAAAGTGAAATCATCGGGCCGAGTTCAAATTCCGTCCTAGTCTGTGACGTTCTCTAATGCCATTTGGGATGGCATGATTCCATCCCTTCTTCCTCCAGATATAATTAAAAAGATTAGATTGGCATGTTTAGCTTTTGATAGCTTTAGACGGTGGTGGTCCTAAGAGAAGGACAAATATGACAACCAAAACGGTGCCAGCCATTACGGAAGACCACTCCGATATCATTTCCAAGATGATAATTCCCAGATAATAAAGAAATTCCATTATCGTCAAGGCGTTAAGAACATTCTCGGCTTTTCTTATCATTCCCGAGTGACACATATTATCACATTCCTGCTTAGTTTATAAATTTCAGCGTTGAACAAAGGAAAAAATTTCTGGTGATTCATCGCAGAATTTTGCAAGTTTTGTTGTGAAATTTGTCCATAATATTATTGGCTAATCAGGCTGCACGTTTTACTTTGAAAATCGGAGGAAAAGATTTGTCATTGATTAAGAATTCATGCAGGATTTGCTGAGAGAGATAAGATTTAATAGACGGGGACAGTAGTTGGCACATCACTTCGCTCGAAGGCCACAATCTTCAAAGAAGAGGAAAATCGGAAATTCTTTCGGATAATTGGCCTTTACCTGCAGTCTCTGCATTGGAAATTCTATGCCAATCTGATATGACAGACACCATACGACAAGAGATATGTAGAAAACTTTTCCTACATAATGTTTTGTTATATATATATATATATATATATATATATATATATATATATATATTATTTAAAAATATGATTCCATCGCTACATAAGAGATCTCATGTTTTAAAAAAGAGCTGAAAACTTCAATATAATTATTTGAATTAAATTGAATTAAAGTACCAAGCTCTGTTCCATCTTCAAGCGAAATTTTTTTTTGAATAACTAATTCCTGAAATTTACGCGTTTTATAAGCATATTCATTATTAAAATTAAAATTACTATGGCTAGAGCAATTATTTAAAAAAAAGGGTCGTAAGGGTTAATAATTCGTATCAATATCTCAGTTACATTCAAAGAGGTCAAGTCAGGGTAAGGTTGCAGTGTCTAAATTTAAAGCGGAATATGACATAGTCTAGTCTGGTTAAGTGTCTATAGAGATTAATTTATTTTGTTATTTTATTTTTTTCCTGAAAGGGTTTTGTGTATATAGAAAAAACTGTCATAATTCGCTAACATTTGTTTTTTTGACGACTTCATAAGTTTTTTTTTTTTTTTTTTTTTTTTTTTTTGGTAGGGTATTTAAAATTTTTATTTATTATTTTATTCTTTGTTTGTTTTTATGCTAATTATTCAATGCGAAAATTTGATGATGTCGGCAAAAAACCGTTAACTCATGTCTATTGTTTAATAAATTTTTGTTATTTAGAAACTTGATAATGTGTAGTTTTTCATGTTGGCATAAAGGGCATGGATCATCCCAAGTATTACAAGTTCTAGGTTTGTTTATAATTTTCCATTTTACTTTTGATGTTTTATTCATTTCCTTCAAATGCCAAAAATATTTAGATAGAGATGTCTGATTTCTTTTATTTATATTGTTGAAAGAGCACTTATGCTGCCTCCATCTGGCTTTAAATTCATTCTTCGTAGACCCAATGTATATCATCTTAGTATTAGGACTCTCAGTGGATGAGATAGAACATTGGTATACCATAGATTTGACGAAGCATTTATTTTCCAATGGGCAGTCTTCTGGGTTTCTACAATCACATAATTTTTCACTATTTTTGTTTAATTTAAGTGGAGGGTTTTTATTAATACTATTCTGGCATGGGGGTTTGTTCAGGATTTTATTATTGTGTTTTTTATTATACTTTCTAGATTTTCAGTGCAACTGTAACTTAATTTTAGGGTGTTTTTATTAAATATTTTACTAAGTCTTCTATTAGTAGGAAAGTGTTTTTCAATTAAAGCAAGGGATTTTTGTCCTAGCTTAATACTAACCATTTGGTTGAATGGAGGGGTATACCAAATATTTTTTTCTTTTCCTGTTTTTCTTCTGGTTAGTACAATTGTTTCTATAACTGATGTTAGCATTTTTGTATTCACTATTTTTTAGGGCTGCGTTATAAACATTACTTTGTTGTTGGAATATTTCTTTATTAGCGGAGTTAATGCTGATTCTATTCTCTATTGATGAGGGTATATGTTTAATTATGGATGGAGGGTGGTTTGACTTAGGGTGTATATACAATGGGGTTAGTATTAGGTTTTCTATAAGGTAGGTGTGTATTGTTTGTTAAATCTAGAGTTACGTCGAGGAAGTTTACCCTTTTTAATTTAGTACAGACTGTTGTTTTTAAATTTAGATTTCTAAATTCACTAAATATAATCTTTCTAATTTTCTCTATTTTAAAATTAGTGGAACTCCTCACTACCATGAGCCCATCATCTCTATACAGCCCGATGTCCTTAATATCTAATTCACGGTGCGCAGTCAGGTTGTACAGTATTAAAAGACCGACAAGGTCAGAAAACTCTGCAGAGACTAAAGAGCCATAGTGATGTCAAAAAGGTCATTATTGTTTTTAATCTATTCGTCCCCATTATGAATGAGGACAGGTTTTTTGCACTGAGAATTATATTTATTTCTTCTTTTATCAGGTTAGAATACACAGCAGCAAACTCCAGGGCAGTCGTGAACAGATCCTTCGATACTGACGGGTAGTAATCCACAATATCGATCTCTAATAGGGTGCAATCAGGTTTATTATTAATATTGGTAAACCAATTGATGACATCTTTGGTATTAATCCATAATTTTAATCCAAGGTGTTTTTTAATTTTCCAAGTAATTCTTTCTAGGATTATTTTGATTATCTTACCGATGTCGGTTCGGGTTGGGTTAATCATTCTTGAAGTAGGGTTTTCCATAAAATCTTGTTTGTGGTATATATATATATATATATATATATATATATATATATATATAAGAAAACATGAAAAAAAATATTTGTATATTTTCCTGTTTTTTTTTTATTTAGTGTTATTCTAGGAATAAATGTTTTTTTCAGAAACACTGAATGATAGTAACAAGCACTGATCAATTCAGTGATTCTCAAAGAAAATATATTCTGTTCCAAAAATTCAATAAAATAAAAACATAAAGATTATACAAGACTATTTCCTCACCCATTTTTTATAATATAAAGAGCGTGGATGCTTATATATATATATATATATATTTATATATATATATATATATATATATATATATATATATATATATATATATATACAGAGAGAGAGCAAAAAAAAAACAAAAATTACCTAAACATGAGGAAAATCTATTTCAAGCCGGTATGTACGCGGCTATCATCAGTCTGTCTCGGAGCATGGTTTTAAACTTATTTTCAATGTCAGTCCTCCTCTGGTAGACGCCTTGTTAATGCGAAGAGGCTTGTGTTATCGACTGGTGGAGGGTGAAGGTATCTTATTCCGGCGAAGCCGCCTGGGGTTGGAGATTATTTATTACTAGAGCCTTTCCTTGTTTCTAGCTAAATATAGGTTCTTACTATGTGTTTTCCGGGGATTCACAGTAAATAGTTTTTGTACGACAAGGGTTTAATATTATTAATAAGCGATGTGGAATTTAAACTTAAACCCATTAAGATTAATGTAAATTAGTTGAATGATAGATTTATAGATTGTGGGTAATACCAGATCATCCAGTAGAATAAATCATGTTGTCCAACTAACATATGCGTACATACATCTTCATATATATATATATATATATATATATATATATATATATATATATATATATATGTGTACAATTACATATATCCATACATATATGCCACTATACGTACACATACATCCTCATATATAAAAACATGTATTATGTAATTTTGAATCTATTTCTATGTCTACATTTCGTGATTATTTCTCTATGTTGATTTAATAGTAGATCTTTATAATTTATTATCCTAATTTTTTCTTATAAATATAGTTTGCACTTACCCCTAAAATTATTGGCGGGGATCGCGAAACCTAAAAGTTTCCAATTTATTTGAGGATTCAGAGCTTTGAGCTTAATCAGACTAGGCGATGTCATCTTCTGCTTTAAATTTAGACACCCCAACCTTACCCTGACTTGACATCTGTTGAATGTAACTGAGATATTGATACAAATTATTAACACCTTACGCCTCTTTTTCTTTACACAATTGCTCTAGCCGTTACCAAAGAAATTTTGATTTCAATAATGAATATGCTTATAAAACGCGTAAATTTCAGATATAAGTTATTCCCCAAAAAATTTCGCTTGAAGATGGAACAGCGCTTGGTACTTTAATTCAAATAATTATATTGCAGTTTTCGGCTCTTGTTTTGAAACATGAGAACTCTTATGTAGCGTGTTGGAATCATATTTTTAAATAAATAATTATATTTATGCTCCACTTTTGTATCGAACACTATTTTTAAAAAAAATAATAACAAAAATACTAAAGAACTTTGGATTATTTACCTAACCAGTTCTTTCCTATTTTCTATATATTTTCACACACACACACACACACAATATATATATATATATATATATATATATATATATATATATATATATATATACGTTTGCGTATTTAGGCAGGAATCCTTCTTTCATGCAACTTTAATTGAATAAGGGGGTTTGATTTAGTTTTTACACAATTTCTCATAAGATCTTTTTTTTCTTTTTGGTAGATAAATTATACAAAAAAAAAACTGTCCAATTTTTCTTTCTTTTGTCTACATGCCAAAAAAGGCTAAAAATAATAGAAGGCTTATTACTAAAAGCATCCAAATCCAGCAGTCAGTAATATCATCTATGAACATGGACACAATGTTTTGACCGTGTTATTTATTTGATACATAACTGGAGGTGAGATTAATGGTTTTCCCATTTCCCACAGTGCGGAAGCGAACGTGACAAAATCAGCCGGAATTTGAACTCGGCTCGTCAATTTTATTTGCTGTTCCGATCACACTTATGTTACACGCACAGCCACATCATTTTGAGAACGAATCAAATCTAGAATTGAAAATGTACCGTAAATCGCCATGTATAATACGCCTTCATTCATAATACGCACCACTAAAATTGTGTTGAATGTTTAAGAAAATGCTTCTACTCACGCATAATACGCGGTTATTTTTATTATTATTGATAATCAAACCCTATAAATTGTATCTCTCCAATTTTATTAAACCAGCGTTTTCTATTCGTATTAAAAAATAGAAGAATTTTGTTTTAATCTAGTTTTATAATAATTTTTATTTTATTTTACATTTGTAAGTATTGTAAATCACATATGATTGTATATTCTTATGGGGTAGCAATCGCCGAATGTTTGTGATGAGTAATCATTTGGCAACTGAAATCGACCTATGAAATGGCAATTTTTTTAAAGATTTTTTTTGTAGCTGTGCATAAAGCGCACCCCTAATTTTGCCTATTATTTTTCAGAAAAAAATGCTTGATATACATGGGGAATTATGGTATATAATGAATAATAATTCAATGAACAAATTAGTTTAATAACTCATGAACAAACTAGACATAAATTACTCTAAATTGCTGTGACACATTAATTTGAAAATCTCAGCTTGACTTATTTACCAATGTGTTTGTCTTATTAAATATTTTTTCTGTTTTGTGTAATGTTGAACAATTTTAAATTCTAGAAAACGTCTGGCTTCTTCATGACATTGCATAATATAATTTACACCGTTTTAACTGGATTCTATAAAGAAATGTAGCATTCGTGAAGTCTTGCAAAGAATAACTTCTGTTGCGTTGCAGCTCAGACCAGACATCAGGTTCGTTGACAGGATGCAATTTCTTCTAGTCAAGTGTTTATGGCTTAAAAATTACCCTTCGGCCAGATCATTACCCACGAGTGAAAAACAAAACAATTTTTAGCAGTAAACCAGATTTTGTTATTGGGTTATAACCTACTGCTATAAGCGAGCTAGGGTGATACGTAAGTGAGGGTAGAGTTGAACAGTTCAGAGGCTCTTTACCCTGTTCATTTTCTGAGATCTGCTTCTTTCCATCTGTTTGTCTTTTCGCGGGATGGTCAGTTTTATAGATAACATTTTTCTTTGTCTTGCCATCTTCGTCTAAAAAAGTAATTTATCTTCTTTCCGCAACTTTTTGTCAGTCTGAGCCTCTTACTCTGTACTTGGATATTGATTTCCCTTACTGATAACCATCGGTCGAAAGCAAATGTTCTTTATCCATTTTTGCGACAGGTCCCGCTGTTTTCAATTCAATAAGATCTCAGCTGAATCTTATTGCTACACTTCATCATCACACTAATATTCATTCCCATAATCAGGTATACTCCTGATGCTGCTGCACAACTGAGCATCTAAATATTTGAAACCACATTTGTGCATTTATTCATGTGTAACGTGTCTTGGGCATTTACAACAAAGAGGGAACCAAATTCTTCCAATTTGAACGCTTGCCTCATTTACGGCCGTTGAATTCAGTCGAGAGAATACTCCGACCTGGGCGTTGATTTCAGTCGAGAAAGGCCTCCCACAACCAGCCCCGCTGTGTCATTACCCTACTGGTTGCATAAATAGCAATATAGCACAGTACACATATATGCGTGTATGTGTGTATTTATATTTATATATTAATCAATTCACTCCAAGTAAGGCAATAAATACACTAAGACGAAAAGGAAAGATAAGAAAAACGTTTTAGAAGGAACCGGAAAACCAAGAATTGTATAAATTACAGAGTTTAGGTGGAGATGTTAGAATATATAATTGAAATAGAATGTAGAAAGAACCGAAAAGCAAATCCTAAACAGGAACAAAGAGATAAACCTCTACTCCTTGCGTACAAAGTACACGATATATATATATATATATATATATATATATATATATATATATATATATATATATATATATATATATATATATATATATATATATATATATATATATATATATATATATATATATATATATGAGAGACAGACAGACAGACAGACAGACAGACAGACAGACAGACAGAGAGAGTACTCGAAGCATGTTGGAGTAATGGATAGCGGCTTGGATTGCGGAATCGGTGAGCCGAGTTCGAATTCCAGTCGAATCCATTATATTCAATTTCTTAGGATTCACACCCTTGGGAAAGGTGTGAATCTGCTTCTTCCTCCAGCTATGGGTAAATAGCAGGACAGACTGGGTTTTATAACCTTGGATGGCAACTGGTCTAGTAAAAGAACAACTCTGAATTCAAAACCTGCGGAGGGTCGTTTGGGGACCCTGTGTCACGTAGTGCACCAGTTCTCTGTATTCGGCCCTTCAAAAAGTGTGGGTGATACTGCACGAAACCTTCACCACTATAATCAAATCTCATGTGCTGTTGTCGGGCTGTCGGTTTCCTTGGAACTGATCTGCTTGACCCTCATACGTCAAATTCGATGGGAGAATCGAGTATAGTACACGATATATATACTCCTTGCGTACAAAGTACAGGATATATATATATATATATATATATATATATATATAGATAGAGTACACGATATATATATATATATATATATATATATATATATATATATATATATATATATATATATATATATATCCTGTACTTTGTACGCAAGGTGTAGAGGTTTATCTCTTGGCTCCTGTTTAGGATTTGATTTTCCTACAGTAAAATGGAAATTAATAAGAAAAGATAGAATATGTAGGTCATTAAATGACCCATGTCCTTTGTGCATATATGTGAAACTATATATTACTAAGTTTAATTTCCCTACCCACCCTAAACTTAACCTCTTTTTCGAACGGAACTCATAATTGATACAACAATAGTTAATAAAAATGAACACGCTACCGTTCCTGCCTGAATGATTGGATTTCTCTGTATCCTTGGAAACAGTAAATTGTGAATTTATATGTGCGTTTAAAACTCGGTAAATTTAAAAAAAAGTTATTCCAAAATCTCTTGAAGATGAAACTGAACTAATGCTTTTAATTTAATTATATAATTAAATTTGAAGTTTTTAGCTTCAGTTTTTTGAAACATGGTTAGTACTGTGTAGCGAAGAAACCATATTTTAAATCAGTTGATTAATAATATTTATGCTCTTTACATTTACATTGAGCACTGTTTTGTAAAAATAAAATCATCAATAAGAACACCGGATTATATATCTTACTGTTCTTTCTTTTTATTATAACACACACACACACACACTCATATATATATATATATATATATATATATATATATATATGGATAGATAGATAGATAGATAGAGAGAGAGACTTTTCGAAAGGACTAGAGGAAATGAAAATAACACTGACATCTCATTTTAACATATATTTAGCACAAAAATATTTTCAAATACTAAAGATTAAATTTATTCAATAATATCACCATTGGCTTCAACCACGGTCTCCAAATGACTTTGGAATCTCCATCAACTTTTCAATACATACATACATACATACATACATAGGTACGTACGTACATATGTACATAGATCGATAGATAGATAGATAGATAGAAAGATAGATAGATAGATAGATATGTACATATATAGATACGTACATATATAGATATAGAATATATATAAGAGGCCTTGAAAATATATGTATTTATATACTTGTATCCTGTGCGGTTGAAGCTCTCTCTTTTCGTCTCTCTTAATAATTTATATTTATCTCTCGTATGCATATTTCTGTGGACCCGCTGACTGGATAGCTGAGTTTTTATTTATTATGAAATATGGCAATTTATTGACAGAGAATTACACCATAGAGGTATTGCCGGTTTTACAAGTATGCAAACGTACGGTCTAATAATTACAATGCTTAAAAATAACTTATGATTTAATCGTCTGGAAATAGAAAGATTATATTGAAATAATTGCCAAGTCTGTTGCTAGGAGAGTTTGTTCACGATCTCATGCTAGACAATTCTTCTCAACAGAATTTATTTTACGCATTTAGAAGTCTACCATTTGGACCGCAGTGAATATTGCTGTCACATCTGTTCTGTGACTTTTGCTATGTATTTCTTGATAAAGAAGAATATGCAATGCTATTGGTCCTGGCCTGGCATCTCGTCTTCACTGTTTCCTACTGCCATAATTAAACTTTCTTGCGCATTTTCTATAAATATTTCCATGGTAATTGTTCTGTTATATTTCTCGTTTTAGTACTTAGACTTTATTAACTTTAACTCAGTACTAGATTGGCAACTAGGTCTCAACATTTGAACCTCCCCATGGCTCGATGTCACCGTAAGTTCTATGCTGAGAGTTTATTCACTTTTCGCTTGTGGAATTCTATTCCAGTATCTTGGTTTTAAGTCTAGTTTGGTCTTCGAAAATTAGATGCAATGTCAACTATCTTTTGTTTATTATTTTATCATTGTTTTATTGTCCCCCCCCCTGTTTATTTCTTTTTCTTATATTCTTTCATACTCAGTAGTCCCCTTGTGTCTTGGTGACTTTATTGCCTGACTAGGGGCTAAATGATTCAAAAGCAAATTTAAGAGAATACTTGTAGGGATATCATGTTCATTGGAAGTATTGGGTTGGTGCAAAAATAATGACGTAATAATGTCGTTTTTTGACGTTAAAAATACGTCAAAAAACGACATTATTACGTCATTATTTTTGCACCAATCTAATAGATTTTAATGACCATTCATTATTTTAATAGAGATTGCTTTTAGGCTTTATGACTAATCGGACTTAAATCCAGAAGGTTATCTCTGTTAATATGTAGGTTACACGAAAAGCTAGCGAGATAACAATAACAATAAGAAAGGAAAACAGAAAACTGTTCAACAGGGTACTTCTGGAAGATAATTCTCTTTAATCCCAGCAGTATTCGTATTTATAAAGCTGAATATCACGAAATAGTGCATTAATATTAACAAACGAAAAGAATTGTACACATATATCCTTACTCTGAGTTTTGATGAGCCTACATCCATTCGTCAGGGGACTTGATACAATGATGCTCACTTACGATTGGATGTAATCTCCGCAGATTAAGAGCAGACAAATGAGCATTTGATTTATTTTTGTTATTATCTATTCAGTCAGATAGTTAAGAAAACTGATTAAAATGATCAGCTACCTACAAAAATACAATGGGTACCAAAATTTCTTGGCGCCAAACCAGTTGCCAAAATTTGACCAAAAGATCAATCGTCAAATTTTGTTTTTGAAAGAATTCTTGATTCACCCAAAAACCTCCCCCACGCATTTCCTCGTGCATGAAAACAGAGATGGAAACTTGGAAGCCAAGCATTATTTTAGCGCTTAGAATGGCGTCAAATTTGGTATCCAAGTTAGGTCGCTGCCTGTTCGTCGAAGCTATAGCGTTCGTAACTATGGCAAGATCATAATCGGGTTTGTAGTAAAGAAGACTTTATAGCAAATTCCAATTCCCCACGCGATATTTACAAAAGATTAGATTTAACAGATCTGCCCAGAGCTCATTAAGCAAAGATCAATTTCTGCCTAATGGAGACGAACGCGTTCAGAAATATATATTGCACGCAGTTAAATCTAACAATAAGTATTGAAGATTTGTTAGCGCCAACATTCCCGCAATTTGCATTTAAATATGTTATTCAGGAAATATTTTTACTTGGTAGATAGTTACGTTCACTCTAATCATTTTTATTCACTTTTTAAAATTTGTGTTTCTTTTTATCACAATGGTTGTGTCGATAGTTCAATAAACAGAATAAATAGAATAATAATAAATAAAATATCATGTAATTACATTTGAAATTGATCAACTCATCCTACGGGGTCTTCAAGGTATATTAAAAAAATTAGAATGTGATAGAGTAACTATTAGATAAATAAAGGGAGTATCTATATAAATAAATATGAATTACGCTTGTTGATAAGTATGTTTTTTTTTACAGGGGTCGAGATAAAAAAAGTATGAAAAATACAATTTCAGCAGCAAAAAGAAAAAATACACAGGATACTCGTGTAAAATTAATAATGACAATGCTTTATCACATACATAGAATATGAAAAGACGGTTTGGAGAATATTACATGAACAAGATTTATTGAAGGATAGACGGACAAAAGGGAAACTGTTATGGTGAAACACACCTATTCTATAGTTAATGGATTCTCCCACTTGGAGTAGTAAGAGAAACGAAGGGCAGTCGATGTCGGACGACCGGCTGAACGGTTGAACTCTCTGCCTTCGGGCGGGGAGGAACCCGAACGAGGCTACGCCGAAAGCCGGAGTCTCGTTCGGGGAGGTAAACCGACCCTGAACCCGTTTATACGCGTTCAAAGGGCATATTTTTGGCGGAGCCCACGGGCTCGGAGATCCCACGTTAAACCGGTCTTGTGCCACATGATGCCCCTGTGGCTGGGGGGTGACTAAATACTAGTCGATGTCGGACGACCGGCTGAACAGTTGAACTCTCTGCCTTCGGAATGCCGAAGGGCGGAGTCTCGTTCGGGGAGGTAAACCGACACTGAACCCGTTTATACGGGTTCAAAGGGTATATTTTGGGCCGAGCCCACGGTCTCGGAGATCCCACGTGAAACCTGCCTTGTGCCACATGATACCATCTTGGAGGGTGGGTGACTAAATACTAGTCGATGTCGGACGACAGTAGTCGACAGTTAGTCAAATACGAAAGTAGTCAGCGACCACAACAAGATTACTCTGCGTAATACCTATTATATCAAGTTCCTAACGTTTTGTACGTTGAACTATTTAAGACCGATTTAGTACAAATATAAGCTTCCACTGCAAAATCACTCCACAACAGAAACAGTGATTAACCTACCTAACAAGCATGCGCATATTGATGGCAGAACAGGGACTGGAATAAAAAAAGGACGGACGTTACTTAGAGCTACAAAGAAAAGGAAAATGATCGCTCACTTCCTGAAGGGGTGCGGTACATTGTAAGAATAAGACTTCATGACAAACTGAAGGTGACAGATGGATTGTCATGTTGTATTAAGCAGTGATTAAATCCATATAGTCCCACTAGCTCTGATCTTTACAGTTGCGACTCACCAAGCCACTTCGACTTGTGTGAAACATCCTCTTTTTCCCATTCGTATTCAGGGTGAAGTAAATTTCACTCTGACATTTTCTTTCCGATAACTGCTGCTTTGGTAAACAGACTCCCAGCGGGCTGTTTTCTCAGTAACTACAATCTTAACCTCTTTGATTATAAACTGTACTTTTTTTCGTCTCGGATGCTACCTGAATTTTACAAAAAAAAAAAAAAAAATTCCATGAGGATGACTAAATGTACAGTCGAAAGTACTTGCGCATTAAAGAAAGACCATATACAGTCTATAATTTTTAAAAACAAGGATCATAACATTCATCGAGTGATTTGTAGGTTAATGGACCTTTAAAATTTTGTTTGCGAAAGGATTTGAGCATTTTATATCATTAACTTTAGTAATCTACTTTTTGTATGAATGATTCATTATACTACACACACACACACACACATATATATATATATATATATATATATATATATAAATATGAAGAAGAGAGAGAATTATTGGATCTTTTTTTTAATCCAATAGAATTTTCCTTACTTTAAACATTATATTTCAGAGTATAAACGTGTTTGAGTAAACGACATATATTTTTAAAAATTTTTAATGTTTTTTAAACAGTACAATTTACAACTATCGGTATGTGTTTTCCAGGAGTGTACGTCCTTACGTTCGCCATTTTTACGGGAAACCACAATCTGGAAGAGTGTGATGCAGACAAAGGCCATAATGTCTTTAAACAAATTTTTATTGTTAAAAATACTATTAAAGATTATTAGCCAATTTGTTTCATATCTGCGATTTATATGATAGCAATCTATAAAAGTTACAATAAATGGCTTTTCCGTTTGAGGTAGACCCTCACCCGATTCAAGACCGTCTCTAGAAGTTGCCAGTCCCTGTACCCTATTACCGCAGAAGCAATCAACAGATATTGTCCTCGAGGGACGGTTCCAAGGATGCAAGACTTCAATCAGTTGTACTCAACTCAAGAAAAATAAACTTTTGTGTCTTCCTTTAAGATGTGTGCGATTATGGTTCTCCAAAACTTCCGATCATTTGTAGTTCTTAGTAAAGTTTTTTTTTCTTTTTGCCTTCCACTCCAACTCTCGTTCTGCCATCCATTCGCGCAAGGTCGTCAGGCAGGTATCCTCCACTCTTCCCTTTTTGCTTTCGATATATCTCATGAGTTCCAAATTCTTCAAACTCACATTCCCAATTATGTCTTATAAACTTCAGCTGCTTCTAATTCTGACGATGTCTTTTTTTTTTTTTGCTTTTGGTTCTGGCTATAATTTTTCTTTTTTGTTTACATTTTCCTTAAAATCTTTTCGTTTCTTACCTTCATAGTATTCTCACCATACCATCATATTTCCGTTGCCTCAAGACTTCTTTTCATCAGTAAGGCAATTGTCTTGCATCCAGTAATATATAGGGGGATTGGTATAACATACAAGTTTATCAATTCTTTCTTTGTTTCTGGTGACATTTTCCTGTTTATTTGTACTTAGCTTAACTTTTGAAAGGCATATTTTGCTTATTAAAATGCGCCCTTGGATTACGGTGTCTTATTTTCTATTCTCTGTTAAAACATTGCCCAGACATCTTGGTCCGTTAAATATACATGCTATCCCACATCTTCAAGTCTAACTTAGCACATTGTTTCTCAAGTTTCTTTACCATACCCAGCAAACTGTTTGGTATTAAATAATTGAAATATACATAGTTGTATATTAAGCGCGCCGAGAACATTTTATCAAGCGTCGTATTATTGACTTCCAGTGACGAAGGACCGGATGTTGGCGATGTTAATGTCAGTTTTATTTCTTCTCTTAAACTCTCAGGACAGAACGGAGATTATTTATTCCTGTCAGCTATCTAACCACAAAGCATCAATGCCATCGTGTCACGCTAAGTAAAAGATAAGAAGAACATGGACAAATCTAATCGGAAAAGTGTCAGCTTAGGGGACCGTATCTCTGGCATATAGCGCCTATGGCAAGCAATTAAAATGCGTTCCTTGCTAAACATCCGAGACAATGATATCTATATTTTATATGATATCAGCTCAAAAATACAAGGCAAGCTAATTAATTTTAATTAAAAACGCATTGCAAAATTCCAACTGCATCTGATATGTAAATCGCTTTTGATATGATCGAAATAAGAATTTTTTTTAACTTTTTTTTCTTAATCTTTACTCAGTTAAATCAAAAGCACACGGACAGCATTGACCATGTAGAATAACTTATGATTTAGCAATCTAGCAACCTTAGGCTTCTCACCAATCAAATACAGATGATTAATCTGAAGAAAATGCTTTTTTCTTTTTCACTATTCTTGTTTCAAATTATTCGAAGCTGCAAAATGGCACCGACTTCAAGAGACGCCCCGAGAATGTCCCTTATATTTGATTTACTATTGAGCACATTATGTTTAATGCGCGTAAATTTCATGTTGTGAGATTGATAACAGTGGTTACATGAAGTGCATTTTATTGAAATATTCTTAAACGATGTAGCAGGACAGTTTTTAATTGAATCTTCTGAAGTCCCCAAGTCTTACATCAGTGTGGCGAAGGCATTTCGCGATTAAATTTATTCAATCCATACTGGATGCCTAACACTTTTACATTTGATTAATCTAGGTGTAAAAAATAACCAAGCGCACATCCACATGTTAGACGCCTACTATAGAGCCATAATCTGCATTTTCATATATGAACTACAGATAATGGGTTTGATGCTCATTTTACTAGGCCAAATTATGTCTACTGAAGTTTTGTTAGCACCTTGTATATAAATATATAATAGTGAAGAAAAAAACAATGTGTTTAGGTTATTAGAATTAAACTGTCATAGATAGATAGATAGATAGATAGATAGATAGATAGATAGATAGATAGAATATCTGATATGTGAGAAAACGACAATGTTTTCGAGGAAATGGAAACAAAAAGGATATTTATATTTAACACCAGAAAGAGAAAGATGAAATTTCTAAGGCATATAATGAGGAAAGAGGGCTTGGGAAATTTGACACTCCCAAGACATATTGAAGACAAACGGGACAGAGGAAAACAGCGCATAACTTTCCTAATAACGTTTTGTAAATTGATGGCAGAACGGGATTTGCGTGAGATATTAAAATCAATTCCAAGTCCTTACATCTACAGCAGATAAGGGTGAATGCTTTGCTTTGACATTCTCAATCAACTCAAATCTTGACTCATCCGTTGTACCCACACCCGACTTCCTCCTAGATCTACTGAGCTATATGTTCATAACTCTATTGTTGATCTCTGACATCATTTCTTAACTAGATTCCCATAAGACAAGTGGCGGGGTCAGGATACCAGCCATCGTCCTAAAGAAATGAGATCCTGAACTAGTTCCTGTTATCTCCAAACTATACAAATATTGTCTCGATGCTTCATAATTTCCAGCCTGTTGGAAGTCCTCCTGTCGCACTTATGACCTCTGGAGAACCTTCTAACCCCTCTAACTGCCTCCCTATCCGTCCCCTACCGCTTTTCGACAAAATCTTCGAGGCTTCATCAATGCCGAAGTAGTTAAGCATCTTACCTCTCACGTTCTACTCTCTTGCAAACAATATGGATCTCGTTTTACCCGGTCTACCGCTGATGTGTTTACAGCCATATTTAATATAGCAATCAAGCTCTTGATAATAATGGCAAAGCTTGATCTGTGGCTCTATACATTTCGAAGGCTTTTTACAGAGTTTTTCATGCTGGATTTTTACGATCACTTCAGGATTAAAGTATTACATGACGATTATTTGGTTCAATCTAATCATTCCAATCAAATCGTGAAATGAATGTCGTCCTGAACGGGTACCCTTCTAATTCATTCCATACAAACCCAGGAGTTCCCCAAGGCTCTATTCTGGGTCCTACACTGTTTATGATCTTTATAAGTTATCTCCCTGATATCATCAGTTCTCAAGTTGGCATCTGTGTAGACAGCACTAACATTTATTCCTGTCTCAATAATAAATCCAGCAACGCTGAAAGAGTTAGCCTGGCCGCTTCTCTTGAAAACGATCTCCAATTAGTGGTTAACTGGGTCAGTAAATTGCTTGTAAACTTTAGAACCTCCAAAAGGAAACTGCCCTCAATTTACTGCCACAGAGAAACTTAACTGTCCCCAAACAGTATGACTGATGCTCGACCCCAAGAGAGCGTCTCCCGATGCCTTCTTTGTCTCATCTTTTCAAAAGACCTGAGGTGGAACAACTACATTGAATAAATAGCTGCATCTTGTGCAAGGAAAGTCGGCTCACTGTGTTGTGACCGAAGATTTTTTTTCTCGTCAGAATGCATGTAACACGTCTAAAAATCTACCATTTGTCCATGCATTGAATATTCTTGCCATCTCCAGTCTTGTAACCTACGGTTCTCGACAAAATCCAAGAAAGGATCATCAATGTAATGCGTCCTGACTAGACATCTCGACTCTAGTCATTCTCTCATCGACATAATGTGGCTTCACTCTGTCTTTTCTACAAATATCTTCATGACAACAATTCTAATGAGCTATCTTCCCTAATGACCCAACTGCATCAATTGAAGCGTGCAACTATATTGGCATCTAGGTCCCAATCTTTTACTGTTGAAATAGTTAAATACAACGGCCACTTCTATTCCAAAAGTTACTTTTTTCGGGCTTTCTCGACAGTGGAATTTCTTTCTTTTTGCTGGCTCCCCTGATAAATACAATTTTCAAAAATCTAAATGCAACGACAATCGCCATCTTCTGTTTCCTAGATACCCGTTTCTTTTCATCCTTTCCTCATTCCCCTATATAAAAAAGATTTTTCTCTCACTTTCACTCTCTGTAACTCCCTGCGTGCTAGTCGCTTTCTCTCTCGTCTTGCTTGGGGTAAAATGCTCATATATATATATATATATATATATATATATATATATATATATATTATAATAAAAAGAAAGAACAGTAAGTTATATAATCCGGCGTTCTTATTGGTATTTATATTTTTACAAAACAGTGCTCAATGTAAATTTACAGAGCATAAAGATTATAAATTAACAGATTTTAAATCTGTTACTTTATTATAAATTAACACATTTATTATAATTTATTAGAAATTAACATATTTTAAATCTGTTAATTTATAATATATATATATATATACATATATATATAGATATATATATAATTATAATATATATATATATATATATATTTATAATATATATATACATATATATATATATATATATATATATATATATATATATATATATATAATATGTATATATACATATATATATATATTTATTTATTTATAATATATATATATATAATTATAATATATATATATATATTAATATATTTATAATATGTATATATACATATATATATATAGATATATATTCATTTATTTATAATATATATATATACATATATATATAGATATATATTTATTTATTTATAATATATATATATACATATATATATATAGATATATATTTATTTATTTATAATATATATATAATTATAATATATATATATATATATATAGATAGATAGATAGATAGATAGATAGATAGATAGATATGGCTAAACAAATAAGAATAGTGCTCACGTGGAGATTTTCTACATAGGAACCATTGATAATGAGTGGAAAAGAATATAATCAATTTCACATTACCATTGATAAAGAGAAGAATAAAAGACAATCAATGAAGTGTTATTTTTTACGTTATTTACATTGTGTTCTCTTCTTTGCTGCTCTCATCAGACCCCCACTTATGTTCTGTGCACACTGATCTTCATCAGGTGTATGTCGGTCCAGGGAATATTTAGGGAATTTCGAACTGAACTTTTGTTTCCAGTTTAAAAGGAACGACTGTAAAACACCGAGGTCCATGTTGTGCTTTCTTCCTAAGCAATAAGGTAGACCAATTCAAGGCTTCATCGAAACTAGTTCTGTTCTTTGTCTTGAAGCTAGAACGCTCTGATCGCTTGTTTGTATCACCTTTTGTATGTTAACACCATTCTTGAACTTTTTTTTGCCTTATTACTGGTTCTTTCCCTTGCATATATTGTTTGCTTGCTTAATACTAATTTCCCTGTTATTTTCTTTTCTTTCTCTTAGTATTATCTATTACAAATTTGTCAATTCTGTTTGGCATTTCTGTCAGTTATACATAAGTATAACCAATTAATCTACACATTTTATTTAATCTACGGGGCAGATTTTTCTCGCTCCACTGCGCATGTCTACAGATTTCTCGTCTAGTTTTTATTTATAATTGTCTTCTTTCAACTGAGTTCAAGTACATATTGTCAATGCACATATTTAACTATTTAGGGATTTCAGGTTAGAATGTTGAATACTAAGCAGTTAGGGATTGATATGTCCGTGAAATCTTTCGAATTTCTTGCCGCATTTTTGTGCTGAAATTTCCAAAGCACCAGAGGTGAAACATACAAGATTTATCAGTTTTTCGTCGAATGAAAATACATTTCTAACGATTGTACAAAGACCGAAATGAAGACTAATATAAAATGTAATAATTAAATTTCTTTTAAATCAATATTACATCCCATTTCAAATTTCAAGACCATCCTGAAGAAGGATGGGTTCCGTCAGGTTATCTTATTCTGGATACACCTACTGCTGCCTTAGCAGCAGTACACGTGGTAACTATCACATTATGTCGGAGACGTGAAACTCTGCGACAATAAAGCATGAGACAGGCTAGTCGGATATTTTGTGCCAAACCTTGCACCGTTACTCTGTTATCAGTTCTTCCGTGATGGCTTCTACACAAGACTTCACCGCCATAATCAAATCGTCGTCTTGGTTACTGTAGAGTTTCAGTTCTAACCTGGTTATAGAAATCACGATCATCTTTGTGAATACCACAAAAGATTTAACTGGATTAGTATTAACACTTTGGAATAATTGTAATCAGGTGAAGCTGCAGCTGCGAGGTGCGTATCAATTCGACGGTGTTGTGATTTTGAACAGCCCTTTAGACCATCTCTTCCGTGTTTAGTTCTAAGTTCAGAAAGCAACCACTCCCGGGTGCTGGAGGTGAAAACTTATATTTTCTTCTGCCGTTTATTAAACCATAAGAGATTTTGGTCAGTGAGAATATCTACCACGCAAATATTGATGTGGTCGGTGAGCCTGTGCGCTTTTTTTTCGATAATTTTACTCTCAGGACTTTAATAAAATATTATGTGTACAGCCGCTCAATTTGGCGGCATTAACTTCACATTTAACAAGATCAGCTGATTAATTGTCTGGACTCAACGTGTGTCTATAAAGATTGTATAAACATAAAACAACCGACCCGTTAGAGCAGACACAACACACATTTCTATCTGAATTTAAGGGAGATATACATACATACATATATATATATATATATATATATATATATATATATATATATATATATATAAAGGGAAGAGGTTATATTAGTTCCAACGAGAGAAAAGTCGGTATATTAAAAAGAAGAGAGAAACCGCAAAGGTTTTTGGTTGTAATGTAGATTAAAAAAAATATTATCCTAAAAATCCACATTACAACCAAAAACGTTTGCAGTTCCTGTCTTCTTTTTAATATATATATATATATATATATATTACAGATTTATTTTGAACAAACATGCCAGTCACTCAGAGTGCTCAATTCATTATTTGCATCACTTTGCATTATTAGTAGTAGCAGTCACTGTTTACAAATTCATGCTTTTTCTCTCTAAAATGCTCAACCAAAATTTATTTTTTCAGGGGCGCATATATATATATATATATATATATATATATATATATATATATATATATATATATATATATATGTGTGTGTGTGTGTGTGTGTGTGTGTTTCTATCGTACCTCCTATGATACGGCTGTGGAGTAATGGATAGCTGTTCGTATTGGGAAATTGGAGAGACAAGTTCGAATTCCAGTCGAATCCATTACACTCAGTTACGTGCTAATAGCCTAGGGAAAGGTATGAATTTACTTCTTCTCCCCACCCCAGCTATAGCCTTGGATGCCAACTGGTCTAGGAGAAGGATAACTAAATTCATAGCCTGCGGAGGGTCGTTTAGGTACCTTGTGGCACACGGTGCTCATTCGGCTCTTCAAAAAGTGTGGTTGGTTCTACATAAAGCGTTCACCACTGTAATCAAGTCATATGTGGATGTGTCTAGCTGTCGTTTCCTAGGAACTGAGTTGCTTGACGGTGAAAAAGTCCATTATGTAATTTCGCATATTTGAGTGCCAATGTTAATAAAATAGTTCTCGATGTAAAAATAGCAGAGCTATACATTATATATTAATAATAAATATACATTTTTTCCTCACGAGTGGAATGATTCTGAATTTTATCCACAGCAAAATCTTAAATAAACACCTGAAGTTTGCGTTGGGCCTGAAATTCGAAAAACATTTATTTGAATTGTAAATTGTTTGAATGAAAATTAATCGAAAGTAAAATAATACTAAATGAAAATTATTCGAAATGCAAAATTCTTAATTGCAATAAAAAAAAATCATTATAGTCATAAGTTATATCATACTGCAGCAAATAGACAACTACTGATGATTACTCCTTAAAGAATGCCACTAATTTCTTCATTTACGTTGTGGTATTTCCTAGTACTCTTGATATTTTGGCAATCTGCTCTTTTGCAATATTAATTTCTTTCAAGCGCTGTTCTCTCTTAAGAGCGTCTAAGAATTTCTATATTGTGTTATGATGGGATGACATTTGATGGAAACAAGCACTATGCCAGCCTTCAAGAGCTTTAGTTCTAGGTAAATCATCATTGACTGTCACAAAGCAAGAACACATTCGTATTTCAAGAAATAAGCATTTAGTATAATTGTCCTTTCCATTAATTTTCATTGAAACAGATTACAATTCGAATACATGTTTTCCGAATAATTGTTTTCAGAGTCGTGCTACCGAGAGAAAAATGTATATTTATTATTAATATCTATCTATCTATCTATCTATCTATCTATCTATCTATGCCAACAGCAAGAACATCGGACAGTTGATACATAATAAATATAGGAGCTTCTCCGCAAATTAGAAAAATTTGATTATATATATATATATATATATATATATATATATATATATATATATATATATATATATATATACTAAAACGGTACTTTTGTCCAATATATATATATATATATATATATATACACTGAAACGCTACTTTTATCCAATGAAATTCTTCTGGAGGGCGAAACGCTTTACACAGAATTTTTCAATTTTTTCTATTGTTCAAATAAATTTATTCATAACAAATCATATATATATATATATATATATATATATATATATATATATATATATAATATTAGTGGTTAATACACGTATATATAGATAATATTAGTGGTTAATACACGTATATATATATATATATATATATAAGTATATATACATACATGTATATACATACATATGTATATACAAATTTCCAAGAGGATAGAATCCAGGTAGAACTCAATGTCCAGTACAGAGTAAGAATATAATAAAAATGCTTAAACACTAATATTCCATGGTTATAATTTATTACATTGGAATCCTAATTACGACCCAATAATTTATTTTCGATTTAACCAGTAGAGAAGACAATATTTCTTAATAAAAATAACAACAGAAAAACTGGTAATTGCTGACGCGTTTCGTCCAATGTGGACTTTAT
>OZ010582.1:127497534-127502534 GCA_963932145.1 Acanthosepion lycidas
TAAGAAGGAAGAGTTGGGTAATGGATAACGGCTCGGAGAGCCTAGTTCGAATTCCAGTCGAATCAATTACATTCACTTACGTGCTAATACCCTTGGTAAAGGTTTGAATCCTAATCTTGTTCTCCCCTCCGCCTAGATATGGGTAAATAGGAGGACATAATGGATTCTATAGTCTTAAATAGCAACTGGTTTAGGAGATGAACAGCTCTGAATTCAAAATCTGCGGAGGGTCGTTTCGGGACATTATGCCACGTAGTGCACCGGGTCCTCTGTATTCGGCTCTACAAAAAGTGTCCTTGGTCCTGCAAAAGGACTTCACCAATCTAATCAAATCATATGGGCAGGTGTCTGGTTGTCGGTTCCTCGAAAAATCGATGGGAGAATTCAACAGCATCTCTCTCTCTCTCTCTTCCTATATATACCTGAAGAAGGCCGTAGCGTATATCGTCCGAAACTTTGTGATAAATATGGCGACAAAGATGAGGACAATAGTGTAAATAATGTACATAAAACCTCATCTCAGATATATATATATATATAATAATTTTATATATATATATATATATATATATATATATATATATATATATATATATATATAATATATCATAAAATAATACATATATAAATAATATATATATATATATTGTCACCATTTATATTTTTCATTTCGCATGCAGATTGTTTGTTTTTTTATCGACTGCACAATTTAGTAGGGTCAGTTGGGCACTCTCATTGATATAAAGATCACCATTACGCAATTCACTCCGCCAGAAATTTGGAAACGGCATGCTGTACTTGTACTGCTTGGCATTCGCGCTGGTATGTCCAATAAAAACATTTAAGTATTTGGGTATAAATCTGAGGACAGTGCAGAAGAATCGGAAAGAGATCGCTGAGTCTAATATGAATGTCTTTGGAGTTATCACTAGTTATGCCTCCGTTCATCTTCCCAAAGGTCTCAGTCCCAAGATGGAGGATTGCCTCAAGTGCTTTGAAGACGTAGTGTTGTCCTGGATCATGAGGATGAATGCTGGAATCGGACTCTGCACCATGCGACACTATCAGATGACCTCATTCATGGCTGTCAGACAATTTCTGCGACCACAGCACCCCTTACATCTAGCCACCTAACTCCCTAGGCCTGCAATCCCACCCGTGATTATTATGTATGGGGCGTAGTTGAGCGAGCGGCAAACAAAACACTTTGTTTACCAAAGATGAACTGAAGGCAAGAGATAGACCAGATGAGTTGCAGGAGATTCTGAATCATCTGGAGGCCTTGGTTGAATGACGATTTTATTAAATAAATTTACTCTTTAGTATTTGAAGATATTTTTGTATAATTTTGGTAAATATATCTGTTAAAATGAGATGTCAGTGTTATTTTCATTTTTGTCATAATTTAGACGACAATTTATCCATCGAAATCGAGAGCTTATGTCGGTAGACGTAATAAGATAAATGCATTAATTGTTTAGAAATTGCTTTGTTTACAAATTCGTCTACGAAGTCGAGTAGATATGGACTATCGAGAAAATATGAATGTGGATATGTGCATTCCTTGCTGGACTGTGAATGTCCGTGTGGTGGGAGCGATCTAAAGCACCCCAGATCAGACATTGATTTCTCCTACATAGGTTCGAACCCTTTAGGAGAACACATTTTCCTTACTAAGTTTTCTTGAGTGCTCATGCTGGTAAACGTAATACTCACACTTTATAAATGAGGTGTCTATTCAAACGCAGGTCTTCACTAAAAATATTAAATTTCATGTTTGCGCAATTTAGACAACTTATCCATCGCAACCACAGTGTGTGTGTGTGTGTGTGTGTGTGTGTGTGTGTGTGTGCGTGTGTGTGTGTGCGTGTGTTGTATATATATATATATATATATATATATCGGTGGGGCGTGTGCATGTGTGCGCGCTCGCGCGTGTGTGGTTTTCGTCTTCAAATATACAGTTGCTACCCGACATCGCTTTTTTGGTCAGTGCAATTTTAATTTTTTCGTAATTTAGACGACAATTTACTCATCGCACCCACTGCCTTTGTGTGCATATATATTGTGTGTGTGTATATATGTGTGTGTGTATATATATATATATATGTGTGTGTGTGTGCGTGCGTGTGTGTGTATGCGCCCGATATCACCTGATCTGACAATTCGTATACAGTGACTTTCTCATATACGTGCCGCAGCTTTCCTCTGTCTTTTCTACAAATATTTTCACGGCAAACTACATGAATTTAAGCAGGCTACTTGGTTGTCATTTCTGTCCTTGCCCTTTCATTGTCGAAAGTTAAATGTAATCGTTTCTTCTACGCCAACAGCTTCTTCTCTCGCACTTCCCAACAGAGAAACACTCTTCCCCTTACTTGCTTCCCAGATGGCTATAATCTTCCAATATTCAAATGTAATGTCAATCGACATCATCTGATGCCTTGATCCTGTTCCCCCTCCTTCTCTATATCTTTTAGTCAAACATCCCTCTTTACTCTTTATATATATATATATATATATATATATATATATATATATAAAAGGCGGGATATGTGTATGTGTGTAACGAATGCACGGCTGCATATTCCATGGTTATAATTTGTCACATTGGAATCGTAATCACGATTCAATTCATAAAACCTACAAATTCAAAAGGAAATCGGAATCTCTATCTATAAAAGGCAGGATGTGTGTGTGTGTGTGTGTGTGTAACGAATGCACGGCCGAAATTTTCGACGGATTTGCACCAAATTTACATGCACAAAGTTAGCCGGAATGCTAAGACCGACTTTGCATTTCCCAAATCCCATCGATGGTGGAAATAATCGATTTTTTCATGCTTCTACGGCAGTTTTCATGTAGTTTGCGACCATTTTACACTGGCCAGAGTGAGAGCCTATAGCTGGCTGCCACGAATAGGCAGGAAGATTCTATTGGCCAGCGTGAGAGTCAACAGCCGACTGACACGAATATTAACAAGCATGCTAGCATACAAAAAAAAAATCAATAGCTGCATTCGTCACAAGTGGGAAAAATATAAATCTGCATGGCACTTTACTCCAATTAGCTCATTCGCTTGCTTAGACTCAACGTTGATTCTGATTCCGCAGAACTAGGTTGGGTGTAAAAAAGTATTTGTTGTTAACATTCTTTTTTCATTTGGTTTTTCCAGTTACGAGTCCTTTTTTAAATCTGATCGTTTTGTGTTCATTTTGTTTAGTTCTTTTTTCGTAACAGATTTAATGTTTAGTATAGAGTTTAGAAAAAATTCGCAGTGTGAGATAGGCAAGAAGTAAGGTATGTAGCAACATTAGCACGGCAAAGGGCACTACTTTAAAGGCAAGGAAGGGCAAAAATATTTTAAGTCAAGTGATAGCGATTGGTGTATGAGTCGTACGATTTTTGAATCAAGCACGGGCAACGCCGGTCCATGCTGCTAGTATATATATATATATATATATATATATATATATATATATATATGTGTGTGTGTGTGTGTGTGTGTGTGTGTAATCAAATTGTCTGTTTAATTTCTTAAACACCGTATCAAAATAGGGATAAACTGTGCAAAGTTCATATTTTATTATGTTTTCGTCCTATTAAAAAAAAATAAAAGTCGTCATGATGGTAAAAAAGATTTTATTGATTACGCCCCGGAATTTTCGGTAAAACTAGAAATCAAATTAATTAAAATATTCTCGTATCGGATAGGATACGTCATATGTAAAACGGTCTCCCCACTGCAACAGAAAAGAAATAATCATAAACGTATTATAATTTTTATCATTTCCTTTCGGGACCCGACTATAGACCTAAAGTCCGAAATAGCCATATGGCATTTTCCATTGATCATTTTCATTAAAAAAAAAAAACAACAAAATCACACACATTTTACGCAGATAAAGCTCTTCCCAATGTGTTATCTGGGTTTGTGAGTATATTATTTTTTTTGTATTTCTTTAAGGTATTTCCTTATTTGTGATTACAATATTTTGTATTTCTTTAAGGAATTTAATTATTATTATTATTATTATTATTATTATTTCCTTTGCTTTCTGGTGTGTACTCATTTCTTTTCGGGTCCCAACCAGAGATCTAAGCTCAGGAATGGCTTCATGACATTTTCCACAGGTCATTTTTATAAAAATAAGAACTTTTTTTAATTATATTACACGAGTATTAGATATTTTATACATTTATACAATTTAAAATATCTTCTCTTTTTATGAAATATATATATATATATATATATATATATATATATATATATATATATATATATAGAGAGAGAGAGAGAGAGAGAGAGAGAAAGAGAGAGAGAGAGAGAGACAGAGACAGAGAGAGACAGAGACAGAGAGAGTGAGACAGATAGTGAGAGAGTGAGACAGATAGTGAGAGAGTGAGAGAGAGTGAGAGAGAGAGAGTGAGAGTGAGAGGGTTTATATTGGGGGACAAATTTCTTCCATCAAGTCATTCATTTTCCTCATGGGATTCTTATATGATTTAAAGTAAACAAAAAAAAAAGAAAAGAAAACTTACAAAAACTTTTAATGTCAAACGACAACATGCAAATAATAAAATTGTAATATAACAATTTCACAAATATATATATGTGTGTGTGTGCCTCTCTCTGTGTGTGTGCCTCTCTCTGTGTGTGTGTGCGTGTGTGTATGTGTAATTGCTTCTATTGTGGTTTTCGTTGCAAGTAGTATTTTTACATGGAGAAGTTACTAAGCCTACAGCCAACAAAATTTTAATTCAGATATGTTATTATAGACTGGTTGCCAATTGAAGTAAGAGCTTTTAGTCTGGTCTGCTATTAACCACGAGGGAATTTTAGCGAAAGAGAATGCAATGGATTCGCCTGGAATTTTCACGATGCGTGCCGAACGTTAAACGCCAATAACCGTTATGATATCTACACATCTCGCTCTCTCTCTCTCTTTCTCTCTGTCTCTCTCTCTCTCTCTCTCTATATATATATATATATATATATA
>OZ010582.1:127520034-127575034 GCA_963932145.1 Acanthosepion lycidas
AGATGTTGGGTTCTCGACCAAGCAGGTGTTTTCTCGTTCATAACAACTGTCTTCTTTAGACTGTTAGTCCCACTATATATATATATATATATATATATATATATATATATATATATATCCTGGACATTGAGTTCTACCTGGATTCTATCTTGGAATTATTTTTATACATATATATATATGTATATATATATATACATATATATATATATATATTAGATTTATGATTGCATAGGTATGTGTATATTTACCACTAATATTATCTATCTCTCTCTCTCTCTCTCTATATATATATATATGGATAAATACATTTATATATATATGCACATATGGTATATATGCATGTATATATATGCATATATGTATCTATATATATGCATATATATGTGTGTGTGTGTGTGCGTGTGTTTATGTGTGTGTGTGTGCATGCATATATTTGTCCTGTGTTTTGACGATAAAGTACATCCAGCAGCCACTCTTCTGATCGAGAGATTGGAGGTTGTAAGGAGGATGGCACCATATTTTAATTGCTGTTGTTCCAAGGTCCACCATAACCCGGGATGGTAGCACCTGTTAGGGTTCCAGCTATGGGCAAATAGTGCATTTGTGTAAAACCATGAAGCGTCTGTCCAGTATCTGGCGGCTAGTGGTGGCGTCACCTATGTACCTGAAAGCATCTTTCGACAGATCATTGCTTTTTGCGAGAGTGACACTCGTAAAAACCTGCAATCGAAGTGGCCACCAGTCACTGGAAGCTAGTCACTAATGTTTTGAGATTGGCGTAGATGTCGTACAAGGCTACATTACTATACTCGACTGATATATAGATGTATTGTTAACTCATCTCATATGTTATCGATTCTTTTGTTAAATTCCTTTGGCGATGGTGACGTAGGAAGATTTGACGAGTTGAAAGCCTGTAGTCATGACTCTGCATAAAGGTGGCAGGCGTTTTATCTAACATTGCTTATCTTGCCTAATGGATGGCAAAGGCAAAACTCGGTGGCAGTTCCTGTTTCTGAACAGCCCTGTTCAGGGACAGCAATGCTCATCCAGAGTTATCGGGAGGATGCTAGAAAAGGTGCATCAAAAATTGCTTGTCATCACCTCAAAATGGCGGCTCTGCATTATAGCAGGAACAAGAGAGATATAAATACTAAACAATATGCCAAGGAGCGGATATCACTGAATATTGGATGTTGGAACGTTAGAACGCTTCTTGATCTTGAAAAATCTGGCAGACCAGAACGGAAAACTGTTCTGGTGACAAATGAATTCTGTCGACTTAACATTGATATTGCAGCACTCACGGAAATCCGCTTCTCTGATGAGGATCACTTAATGGATGTGAAATCAGGACATATTATCTTCTTGATAGGAAAACCGAAAAATGAGAAAAGAGAGAGAGAGGAGTTGGAGTTGTTATCCGCTCCTCTTTGCTGACAAGATAGACTGCCCCTCTAGTGTCAATGTTCGTATCACTTTCTTGTGGGCGTTATATGTTCACCCTTTCTGTGTATGCTCCGACACTTCAAGCTTCTGATAAAGGAATTATGCAGTTCCACGGACCTCGTAAAGATACCATAATTGGGATTCCCAAAGAGAAAAAGCTAATTTTACTTGGGGATCTCAAGGCCCGAGTGTGTTTAGAGCACTATGTATGGAATGCACTTGGTCGCTACGGAATTGGAAAGGCAAATAACCTATTCCATCTTTGTTCTGAGCTCGACTTGCTTATCTGTAACATTATTTCGTCAAAAACCGATACACAGTGTGATATGGACTCACCAAAGATCAAAGCATGGAAACGTGATTGACCATATCATTAGCGGAAGCTGTGATTTCAAAGATGTCTGCAGTGTTCGTGTTTTACGCAGTACCGTGTGTGATACGGACCATAAGCTGGTCCCGGGAAACTTTAAATTGTAGGTCAGAAGAAAAGAACGTATAGCCGGAATTAAAATACCAAAGCGCATGAATGTGGAGAAAATAAAACAGCCTGGTGTCCGTCAGCAAAGTTGTGATGCCCTTAACAACACCAACTTCGATGGATCTTGGGATGATTTCAAGGGCAGTTCCTCACAACCAGCATTGACATTCTTGGATTAAACCACAAGAAACACAAATAATGGTTTGACAAAAATGACGACAAAATCAACTATCTGCTTGGGAAAATGCAATCATTGGTCAAGTCCCTTTTTAATTCTAATCTGAATAACATACCACTAGTTAAAAAGTCACTAAAGACGCACAAAGAAAACTTGCAGTGTGCACTGAGAGTAAAGAAAACCAAGTGGTTGTCTAACATATGAGCTGAAGTACAAGTAACAGCTAATCAACAAAATATGAAGCAATTCTACTCTCTTTTGCGATCTGTATTTGGTCCACCTTCAGCCTCTGTGTCTCCACTCAAATCCAAAGACGGATCAGTGTTAATAAAGGATTTTGAGAGTATCATGAAGAAGTGGTATCAGTACTCTACAGATCTGTTTTTCAACCCCTCAGCGGTAGACGAAACTACTATGGAAAGTTTACCACAGTGTGACATCATCATGGATTTACATGTTTCACCATATAAGGAAGAAACTGACCTGGCCATTAATCTGGTTAATGCTGGTAAAGCACCCGGGATGGATGGCATACCTGTGAAACTACTGCAGTATTGAGGGGGAATAAAGTACGCATAGCTTCATTCGTGAGTGTTGGGTAGAAACACCAATTCCCACTGACTGGATTAATGGCATCCCTGGTTACCCGTATAAAGGAAATGGATCTAAGATTGTGACAATTACCGAGGCATAATACTCCTTGAATGTGTTGTAAAGGTCTTGGCCAGATTTCGCCTTAACAGGCTGCTATCACATATATGTCCTCGTATATTAATGTGGCTCTCGAAGGAGAATAATTGACATGATATACTCTGCCGGACAACTGCAAGTACATGCATCTGTACCAAGTATTCATAGATTTAACTAAGGCTTTTGATACCGTAAACCGTGATGTACACTGGAAAGTTCTTGTTAAATTTGGATGCCCACGCAATTTCATTTAATATGTTTAAGGGGCTGCACAGCAATATGAAAGCTTGTGTCACAGTTAACTGAGAATTGTCAGGCGTAACAGCCATTGACAACGATGTTATGCAGGGAGACATTTCCGCGGCTACCTTGTTCTCTATTCACTTTGCCATGGCTCTTTCATATGCGTTTCATGATTGAAACATTAGAATTAGTCTTCGATTTGAAACAACCGGTAAAGTATTCAATCTCTTGTGCGTGAGTTACAGTATGCTGATGACGCTGACTTTGTCACACATTTTGAGAGGGATATACAGATACTGATAGACCGTTTCCCAGCTGTTGCTACTGCATTTTTGTTTCGAATCTTATATAATTATACTTATAACTTTACCAAAATAATTGTATTGAACTTTATATTTTGGAATTATATAATTTACCTTTATATCCTTATTTTTCCTTGATAAAAACTTCTATGAAGCTTTAAAATAAAAAATTATATCACATTTAGTTTTTTTCTTAACATCGTTCTGATGTTTATGCTCGCTACTGTATGTGTATATATATATATATATATATATATATATATAGATGGATATATTTATATGTATAAATATGTATATATGCATGTTTATATATATATGTGTATATGCATATATATATATATATATATATATATATATATATATGTACGCATATATGCATGTATATATATGTATATATGATTTTTGTTTTTTCCGTATATTTTTCTTCATATATGTATGTATATATGCATTTATATATACGTGTACATATATATGCATATATGTATAAGCGTATGAATATATATGTATATTTATATATGCGTACATATATATATATATATATATGTGTGTGTGTGTGTGTGTGTGTGTATGTATTTATAATCAAATGGATAAATCGAGATACAAGTACGAATAAGCCATCGTATACAATCACCTCTATATTTATAAAGTATATTTTAACAAAAGCAGTGACTAATACTAATTAACTGTTCTATTTAATACACATAATGGCCTACATTGCACAAGTTGGAGGTTCATGCTGTCTGCTATCCTCAGAAAATTTGTTTTATTTAACCTATTGTTCCGAAAATTGAGATCTATATTCTTCTTTTTGTGCTTATTAACATTTAAAAAGACTGGCATATCACGGTCTTTAGATTCTTAGAAATGGCTAAAAATATTCAAAATTTATGGATTTAGGAATAATTACGTCGTTGACTATATATATATATATATATATAGAAAGAAAGAGAGAGATAGAGAGAAAGGGCGAGAGACTCTGAGAGAAATTGTGAAATGTTTTTGAGGAGGAATGACTTATTTTAATTTATTTTCTTTGTTGTTCGTGTGTCCTTTTTTGGTTCTCTTATATATATATATATATATATATATATATATATATATATATATATATATATATGTATGTATGTATATATATATACACACACTTTTTCACACTTTTCCAAAATCGGATTTCAGAAATTCTTTTAATTCTGGTTCAGTAGATTATGGATTGATGAAATCTAACCATACTATTCTGAAACATTCTCTTAACAGATCGATAAACGGTTTTCAGCGTCCTTGCATTTTATTTCAAGAAGTCCTACCATGCCAGCGTTCAGCTGATTCCTGTCGATTCACAGCCTTCCTGTTCGGCCGACACACAGACACACTCGCACAATCATATATATTTCATCGTTTCTTTACTTCGGACTTTATTGCAAACTGGATCTCCTAATTTTCATCCCGACAAATGAACTCTACGTAAAAGTGTTGGAAGCCGATTTCTCATTGAACTCAAATATTGGACTGGGCGCCATTTGAAAATCAATCGCTACTAAATTAAATGATCTTTTTCTCATTAGGAGATGACTTTCTGTAGTTACAAATAAAACACGCATGTTATTTCCTCGAAATCGAATCACTCATTTCTTCTCTGTACTTAGAAAATTCCATTCATTTTGGTTGGTTGTTTTTTTATTCCAAGAAGTGTTACATTTTTGAATAGATTCTTGGGCGAGCTTTCCTAAACGTTACATGTCAAAGGTCAATCGTTATCCATCTTCCTTTACTTTATAATCTCCCTCCCCTATCATTTTTTATTGGTATCACTCAATTTTCAAAAGTAGCCCGATATGTTTTGAAAAGTAGGCCTTTCTGTCATCCCTGTTCAGATAATTTTGAATCCATTTTTTTCCCTTCCCGAATTAATGTCTCTACTCCGTCACCTGCCTATGTCTGACTTGGGATTATGCGATGATTTGCTTTATTTATTGAAATGGAAATTTACTTGATCCCACCACTTCGTCAGGTTGTGACACAAGGTCGGTATTTAACGTGGAGTGCCCGTGTGTCTCCACTTGTGCTGCTGGTCCAAGCTGGTCTTAGCTAGCCATAGCTTGTTAAGCTGATCACAGCTCCTCTAAGCTATTCATAACCGATGATACCGCCCCTTGCCAGAAATGTTAACTTCAGAAAAAAGATAATATGATGAAACTAGCAGAAGGAAGATTGTATTGCCGCAATTTCCAGGCTAGATTTGTTTTGCTTCCCTTGGAAATCAACATTTCAAATGTTAGGATGATGCAATAAATTAGTTTATAATAAGAGATAACTTTTTTATGGGCTACTTTTTTTTTATTATCATTATTAATATCATTAACATCATTATTATCAATAATATTAACATCATCAATATCGTTATCATTAGTAATATTATGATCATCATCATTAATAGCATTATCATTAATAAGATTATAGTCAATATCATCATCAATATCATCATAATCATATTGTTATCGTCATCATTATTATTATTGATACTATCATCTCCAATATTAATATTATTATCATTATTAATATTATTACTATCACCATCATATTATCATTATTATTATCAACATCATCAATAATATTATTATCATTATCATCATCAATAATAATATTCTCATTATTATTTATCATCATCATCGATAATAGTATTATCATCATCAATATTATTATTATTATCATTATCATCATCAATGATAGTATTATTATCATCGTCAATAATATTATTATTATTATCATTATCATCATCAATGATAGTATTATTATCATCGTCAATAATATTATTATCATTATCATCATCATAAATATAGTATTATCGTTATCAATATTATTCTTGTGATTTGTAAGGGTTTTAAACAAGTCGTCTTCGTTTTTAGTTGCTTTTTAATTGCGTTTAACCCTTTAGCTTTCCACTTTTTTCAATTGTTGCAGGCTTTTGTAATTTTATTAGTGCTGTCATTACCAGACCCAAGAACCACAAGGCGGCAATAGAGTTATTAATGAGGTTGTTGTATGGATGTAGGTTTTGTTAATTTCGTTAATTGATTTGATTTTTAAAGCTTATGAACCCTTTGTGGATGAATTAAAAGCAAAATATATTTTGGCATTACAAGAAGAATTCTTTTTTTTGCGAGTGAATATTAAAGTACCAGTATCTTGGAGATAACAATTATTTTTTCTGATACAAATTACAACGTTTACCAGCTCAGAGTGGAAGAATTGGACTAACGCCTTTCTTAAATGTATTTGCGTGTAAGAGAATATAACGTACTCGACTGGTATTCGAACTCGGCTCTCCGATTTCGCATTCATAGTCAAGTCAGTGAAGATCATGAGGATTTGTAGGACAAAGGTTGGCCCTATTCGAGAAGAGGTTAAGAATGTAATGTTCGAGGAAGCATCCTCTTGGGAGACGCCGCATAACTAGTTAAAGGTAGAAACAAGACCGACTTCAAGAATTCATCAGTGAAATGATTGGCCAAATGTTATTAAATGAATAAATAGAAAATCATTTCCAAAGAGAAATCACAATTGTTCTCTCAGTAGATAGAACTAATTGAAAATATTTATTGTCAATGAATAATGTAATTTTAATTCCGAAACCCGGCAACCAGATTAGGTTAAAACTGGCGAATTGGTCGACATATAAAAGCCTAATGCTACTAAATATTGAAAGGACTTTCTTCTTTTTAGTAGAACTAGTCCAGCTTATTTTAAAAAGAGCCCTCCAAAAATACAATGTCGGGACATACAAAATTTAATGACACTTGTTTTCTAAAGTAGTTCCAGATGGCAACCCTGGTTAGGCTAATTTAACTCGAAAAATGTGTCTTGGAGTTCATGCTAGGAATTCTTTTCCACGGTGTTTCCTGAAATGTAACTCTTCAGCATCTGTCTATATATGTGAGATGAGGTATTATGATTACTTGTAATACTTACATTATTTGGAGTAATGTCCTCATCGTCATTGCCATATTCACAACGTTTCGGCCGTTGTAGGACCCCGTGTTGAGTCTGAAGCCCTGTAGGAAAATGAATGGAGACCTAACGTCACCATCACTAGTGATCACTCCAAACACTTTCGTAATCACCATTAGACTCATCCAACTCTTTCCAAATCTTCTGCACTCTCCTCAGATTGACACCCCAAAATTCTAAGATATTCGTAATGGAGATTCCGGCGCGAATGCCAAGCAGTACAGTATACCGTTTCCAAATTTCTGGCAGAGTGAATTGCGTTATAGTGGTCTTTTTTCTCATAGATGGTACCCAACTGATCTTACTATAATGTGGATTCGACAAAATAAAATATAAAAAAACACGCATGCGCGAAATTAAACATATAGCATGGCGACAATTTAACCATCGCACTTTGCGTGTGACTATGTGAGAGAGAGAGAGTGTGTGTGTGTGTGTGTGCGCGCGTGGCAAAATGTAGTTTTAAGGTATGCTCTGTTCTAGCGTGTCTAGATATAAGTTGACACTCAAGACACAAACGTGTAGCTACAATCTGTTTCAGGCTTAAGCTTGAATAGACATATATGTATGTATATGTCAGTACATAGTGCGGCTTTGGAATACCAGGCGCTGTAATCATGTCGTTGGAATAACGGCTCGGAGTAAGAAATCAATGTGCCGATTTCGAATTCCAGTTCGGTTTCATTCATTAATATTCCGTTGAGAAAGGTATGAATACATCGTTTTTCCTCCCAGCTATTGGTAAATAGCAGGACAGACAAGAACCTTATGCCAACCAGGCTGAGAGAAAGAAAACTAAATTCAAACTAGCCTCGTGATGATTGACAATGGCCGGTTGACCTTCATATAGGAACTAACTTTGTCCCATCGATTCGCGAAGAATTTCGTTATGCGTTCATCTGCACATTCTCAAATAGCTCTGAACCTTGACAGCGTCGCCATATTGTCTCAGATCGTGAGTCTGGCGTCCAAATCGCCTCATGTATTGTTCACTGGTCTTATTTTGGTGTATTGATGAGTATTTGATTTGATACCTCCTCAAAATATACAGCAGCTTGATGGATTATAAGCTTGCCAGACGTGAGCAATTTTTGGCTTACTCCTACAGCCTACTTGTATTCATCTACAGATTATTGGTCGCCATAGAATCTTGGTAGCATTTTGGTAGTTTTATCACTGTGTTAATTTAACCACAAGCAAATTCCTATACTGCCAAACTCTTAGCATAGGGTGCTACTCCATGGCAAGTGTATACCCACAGACAGCCACCTTATTTGAGTTTTGATAAGCACGGATACCTTAATGCTGGAGGCAACTGGTTAAAAAATTGATTCACAAATACGCCAACGAAATCCTATATTCAAATATAAAAATTTTTCCATGCATATATATGGTTTAATGGTTAGCAAGCGTGTCTCGCTAGATCAGAATAGTGAGCTCGATCTTCATTAGGTGCCCCATACTTTCGGCCTTGTGCCACATCTATGCTACACTTAGAAAATCATTTGGGCACTTCGATATGGTGTAATGGTATGCAAGCTGATTTTTCTAGATCAATTACGACTGAGTAGTGAGTTCGATCCTCACTAGTTGCCACATACTTTCGGCCTTGTGCCACATCTAAGCTACGCTTGGAAAATCAATATTTTTGCTGCGTGCAGTCTACACGGCACAATCACTATAACCGAAGTCGATATTGAACTGACCTTTCACGGGGATAAAATGATAAAGACACTCTGTCTAATATGTAGTGCACATACGCATGTATGTGGCCAAAGGCAAAAGTTTGCTTATTTTTATAATTTTTTTATACTTCTAATAGCAGACATTAATCAAAAAAAAAAAAAAAAATCAGCAAAGTTTTTAAAAATATAGCAGCCAAGATAATTAAATAAATAAAAAAAAACAATAGGTTAGTGCGTGAAAAGGTTAGCTTAATTTCTAACGAATATTACAGCGCTATTGCCGCCAACACGCCGTTTCTTTACAGCGCTATTGTGGTCAAAATACTTTTTCTTTACAGCGCTATTGCCGCCAACAGGCCAGTTCCTTACAACGCTTTTGCGGCCAACACGCCTTTTCCCTTTCAGCGCTATTGCCACAAACACGGATTTTCTTTAAGCGCTAATGTACCCAACACACATTTTCTTTACAGCAATTTTTCCGCCAACACGCCTTTAAACTTCAGCTCAATTGCCGCCAACAGGATATTTCTTTACAGCGCTATATCTGCAAATACGACTTTTATATACAGCGCTATTGCTGCCAACAAGCCTTTTCTATTCAGCGCTGTTGCCACCATCACGCCTTTACTCTTCAGCGCTATTGCCGCCAACACGCATTCTCTCTTCAAACGCATTTGCCACCAACATGCTTTTGCAATTCGGCGCTGTTGCCGCCAACACAGTTTTCTTTACAACGCAATTGCCACAAAAAAAGTCATTTCTTTAGAGCATATTGTTGTCAACACGCCTTTTCTTTACATCGTTATTGCCACCATCACGACTTTTTTACAACGATATTGCCGACAACACGCCATTTCTGTACAGCGCTATTGCCGTATACGGCTTTTCCCTTCAGCGCCATTGCCGCCAACACGCCATTTCTGTACAGCGCTATTGCCGTATACGGCTTTTCCCTTCAGCGCCATTGCCGCCAACACGCCATTTTTTATTCAGTGCTATTGTCGCCAACATTTCTTTTCTATTCAGCGCTGTTACCGCCATCACGCCTTTTCTTTACTGCGCTATTGTCCCCAACATTCATTTCTCTTCAGCTCTATTGCCGCCGAAAAGCATTTTCTATTCATCGCTATTGCCGTCAAAACGCCTTTTCTATTCAACGCTGTTGCCGCCAACAGGCCTTTTCTTTACTGTACTATTGTGTCCAACATTCTTTTCCTCTTCAGCGCTATTGACAACAAAAGGACATTTATTCAGCGCTGTTGCAACCCTCACGCCTTTTCTTTAATGCGCTATTGTCCCCAACATTTGTTTGGAATCAGCACTATTCCCGCGAACACGCCCTTTCTATTCAGCGCTGTCGCCACCATCACACCTTTTCTTTACTGCGCTATTATCCACAACATTCTTTTTCTCTTCAGCGCTATTGCCACCAACAAGGCTTTTCTATTCAGGGCTGTTACCTCCATCACGCATTTACTCTTCAGCGCTATTGCCATCAACATACCTTTTCTCATCAACGCTTTAACCGCCAACACTCATTTTCTATTCAGCGCTGTTGCTGACATTACGTATATTCATACTGCGCAATTGTCCCCAACATTTTTTTCTTTTCAGCACTATTGCCGCCAACAATGCTTTTCTATTCAGGGCTGTTGCCGCCATAACGCTTGTATTCTTCAGCGCTGTTGCCGCCAACAGGCCTTTTCTATTCAAAGCTTTTGCCGCCAACAACACTTTTATATATGCAGCGCATTTGCCGCTATAACGCCATTACCCTTCAGCGCTATTGTCACCAACACGCCTTTTCTCTTCAAAGCTTTTGCCGCCAACACGCCTTTTCTATTCAGCGCTGTTGCTGCCATCACGACTTTTTTTTTTTACTGCGCTATTGTCCCTAGCATTCATTTTCTCTCAGTACTTTTGCCACCAACATGCCTTTTCTTTACTGCGCTATTGTCCCCAAAATTATTTTTCTCTTCAGCACTCTTGCCGCAAACAAGCCTTTTCTATTCAGCGCTGTTTCCGCCAACAGTCCTTTTCTTTTATGCGCTTTTGCCGCCAACACGCCTTATCTTTACTCCTATATTGTCCCCAACATTCTTTTCCTCTTCAGCGCTCTCGCTGCCAATAAGCCTTTTCTATTCAGGGCTGTTGACGCTATCACGCCTCTATTCTTCAGTGCTATTGCCGCCATCACATTTTTTTTATTACTGCGCTACGGTCCCCAACACGCCTTTTCTATTCAGCGCTTTTGCTGCCAACACGCCTTTTCTATTAAAATCTTTTGCCGTCATCAAGACTTTTATATTCAGCGCAATTGCCGCCATCACGCCATTACTCTTCAGCGATATTTTCGCCAACATGCCTTTTCACTTCAAATCTTTTGCTGCAAACAAGCCTATCTATTCACCGCTGTTGCCACCATCACGATTTTTGTTTACTGCGCTATTGTCCCCAACATCCTTTCCCCTTCAGCGCTATTGCCGCCAACAAGCCTTTTCTATTCAGCGCCGTTGCTGCCATCACGACTTTTTTTTTTTACTGCGCTATTGTCCCCAACATTCCTTTCCCCTTCAGCGCTATTGTTGCCAATAAGACTTTTCTCTTCAGCACTTTTGCTTCAATCACGCAATTACTCTATAGCGCTATTGCCGCCATCACGCCTTTTCTATTCAGCGCTGTTGCCGCAATCACGCTTTTTCTTTACTGAGCTATTGTCCCCAACACTCTTTTTCTCTTCAGCGCTATTGCAGCAAACACGCCTTTGCTATTCAGCGCTGTTGCCGCCATCACGCCTTTACACTTCAGCGCTGTTGCCGCCATCACGCTTTTTCTATTCAGCGACTTTTGCTGACGCGTTTTTTAATCTTTGTGTATTCTTCTAAGCAAACATTCTAATGGATAAAATGTGTTCAATATATTTTTATTGTCAATTCTTCTGATAAATAAAATGAATAAATTCAAATGTTTTCAACCGAATATTGAGAATTTATTTGGCGGGAGAAAATGCAATAATTACCACCAGAAATCATTTTTTCATCGAAACTTATTACTTATAATTCATTTACAGTGACATGTAGTGATGTTTCATTAACAGTGACATGTAGCGATGTTTCATTAACACTGTCAAGAAGTGATGTTTCATTTACAGTGCCAATTAGTTATGCTCCATTAACAGTGACATGTAGTGATGATTCATTAACAGTGATAAGCAGTGATGCTCCATTAACAGTGACATGTAGTTCTAAAACTCACCACTTGTTCGGTGAAAATACTGAGAAATCAACTTCAAGATGTTCACTGGATACCATTTCTGTTAGGTATTCAAATATTTTTCCCATTCGTTTTGCTGATAACTTCTGCATATCCAACTGTTTTTTAATTATAATCTGGATATTAAATCTGATCGAGAGCCGAGTTGACCTTCATCTTGGACAGAAATGCCGATCCATATGCATAAAATCCTTCCGACTTTTTTTCATCCTTTACTGTCTTAATAAATAAATTAATAATTATTTTTTAGGAGAACGGTGTTTAATACGTGCTGCTAAACTTGTAGCTTTTTCCTTTTTGGCCTGTATCCGCGTTACTACTTTTTGAAATGAATTAAATTTCAGTTCAAATTTCAGGTTCAAATATAGTCATGGTGTTGTTCGTGTTACTTTCTTGTTTATAATATGCTTATATATCTATGAATATGAAAAAAAAAAAAAAAAATGAAAATAGCCAGCTTCATATTTTCTTTAATGAGAAAACTTAACTTCTGTTTTATATTGTCCTTCATAAGATGACTGGTAAGTTAATATTGCATATCTCACTTCCGTAAAGTTGTCTCCCTGTGCTTTTATATCTCTTCGCCATGCTACCAAAATTTTATAAATTAAAGTACAGTACTAGACTGGCGAGGTGTTCTCAACAATTTACGTGTGAGTTGGCTAAATGTAACCATAAAAGTTCTATGCTAAGTGTTGTTGTCTCGCATTTCTTACTTATGGGACTCTCTTCCGGATCCATGCTTCCCAGTCAAAATTTAAATACAATTACAATCGCTTTCTACTCTCCTCCTGATTACTCTTCTTTCGTACTTGCCCCTTAGTAATGTCCCGGTATTCTAATTATTCCACACCCAGTAATCCCATGTGTCTTAATAACTTTATTGCCTTGCTTAGAGTGAATTCGCCAGAGGTCTGTGTTCAAATCTGATTTCGAGTGGCATGAAGGCCCTCGTCATCTGAAAGATTGTCACAAATCTTTACGTCATAGATATTTTGGTATGATGTAATCGCTACAGAATTTATCAAATGCGACTGAGTAGTGAATTCGTTTACTACTGTATGCTCCATATTTGCAGCCCTGAGTCACATCTAAGTTATGCTTAGTAAATCACTGTTTAGGTGACAGAATTCAGTTCTCCGGTGAGTGCGGCAGACCTTTCGTAATTTCGTGTATGATTTTCGTATTTGTTGTTGAGTCTAGATTATGAGTAGGACTGTGAATTCTTTAATCTCGGATTTCTACAACTTAACTGATATTTCTGCAAATGTTAAGATTGTTGAGATGATTTTATTACAAATATTGTTTATTTTTCTTTAGTTTCTGTAAATACACTTACTTTTTGTAAACTTAGATGAGATGTGGCACAGGGCCGAAAGTATGGCGGAACCATTTAGGATGTCACTCACTACTCAATCGTACCTTATCTACATTATTCGGACTATTGTCCTCATCTTTGTCGCCATATTTATTACAACGTTACGGCCGTTGTACGCTCCGGCCTTCTTCAGGTGGTTGGAATGTCGAACTGAACCCTTTATTTCGCTCACTGGGGTAGACTGTCCTAGTTACACGTGCTTTTTTAATGGATGTCAGTTATTAGTTATCCCCTGTTAATTCCCTTCTGAAAGTTCTTCACTATCTTAACCGGGTATTGAACTCACACTCTTTGGGTCCTGTCACTGGATCTAACTAACGCCTTTATCATCAAGGACACACTGGATAAAGAACAATGTTTCCCAGTGAGCGAAATAAAGGGTTCAGTTCGACATTTTAACGTACAGCGGCCGAAATGTAATAAATATGGCGACAAAGATTAGGACAATAGTTCGAATACTGTTTAAGCCTTTGATCCCTGCGTCCCTGAACAATTCTAACCCTCCTGCCTTAGCTCCTGAATCAAAATTCGAAAATAATTGGTATTTAATGTTTCACCTTAGATGTAAAAATAGTTACAAATGTTTACCCACCGTTCAACCGGTAGCAAGATATTATTTCGACCACAATTCACCCAATGGCTGGGCATTTGGTCATTTTTCTCTACCACCAGTAAACCGGTGTTTAGGGCTCAAAGTCTTAAAAAGTGAAATAATATTTAGCAAAGACGTTTTTGTGCTTTGAATGACCAAATAGAAGCAGACATTGTTTTGTGCTGACCTTCCAAGCAGAGAATAGCTGCTTTCATTAGAAATCAGAATTCAAAATTGTTGTTTTAACTATCTATTTCTCTTTTCTTGATTAACAACTACTTATATTAACATTGGTGGACGATAGAGAAATCTCACTCACTAAACTCATTTAATTTTAGTGTTGTATTCAGCCGACAAACATAGGAAGAATTATGAAGTGGACAAATCCGTCAGTTATTTTAAGACATTTTTATGTTTATACATTCTTTTTTATTGATACAAATATTTAAATAAATGCTCTGTTTTATAATAAACAGTATTAACAACATTTGCCGGCCTGAATTTCCGAGAAATTGTCATAGAAAATATTCGTCCTCCGACGGGAATCGAACCTGTATCCTATACGGAACCGTCATATAGCCTGACGTGCTTTTACTGATTTCGCCACAGAGGAGCGTTTCGGTTAGCAAGGTCGATTTTACTGTTTTTAAATCACAATTCTCCATGATTTTCTCACGTACATTCATATCTGTTCGATGCGTATCCAAATGCAAACAAATGACGTCACACATTATGAAATGGACAAAGTCCGACAATTATTTTAAGCCATTTTTTTACGTTCTTTTTATAGATAAAAATATTTAAGTAAATGCTCTGTTTTATAATAAACAGTAGTAACAACATTTACCGGTCTGAAGATCCGAGAAATTTTCATAGAAAATATGCGTCCTCCGGTAAATGTTGTTAATACTGTTTATTATAAAACAGAGCATTTCCTTAAATATTTGTATGTATAAAAAGAATGTATAAACATAAAAATGTCTTGAAATAGAATTGTTATATCATAGGCCGCCAGATTTTCCTCTAGCAAGTGTGCGTCATTTAATGGATATCGGCTCAGAATGAGAAATCGAAAAGCCGAGTTCAAATTCCAGTCAGGTTCTTTATATTCACTAATGCACTAATACCTTTAAGAAATTCATTAAGAATTCATGTCTTCTTCGCACTTAGGAGTTAAATAGTAGGTTTTGTATCATGAAAATAAAACAAAATATTATCGTTATTCATAAAAAAATTGATGACAAAATAATCATTATTAAGAAAAAGAATTCTTATAATACAAAGTAGGTTTTGGCATTACATAACCAACAAATGGGTTGATAAACTGTAAAAACGGAAAGAAACAAAAAAGGAGAGAAACAAAAAAAAGAAAAGAAACATAAAATAGGAAAGTAGCCAAAATGGGAAGAAAAAAGAGAAGAAAAAAAAGAGAAGAAACCAAAAACGAAAGAAGCAAAAAGAAGAGAAACAAAAAAGGAAAAACAAAAAAACAAAAGCGAAAAGAAACAAAAAAAGAAAAAGAAAAAACGAAAAGAAACAAAAAACGAAAAGAAAAAGAAAAAACGAAAAGAAACAAAAAAACGAAAAGAAAAAGAAAAAACGAAAAGAAACAAAAAAACGAAAAGAAACAAAAAAAAGGAAAAGAAACAAAAAAAAGGAAAAGAAACAAGAAAGAAAAGAAACAAAGAAAAGAAACAAGAAAGAAAAGAAAGAAAAAAGAAAAGAAACAAAAAAGAGAAACAAAAAAGGAAAAACAAAAAAGAAAAGAAACAAAAATAAAAGAAACAAAAAAAAAACAAAGAAAGTAACAAAAAAGGAAAGAAACAAAAAATGAAGGAAAGAGACAAAAAAGAAAAGAAACAAAAAATGGAAAGAGACAAAAAAGAAAAGAAACAAAAAATGGAAAGAGACAAAAAAGAAAAGAAACAAAAAATGGAAAGAGACAAAAAAGAAAAGAAACAAAAAATGGAAAGAGACAAAAAAGAAAAGAAACAAAAAATGGAAAGAGACAAAAAAGAAAAGAAACAAAAGAAAAAAACAAAAAAGAACAACGAAAAAAAGAAAGAAACAAAAAATGGAAACTAACAAAAAAGAAAGAAAGGAAAAAGGAAATAAACTTTTTCATTTCTTTCCTTTTTTTCTTAGTTTCCATTTTTTGTTTCTTTCTTTTTTTCGTTTGTTCTTTTTAGTTTTTTTTCAAAAAAGGAAAGAAACAAAAACAAAAAGTCTATATTAGCAAAATGTGAAAGCAAAACATTAATTATAATAAGAATTGAATTTCTACTCCTAATTAGGCACAATTAACCTACTATATTTTTTAAAGGGCGCCCGAAATCGTAAGGATGCAAAATCTTTGCTATGTAAATAAAAAACAAAAAAAACAAAAAAAAACTGTTTAATCTTTTCTTTTTACTGATCTTTTCCAGTTGACTCATATAAAAAAAAATACTTTTTTTTTCAATGGACAATGTAAGTAAAATATATCTCCTTTACAAAATACAAATATATCGAATGGAGTTATAACGTTATCGTTCGTACAATAGGAATTTGAACATGATGTATTTTTTTAAGGAAGTGACTTCATAATATCAAACTAGAGAAACAATCCTAACATGCAACACCATAAGTGCCTGATACGAGCCCCGTGAAATAGAGGGAACTGAAAGCCGTCGATGATCGTGCTACTACGAAGTAACATGCAGTAAGTCAATGTGGCCGCTGTTTTAAGCCTTGCTCAACTGTTGATCACGCCAAATTATGCATATTCTCCCAGATACTGTATCTAAGGTTTTCTCACCAGGGTGGCTCTATATGGGTTAAAGAAACACAGATTTACCTGAGCAGTCGTATACAAGAGGCAATTGATAGACACAGCTAGGACCCTTTACACCACATCCTTATTGACTTTGTATTCCAGGAGGAAGTTCTAGGAGATAACTGACATCCATTAAACATGGTACGTGGAACTGGAATATTCTACCCCAGTGCGCGAAATAAAGGGTTCAGTTCGACATTCCAAATACCTGAAGAAGGCCAGAGTGTACAACGGCCGAAACGTTGTGATAAACATGGCGACAAAGATGAGGACAATAGTCTGAATAATGTAGATAGATATCAAACCCTTTTTCCTAATTATGTGCTCTGGAAATTTCAGCTGTCTCTTTCTGATAAGCATATGTGTCATTTTTATTTTATCTAAAGCTTTTTCGTTGGTCACATTTTTGGCCCATATATTATTCTCAGCATCTTTCTGTAGAACTGCATTTCTATTGCTTCAAGTCTGTGAGGAGGTTGTTCATGCATTTCCTTAGAGGAGGACAGATATTGCATAACACTTCAGTACTCTTTTCTTTGTTTCCAACGAAAATGTTCTGTTTGTTTACTTCTTACCTTAAGCTATGTAAATATAAACAAATAGTCTATCTTCTGACTTAAAATTGCGTGTTTTAAACCGGTGAATAAAAAAATAATTTCAATACCAGTTTCCAAGGTATGCATAAACCCTAGACTTAAAAGACTGCTATAACATGATCTTCCTCCCAGTATTTATTTCACTTTCTATTTTATTTAGTAAAGTGTAATAAATGCCGTGCACTGACCTGAGACTGAAATGGTTATATATTCCATACCAATAGCAGAAGTCTTATTTCAAACCCAGTTATAGTTTTGATTGCTGATTTTAAAAGCAGGCATTCAGAATTTTATTACAATAGAACGTTTCTACCGACCACATTTCGCCTTCCTTTAGCTTTGTATTGTAGGGATCTCATTTTAATGAATATCATCAAGTTAAGTATAAAGTACACTTACAATGAAAGCCATTAGAATCGTAGTAAGTCATATGGCAGCTATCACTTTAGAATCAGCAGCATTATCCAGAACTCACTTCATAACAGTCGAACGTGCACGTGCGTTAGTTGATGCAACAGCAGTTGTATTAGTTTGTTTTCTATCCAAACATGCTTTTGTAAGAGCTGTTCTCGGATAGACTGACTGTAGTCTGTACAGCACGAAGAGGCTATACACAAAATATGTTTTTCTCTTAAAATGCCTACATCTCGTGCCAGCGTCGTTTATTGTTTGGGCGCCGGCTATCTGACTATTCGAACGGAAACAACGAGTAGAAAGCGCCAGATGGAGTACGAGTATGGCAAACGAGAGGTTCAACCTTCTACCTTGTAAGGGTTTTCTGAAGATTGGAGATGAAGCGTTGCAACTATTTGATTATTCGGACATGTATTCGCTTAATTTACATTCCGACTAACATCCTTATCTTTGTTATTACATGTACTGATTCCCCTTACGCGTCTGTATCAACGTACGTGCGTACCCCAGACAGCCAGATAAACACAGTCAAAACTCTGAAAACAAAGACTTCTTTATCAGCAGGTTTATTGAAAACCCAAAGGAGTAAAACCAGAAAAAAATAAATACAGAGGTGAGATTAATTTAGTCAGCAAAAAAACAAAAAAAAAAAAAACAAAAAAAAAAAAAAACAAAAAAAAAAAACAAAAAAAAACCTAAGGAGGGAAAAAAGAAGAAAAACTAAATATGCCAACAGGGTTCGAAGTCTGAACCTAACTGAGGCCGAGAGTCTAAATAGTTAAAGGTGGGAACAATTAGTTTGTTGGCAGGAATATGTTGTAAAGTTTACAATAATAAGTAACAGAAAGAAAGCTACATGCAGTTATGACAGTGTGAAAACAGTTCACACGTTGAAAAAGTACAGCAGCAAAAATAGATGTCTATAAGGTGGCTGTCCTAATGAAACCTTCAAATATTGCGATATTAATGAAGACCAATGCTTAGAGAAAACGATTAACAACTTACATACTGACGATGTTTGTGGGGTAGAAATACGGAAGAAAAGAAAGTGGGGAACCACGTGCTTTGACACAGTTGCATATTGTGCAATTTCCGGTAATTACTAAGGGCTAAACAAGAAGTAGCCCCCCCCCCCAAAAAAAAAACTAACATATACCTAAATTTAAAAAGGGGGCGGAATATAAAATACAGATATAAAATGTTAACAGAACACTGCAACCTTTTTACTGTTGTGTCCCTCAGGTTTCTTCGGGTGTCTATATTACCCAGTCTAAAGGATTAAATAATTGGCCCGGGAGTTCAGTTTCTTGTCCGATGTGTTCAGTCACAGATTCCGTGGAAATAGAGAGAGAAACAACTGAACAATACTGAATAAATAATGGGTGATATATATATATATATATATATATATATATATATATATAACATGGACAGCGGAAGAGAACACGTAGATCAAATAGATTTTTCAATTCAAAATTCCTTGAAGTTTAGACGGATCCATAGACACCTGGAGAGAACAACGGCCAACATTTTGTGATGATAACAACAATGATGAGGATATTATTCCGAATGTAAATAATGTAATCAAGCGATCTCATTTTTCCTTTTTTTTCACCCAAGACATGTTGCCAGTATTCAGCAGTTGTATGCTTTCAAACGTAATTTCAGTCATCTATATATCCAAGACATAATTGAAGAATAAAAATAGAGAAACATTTATTGAAGAGTACATCTTTGAAGATTATTTGCATGAAAAAAATGGTAAAGTTTGGCAAAAACATAATATTTAAATTAAGATGGTTCATACATAGCTAATTAAATGCAAAAATATTTCAAGATAGCTTAGACGCAACATATCAGTTAAATACTTTGCTTTCAAAAAAGAAAGACGAGAAAATTATTCCGGACGATAAAATCTTGGACTTTTAGGCAATGCTAACTAGATCTGATTATTCATCATCAGAAACTTCGACTCGAAGAAGTCAGATATGCGAATAATATTTCTAAGAATTCTGAAAAAATTTCTACTTTGCGTTTGTCAAGAAATGATCCATCTATCATTAATATCAGTGTCTGTTTAAATATCAACATATGTTCGAAAATTATCCAGCTATCGTATATTTCAGGTTAATGACGAAAAAATTAAATTATTGAAGAAGATGGTGTTTTCGATCAAAATATAGCCCTTGGAAAGAGATGTCCTTTCTATTTTCAAAACAGTCTGCAAAAACCTCTTTACAATCGCCATCTTGACCTTAATTATTTTAAAATTTTCCTCAGTCACAATGAATGGCTGTACTATCAACGAGACTACACATTTTGAAGGTATATTGCGTCTCAAGTTCATTCCAGACCTCAAGTGAAACTTGTATAAGGTCCTTCTGATGCTGGAAAAATGGCCAGTTCATTTTATTGTTCCTGAAAGTATGCCTAAAAATGGAGCATTTGTGTTATATCTCAGTTGGCTTTGATCAATCCTCACTTTCTAAACTTGCAGAGTTCAAATTCATTTACCCGTTCTTGAGGAGGAAGGCATAATTTCCTCTCTGCAGACTATTTCCCAATAGACATAATACTGCAAACCATTCACTATTCTATCGCGATTTCCATGGCAAATTCTTACTTGAGCTACGTTCTTTAGTTTCAACATTTCAAACCTTTATGAGGAGAGGACGTCATTCAACTTACACAGAACCGAAACGGCCTCATTTCTCAGTGTTGCAAAGATAGGAAAATAAATCTGTTCGGTTATCTTTTTTCTCTAAGAAATGTCACTTTGCAAAGAGCCTCCTCCCTCGTTTTAATCTCTTCAAGTCAAGTGTCAATCGTTATCTTAAACGTGACTACGTTGCCTTGTCGGTGATGAATTATTTTCTACTCTATAATCACTTTCCCACAGACGAAATATGGCAAGCCTCTCCCTACTATCGCTATTTTCATGGAAAATATTCAGACGAGCTGTATTCATTACTTGCACCATTTCAGATATTGACAGCTAAAACCGCCATGGCACGTATACTGGGAGAAACCATTTCCCATTCACTTGTATTACATTGATAAAATTGCGAAACAGACTCCCGAGGGTATGCTTCCCCAAAAGCTACAATCTTAACTTTTTCAAATCTAGGATTAACAGTTATCTGACATATTCCGTGATCTACTTTTCTCCCCCTCTCCTCTTACATCCGTACTACAACTTCTACCTTGAGTGGCTCTTCGGCTTTCTACTGGGTAAACTATTAGTAAAAAAAATTATACTAATTTTTTTACCTCCCTAATTTCATTTGTATCATACAGCGTATTCATTATTATCATTTTATTCATAATCCTCAAACTGGAGTGGCTCTCGAGGGTTCCATCGGATGAACACCAGTCCATTAAAAAATTCGTTCGCACTCTGAATTTTTTTTATTTTCAATTGTGATATCTGAAAGATGAAATAAGCCAAATATGTAGTGTGTGTTTGTGTTTGTCTGTGTGTATGTGTGTGTGTGTGTGTGTGTGTGTGGTGCTAACACGTTATGTGATACGTGAATGCGACGGTCACCCAGTACACAAATACACACAATGACGTCTCTCAGTCGAATGATTAAGCCCACAGCGTAGTGTTCACGCATGCGCAAGTAATTAGATTATATACCAAATTATATGCAGGTTCCCGACATATTGAAAGCGGTTGGATACTTTCCGAACAGACTTTTTTTTTAGGGAAAATCATTACATAAACTTAGAGAAAGAAATAAGTAAAAATAACGAGACAACTTAGTTCAGATGAAGAGAAAGTCATTCGATCTGGACGTACAGGTAGCGAAGAGATGGGCCATATTTCAAGAAAGCAATGAATGAATAATGACTGCCGCAACTTTACGCGTAATCGGAGAGGCTTGGTCGGTCCAGACTGCCAGAGCCGTATCGTATTTTATTTGTTTTTGGATTGTTTCATTTATTTTTATAGCTGCATAGATTTCGACGCAACGTGGTGTTCTGGAAAATAAAGGACTCACAGAACTTCTGTGATAGAGGAAATATCAAAATGAATGGATTGATATGTTAAAAATAAATAAAAAAATATATATATCGAAAAGTTTACTTAAATCCTGTGAACGTGTCCAAGTTATAAAAAATCTTTTATGTGCCATTTCTTTTTAGGGTATACGAGATTATGGATCTCCACAACTTTTGTTGATCTAAGTAACGTTTGGCACTTCATTATTCTCCTTTGTCCTTGTTTTGATATTCCATTTAAAAAAATTGTCCCCAAAAGCTGGGCTTCTGCACAGTACCTGGAAGTGGACCGCTTTGTTTGGGGACGCATAGAATAATCACCCCCAAAAATATACTTGATTATCGTGGGCTTTGTATTTAGTTATGACCGTCACCGACACCGAACACAGACCCCACTTCTTGCTCCCTGGCGCAAAATGTTAGACATAGATGTTTTAAAATGTCCATAGCCTCTTTCTAACATTAATGGTTAAAATGGATTCCAGTGAATGACGTTTATAGGGACTTGTGGATTGGCACTACAGAATCACTTCTGTTCTACTTAAGAATATCATCGACGTGCAGGGTTCTTCTTAAATATGGGATCTACACGTTATCAACATGTCGAAGAAAAAAAAAATGAGAGGTGTACTCGTCCAAACATTACATTCTCATTTAGATTATATTTTCTGTAAATTACAATTTCCATTACCAAAGATTTATGGAATTTTTAAACGATGTTCAAATTGTTTACACAAACTTATAGTATTAGTTGAAATAATTTCCCTTAGTTTTTTTAATCATACGGTATTATTTGTTCAGGATATTATTCTAGTACGAGTCTACCCGTGCCGTCAAAATTGACGGCAAGAAGGAGTGTATGATAAGTAATATGTATTATATTGTAAGTAATTTTCTTTTAATCCAAGTATAAATTTGTAATTTAAAATACTTCATTGTTAACGTTAATAACAGAACAGTATAAAATTTATAAACATCTAAGGAAATATATGCGTATATTATCCTCATAAATATTACATATTTACAACCAAAATGTTTACTGCAAAAATTCCCAATATGATTTGTGTAAACTTCATAAGGTCTGAGTAATCCTTGACAGTCGGTTGATTTAATCTGTAATTTCAGAGTCTGCTTATTTGTCGTCCTGCTAAGAGTAACGTATCATCAGATATTTAAAAAAATAAAAATTCTCAAGCTATTACAAAATTCCACAAGATATCATCTGAATTGTAACATACAATGCTAAACGACAAAATACACACACAAACACACACACATATATATATATATATATATATATATATATATATATATTATATATATATATATATATATATACACACGTTTCATTAAATAATATAGACAAGTGTTGTCTATTTATTTTATGCAAATTTTTTTCGTAACTTCTGATAAGTTTAATAACATTATCGTTGAAAGAAGAAAGAAATTCACAGTAGTGATCCATGTTTTTTAATACAATCTAAGCTTTCGGCTTACTTAAGCCATCATCAAAGATGTCAATTACAACATATTAAACAATATACGGACACGACAGTGATGATAGTCTGTCAATGTTTACATAGAAGATTTCTAAGCAACGATAAACAAATGCCTAAAACTCTAACATTTTTAGGCATTTAAAACAACATGCCTGCCCGCATACACAATTCCGCAAAATACTTGTCGAAAACACAAATTACACAATTATACTTCGACATGAAAACAATAGACAAAAACTAAAAATCCTTGAAGCATTATACATCAAACAGTTGAAACCCAACCTAAACAAAATCAATTATGGCATCTCTACAAATATTCTTAAATGTCTATAATTGGTAACAGAAGCCATTGGTTTATACCAACGGCTTTCGATTCATACTTCTACAATTCACTCTCGTGTGGTCATGTGTGACGTCATGAGATGTGGTGCTATTTTCGCTTCTAGCGTCTTATATGCGCGTGTTTATCGTTGCTTAGAAATCTTCTATGTAAACATTGACAGACTATCAACACTGTCGTGTCCGTATATTGTTTAATATAGGTACCTCCACTTTTTCGGCATAAATTATCGATACCTAAGTTTAAAATGCATTTTTTAAAATGAAAAAATATGCTTGAAGATTTCATTTTAGCTTTACTTGAAAGTTGAATCATTAAATTTATTATTTCCATTAAGTAAACTATATACATTGGAATGTCAAATTTAATTTCAAATTTTTAAATTTTCTTAAAAACCGCCATTTTCTTAATTTTAAGAAATTTGTAAACAAACACAAATTTATCGATTTTAAAAATATTTAAAAAAATTTCTGACACGTCATTTTAGTAAAATTAGAAAATTTAATGTTAAATTAATCTGATTTAAAAAAAATATTACTTAATTATAGCATAAAAAAGAAATATACAACGAATTATTAACGATTGGTACCGTAATTTTGATCCAATACTTGATCCATGTGTTGATTGACAAGTGATGACAGCTACTACGGATGACCATAAATGAAAATTACTAGAAATCTGAGTGAACCCTTTTATTTTTAGTTTTTGTAATATTATTTAATGAAACGTGTATGAATGAAAAGATGCTGCCTAAATACACAATATATATATATATATATATATATATATATATATATATATATATATGTATGTATATATAAATAAAAAGAAAGAACAGTAAGATATATAATCCGGTGTTCTTATAGATATTTTTATTTTTACAAAATAGTGCTCAAAGTAAATTTACAGAGCATTACCATTATAAATTAATTGATTTAAAATATGTTTTTTCGCTACATAGTTCTAACCATGTTTCAAAAATGGAAGCTGAAAGCTCCTAATTTAATTTTGTAATTAAATTAAAGACATTAGTTCCATTTCATCCTCAAGCGAATTTTGGAGTAACTTTTAAAATTACTGGGTTTTAAAGACACAGCAAAAATCATAATTCACGTTTCCAAGGATACAGAGAAATGCAATTCAACCAGACAAGGGGTGATTGCGTCTTCATTATCGCTGTATTTTTCAAATCGTAGTTAAATAAAACGTATTCTAACCTAAACACACCCCAAAAATCATTAAATATACAAATAAAAAAAATGCCGTAAGAATTTTTGTCGTTAATAAAATTTAAAAAAAGTCCAGACGACATGCATTTAACGGATGTCAGATTTCATTGAAAAATACATCCCTACCCCATGCCAAAACGTAACTAATAGCTGATACATCAAAATACAGCTGTAAACAAAAAAATATTTTAAATCAATTAATTTATAATATATATATATATATATATATATATATATATATATATTCAGTATCATCCAACCCAATTTTCTGAAAAAAAAATATATCGTATGATTTGTATATAAGAAGATATTTTAAAATTGATATTAGGTTGGTGCAAAAATAATGACGTAATAATGTCGTTTTTTGACGTTAAAAAATAGTCAAAAAACGACATTATTACGTCATTATTTTTGCATCAACCTCATAATACGTAATAATTGCATTAGAATCCACTTTTAGTCATGTAAGCGTTTGGAAAGTCTCAGAAATAAAAATTAAAAACAAATAGGAATGAATCATTTCCGTTCGTTTTTACTTTTTAATTCTGCTGATAATTTCGAAACTATATGTATTTCTAAATTTTCTATTCTTTTGAATTTATTTCCGTATTTTTTGGGGGTTTAATTATTTTAACTTTTTATAATTTATTCATTATTGTTGTTTTCGAAAACGAAACGTAATGTCTATTCTTCTTTTTTATTTTACAAAAACAAATTTCAAACAAAATATCTTGAATTAGTCCCGGCACAAGAATCTCCGCCTCACCCCGAATGTATGATACGGGAAAAATTATTTCTGTTATAGAAAATATTTTTTTATTCAATCTTAAAATAATAAACTTCATTGTTCATTTTTTTTTTTCTTGGTTTGTTACTAACATGAAAAAAATAAATAATTTTAAATTAAGTTTTATTAAAGCAAAAACTACACCGAGCCTTATTTTTTCGAAAATTAATTTAAATAAAATTCATGAAACAAATATTCATCAGGACTAATGTTGTCCGTAAATCATGCCTGTATCTCATAATATTTATTTAACTAAAGTTTTTTTTCTTTTCTTTTTAAAAACAAATATTGAACTTGAATTTGGGTGGGTGGGGTCATCGTTATTTTGCGCAATGCCCCTCAATTTTACGCAGAAAAAAAAAAAATTGCTCACTGCTCCTCAATTGTTACACACACACACAGACACGCACACACAAAACAAAAAAACAAAAAAACAAACGTAAATATGTAGCGTATTATATATATATATATATATATATATATATATTCACACACAACTGGTTCTAAATTTAAATCTTGTGGCATTTTTCAATCATTTCGCTCCCAGCAAAGCAATAAAGTAACTAAGATGCTCGAGGATTGTTGAGTGAGACAGGATATGAGAACAAATACCCTATTAAGAACAGCGAACAATAAATAGAAACATGAATTCAGAAGAAATAGGATAACAATTGAAATTTCATATAACTTTTGAGGATCAAAGTTGACTGTGAAGCAAGAAGCCGAAAGAGAGTTCCACAAGCGAAAAGTGCGAGAAAGGAAACTGTTAGCATAGAACATACGGATATATCTTGTCATTTCTAATGTAAACTATAGACGGTACAAAAGCTTCGATGCAGATTTTAACCCAAATCGAAACCACCGTGGCACAATTCTCAATAAAAGTTTAAGAATACAAATGCGAGGGTCTTCTCTAAGAAGGTCACGAAGTGAATCCCAGTCATTACGTTGGTTATAGATAGATAGATAGATAGATATGAACAGACCTAGATAGATAGATAGATATTAAATAAAGACTGCTTTTTCGTGTCTTATTTCGTATATGTATATTTTTAATGTAGGGAATTTTCCCACCTCGTGAATCACATACTTGTAGCACTGTTTTGGTAGATTATGCTTGGAATATAAATCATCTAATAAAGTAAAACCCCCCAAATTGTACTAAATAATAGAAACCTTATCGCTTGAAGTTTTTCAACAGCAGCAACAACTAAACATCACTTTTTTTTTTAGCGAGTCTGAATAAATGGATGGTAGAACTAGGTTTAAGAGGACATAACAAATAGACAAAATACATTAAGAGTTATCATGTACAGGGAATTGCAGAAAGCCACAATCGTCAACGTCCTGTATGGACCCAGCACATTGAAAACGACCAACTAAAATGCATAATTCGTGTAACACGAATAAAAAAAAAATAATGAAAATGAAAATGTTGACGTTCCAGACTACTTCAAATAAAATTTTGGGAAGTAAGTACTTATCCATACTGGAAGGGTTAATAACAGTTACAATACTTGGGAATTCTATTTTCATGGCTGAAATAGTTTAATAAAAAGGTTTTTATGAATTTCAGCCGTAACTATTAATATTACAGTTACCATTACAGGAAATTATTTTAATAAATTACCCACTTATTGTCAAGCTCATGTGAACGTTAAATTCTCTAAGCCTATTTTCCTCTTTATTTTTAACTGTCTTTTCCTAATTCCAAATAAATCTTTCATCTTAGTTCCTATTTTACTTTAAAACTTCCTCATCGTTCACATGTTTTGTCTGTGATATTCTAAGTAATCATCCTTTGACTCGCATCGTTTCAACTCGCCTCTTCATCAGTGAAGAGATTATTCAGTATTTATTTCCATATAAGGCGATTCTTATAGCCGTTCATCACCGTTTTGTACATTTTCATGTTCCTTGATATATTTTATGATTTTTTGGAAGGCATATTTCGCTGTTTCTATGCACTTTCGGTTTTAACACATTTTCCGTCGTCAGTTACACATAATTAAATTTCTGTTTGATTACAGAAGAGAAAGGAAAAGCCGATACATCGTAACAAATTCCTTTGGAATTTATCTGAAATCAAGAGAAATTTTATAATTCCTTCTATATTTAACTTCCAGTGATAATCTCATTGTCTTCAAATGATAAAATAATTTACACTTTTTTATTCTTCGTTGTCCCGAAATTTCAAATATTCATTGGAATATTTAGTACTCTGACATTTAAAAATCACTTTTCTGAACGCGTTATACTGGAAAATACCTATTCTATTGGAAATAGACTCTCCGACCTATACTAAGTAGTAGTAGTAGCAGTCGCCAGAAAGCTCAGTGGAGTGGTTAATGAGGCATCACTCACCTGGCTGATGATTCGTGGGGCCCTCTGGGTCGGCAAGAGACTCTGTTCAGCAGGTTTGGAGAAATATCCAAACTGTCGTCGCTGCACTGGGGAAGTCGAGACCATTGGTCACGCCTTTTTTCAGTGCAAGACGGTAGTGCCGTTGTGCAAGTTTGTTGAAGGCCTCATGGTTCGCATGCTGCAGGGAAAGTTCTTTGTCCTGGAAGCCAGTTCTGTTTGTAGCAATGTGGTGTCGCAATTGACGAAGGCTGAACACTATGTGTTCTGTTGCTTGCTAGGGATTATGAGAGTCGTGATTTGGACGACGCGTCAGAAGGGATTCTATGAGGGCGAGAAGTTCACCTCTTCCCAACTGATCTTGTACTTTAAGCATCAGCTTAAAGTCAAGATTAGGACGGAAAGGCGGCGGCTCACCTCATCGGAATTTGGCAAAAGGTGGGTGAATCTTGCGCGAATGTGTAGAGTGAAAGGGGCTGACCTAGAGTGGCACTTGGATGTCGGTTAGGTACAGGATTTGTCCTAACAGGGTTGAACATAGGCAACCCACCCAGATTTTAGGCTAGACTAGGTTTTCGATTTTGAATCTTTAGTTTTTCCTTTTTTCTAGTAAACTTAGCTAGGGTATGCATGCGCATTGGTCCCTTTTATTTCTGTCCCTATTTTTCTTTTGTTTAATTCCCCATCCCCTCCCTCGTTAGGTGGTCAGTGACTTCAGTTCTCTGGTGGATGCGGGGCGACTTTCGTTTCGTGTGTGTGCTTTTTCGTATTTGTTGTTGTGTATGAATGTGTGTGTGTCTGTGTGAATGCTTGGAGGAATGAATGTTTTTTCTTATTTTCCTTAGTCCCGCATTGATTTCGTCTAGTTAACTGATTTTGCTGCCACATTTATGGTTTGTGGGGGGTTTTATTACTAACACAGTTTTGTTTAGTTTTATTGTAAATATTTTAAGTCATATTGTATATAATCATTTGGGGTTCTTTTTAAAAAATTGTTATTTTATGACCCTCCCCCCACGAACAACAATATTTGTACATAAGGGGACTTGTTAGGACATCATAGAGAATTTGAGGCATTATGGTGGACGTAGTAAGAAAGGTAGGAGTGAATGTGTTGTTTTGGTGATTGGAATATTGTTAGTTTGTTTGGGTCCGTGTATGGGACTAGCTAAGTTTTGATTTAAGACAGAAGAAGACCGTCATTCCCCACCCCCCTTTTAGGCCTTGTGCCACATTTTATACGTTTTTTGTATAAATAAATATCGCTCAGTGGAGTGGTTGAGTCAGTCGATGTCGGACATTAAAGTATCAACCACCACAACTAGATTGCTGCGTCATTCACTATTATTTCAACTCCCTAACGTTTTGTGTGTCGAACACTTTTAGGACCGACTTAGTGAAATACAAGCCTCCACTGTGAAAACTACTCTACAACAGAACGTAAGGCTGAGATTTTTTTTTAAGCGTTTCACCCCAAGCCAGGTGGGAAGCCACTAGCACGCAAGGGGTTACAGAGAACTGGAGTGAGACCAAATAGGTGTAACAGAGGAAAGGATGAAGAGAAGGAATGTGGATAGATCAAGGCATCTGGAGACGTCGATTGACATTACATTCGAATAGTTAGAGATTATAGCTATCAGGGAAACAGAAAAAGGGGGGAGTTCCACAGTCGAGATGTGCGAGACATTAAGCTATTCGAGTGGAAGAGACGGCTACATATAACAGCTTCGATAGTGAAAGGGTGGGAGCGAGATGCCAGCCTAGTTGAACGCTTAAATTCATGACATCTGGGAAGCAGCGAAAGTATTTGTAAAAAAGACAGAGGGAGGCGACGACACGTCTGTGAGAGAGCGACTGCAGACGAGATGCCAGCTCAGGCCCAGTTACATTGCATATCCGTCTGTGAATTTTATCAAGAACCTTGAGACAAACAAAACGGTCACCTGACCATATATGGCAGCAATACTTCATGCAAGGGTGATTGGTTGATTTGTAGATTTGAAGGATCGACTCCGGCGAGAAAAATTTCCTGGCGCGGCACAGGGAGCCAACTTTCCTTGCGCTGGACGAAGCTATTGACTCAATGTATTTGTTCCATCTCAGGTCAGCAGTCAATGTGAGGCCGAGTAGTCGCAAATAGGAACTCTCGAGAAGTTGAGCGTTGAGTTGGGGTCATTTAAAAACAAAAATGTAAAATATAAAAGCTTCTTCGAAACAGTTTCCCTAGTCTGCAAATAACTTCCAAATTCGCTCCTTAAACCTAGAACACTGACCATGGGTATATATTATACGGCACAAATTTTCCTATTTTTAATTACAATTTACAGTATCTGATGTTCTTACCTAAATAATACGTTTTTCATTTGCTATAAATGTTAAAACAAAGTCGAAATTTTAAGTGCCTGCGTGTAAAATATTTCTTGTAAAGATTTATATTTATTTTTTTTTTTTTGTTGATATTTTCAAAATCGGGTCTGACATACCCATGGTTAGTAGTGGTGTAACTTTAATTGATGGTTAGTTTTCTAGGGTTAATTGCCCATCTTGGAAACGATAATGCAGTATCATGTGTATCCTTTTGGTCGTCATTTTAAGTTTTACTTTTTCTCAACAGCAGAGACATGCAAAGAGAACAGAGATCTCTCAAGCCAACACATTCTTTTTTTTTTCAAAAACATCTTCACTGATCACGTACCTAAGATTACTTTTTTTTTTTTTTTAGATATGTTCAAGTTATACAAGGCCCGGGTAGGTAGAGGGTCACAAAGTAAGAGGCATAGTTTAAGTGGGGGTGTAACGATTAATCCAAGATTTAAACAGGTTAAGATGGTAGCGATCAAGGAAACATGCTCTTGAGAGTGGATTCCACAAAGCAGCGGTCCGTGGGAAGAAGGTGCTTGAGTGGAACTTCTGACCAGGTGAAGACGAAGGGAATGAGAGTGGTCCGCTACAGTGGCGAGTTTTAGCCATGAAGGGTAGAAGGTTTTGAACAAAGGAATATAGTTCATCTCAGCACTTTCCATAGAATGCAAAGATTATGATAACAACCAGCAAATTAAACAAGGAGACAGTTTTGATGAGATTCACGTGATTCTGAAATCTTCTGGAGGCCGTGGTTGAAGCTAATGCCGATTTTACTGAATTCATTTGCTCGTCAGATTTAAAGATATTTTTTGTGTAATTTGGATAAATAGATCTGCTAAAAAGACGTGTCAGTGTTATTTTAATTTTTGCACAATTTAGACGACAGACTATCCAAATCACCCGATATATATTATAGCAAACTTTCTTGGACATATTTCGTGTATGAAAATATCAAAAAGTGTCAATATATATATATTGATAGCGAGAGGGAGAAAGAAAACAGGTAAAAAATTGATAAGTCCATGGGTAAGCTTCTTTCCCATGGATGAAATGGTCATCTGTATGAGGTAAATACACACACACACACACATATATATATATATATATAGATATAATTATTTTATTTAGATATATATACACTCAAATAGTAACGAGACAGGAAACATCACGGCTCTTTATAAAAAAAATGGGAAACAAACACATGCATACATACACAATTAAAAGTGAATGCACTTTCCATACACATAGACACCGATAAATACATGTACACACATCCACATACATTGACTTAGACAATCAGATACCACATCCAAGAAATATTTAAGACTGAAAGTGTCATTAAACAAATGCTAACCACTTATTAAAATATAACTTAAGCGAGCAAATATACAATGATAAAAATGGTTAAAAATAATACTATTTAACATATTAAAAAACGAAAATTCCAAACCCACAAATATCAATAAAAACATATTTTAATCATATAAGTTGATATATTATACATTAGGTGTAAGAAAATAAGATAAGAAGAACTACCTACAGAAATAAGTGTACAGTCACACGTATATACATAGATACACATAAATATGTCTACATACATCTACACACACATGTACATATCCATATATATATATATATATATATATATATATATATATATATATATATATATATCCAAGAGGATAGAATCCAGGTAGAACTCAATGTCCAGGACAGAGTAAGAATATAATAAAAGGCTTAAACACTAATATTCCATGGATATTTAGGATATGTCAGGTTTTATTCTGCAAAGAAAGAGCCGTATGAATTTTATTTATAAATATAATAGAGCAGGGAGAGGCTTGCGACGTTTACTATTTGAGAAAGGTGTTGTATGGGGGAAAATGGCACCCAGAAGGACGCGAAAAACGCTTTTACTCTATTTAAATTGGAAAGTGAAAACTGCATAGCTACTGTTCATATATGTGAAGGTAGATAATAGCATATGGAGTCATGTACTTACTGAAGCACTACAGGAAAACGACCGTTTTCTTTCGTGATGGATTCGACTTGAGGTCTGGGTTGAGTTTGAATCCCAATAGGTGCTCAAGGCACGGGACCCTCCCAGATGGAACATTTTTTCATCGTTATTGATGATAGCTCCAAAACTGCCTATCATTCTCATTCAAGCTCTTCCTAAGTTTTGTTATTTCACCATGCCTATTTATTCCTGTTTAGATTTTTATTAAAACTTCATTAGTCACATGTTCAGTCTATGGTATGCTCAGCATTCTTATGTAGAACAACATTTCTATTAACTCGTGTTTCTTCATCTGCGAGAAGATTATCCAGCTTTCACTCCTATATAACTGGCTCGATATTATACAACTGTTTCTCACACTTGCTTCGAAAGAAAATTACTTGTTTCTTAGCACTTTGCTTTGAAAAGCATATTTCGCTATTCCAGTGGCCCTGGTAGGACTACTAATTGTCTCAAGGTCGCCTCACTCTAAAGGCTGTGTAAATCCGGCAAGAGGACACTTACACTCATTTCTATATTCGTGTATTTACTGAATTCGTTTTCTATTCGTAGGCAGGCGGTTTGCTTCCAGTATAATTTCTAGATTATTCTAATATTTTCCCTAAATAAGTCAGGCTTTCGTATCAGTTTAAACCAGAGGTTCCCAAACTTTTTTCTCTCTCTCTGGGACACATTTTCGGAATTAATATTTGCTCGCGGCTCAACAAAGAGAAGTCCCGGTGAAAAGGCTCAAGCAGCCCTACGACTAAAGGCTCCAAAGAGAGGTCTAAGGGGATATAACCGGTGATTCAATGTCAGAACATTATCATTGATAACTCTCTCCTCCAATTTGCGGAGGATAGTTAGTATGTTCTTCATACATGATACAATGTAAAAAAATTCACAATGATAAAATCAATTAATAATTAATTAAACTTATTTATACTGGGACTCATGTATGCAATTATAAGTAATCCATAATGATAATTTAAATTTAGAAATCATTTATTTTTGGCACATGAATTTTTTGAAACTGTTTCTAGTCTTTTAATCATTTCGCCTCACCTGCTATCCTATTCCGGAGCACCGATTGGGAACAACTGGTTTAAACAGTTGGATCGTTCTTTATCAACTGTCATACATTACTTATGCCATTGATTTTATAGACATCGAAGAGTTAACATTTAGCAGTATATCTATAATCAACTGAAAAAAAGTCATATAATTGCCATGATCAACATTTTCTAGTGTCTTTCAAAATAAAACTAAAGCCAAAAATATCAGATGTCTTTCCCAAAGCATTTTGACAGAGCGTATGACGTTCATCGTTGGTTTCCTTGTTCTACTGACAAACTTACTCGAGCAAGATTAACATCGTCAATGAGCAAAACCGCAGGAAAAGATATTATCACTTAGTAGTAAAGTCGAAAACAAAAACAAACAAAAACTATAAGAATGACAAACGATAAAGATTATTTGAAAACTTTCTTCGTTTACAAGTAACAAAAAATCGAAAGAATTCGAGAGAGATTATTCCTTCAAGGTGATACGGAATTGTGTTACTAGGGCAAATAAAGTAATCTGTGGGTAATGCTGATCATGAAACACAGAATCTGGGAGATTAATATATTTTAAAGAGAAAAGAGAAACCTCAAACGTTTTTGGTTATGTGGATGACTTTTTATATATTATATCTTATTGTCCCTATTTTTGCTACACGTTTTTCGAGTTTTGTGAACTTCATCGGGCGAAGAATGGTTATTTCCACATATTATTTAAAAGAAGTAATTCTTTCTTATGTGTCATTATAGTCTTTCGTGTGTGGTAGTAAAATTCTTCTTGTCTTGGACAACTAAACTAATATATATATATATATATATATATATATATATATATATATATATATATATATATCAGTTTAAACGTTATTTTTAGCAGATACACACTCCGTTCATTTCTTAAAACAGTATATTTATTTATTGTCGTCTGCCGGCGTGGAAAGTGCGAAGAATCTTATTAAAAAGAAAGTTCACGCTCTCTGGCAGGACTCGAACCTGCGTCCGTCTGGTTAGAGGGAGTTACAAAGAACCAATTCGTCAAGTAAGTGTCATAATGTACCCTTAAGAGAAACATAGCTTATCAGATCTCTCAAAATTTGACATATATGAACAATTGTGTATACAAACGAAAACAAAGTGAATTTTAAAGAATATTATATATATATATATATATATATATACATACACATATATATATATATTAGAAAACTGCATTCCTTTTTGTTCCATAAGAAAAACTACTTTTTGCGCCGAGGTGAGACCAGTTTGACTAGGCCAGGTTGGGATTACCGATACATACGTGTGTGTGAATTTACATATATATGTATGGATATGTGTGTATGAACTTGGACAGCAGTCCCTCTTTTAAGTTTCATTAAAGATTACTGGAAAATTAATGTGATTAAGCGTCTTCTGCATTAAGTGATGAGGATGTATTTTCATTTTCTAAACACTGCCAGCACGTTGTGGCCGTATTCATAGTTGATATCGAGTATTGGCTGTTTCTATTTAAAAATTTACCGAATAAACTGAATAAAAAGTTTAATTTCAGTACCTATATATATATATATATATATATATATATATATATATATATATATATATATATGATGGAGTATTCGTTGCAATTTACAATATTTCTGGTTGAAATGTTCTCAGTATTGGGAATATAATAATTATAGATATAAACAATGTTGTAATCTGTAGAGTGGCTGTTTTTTTTTACGATTGAAACCGTAATGTAATGTCAATGTTATCATGACTAGAGTGAATTAGCTGGCGAAATGTGTTTGCTCGTCAACACAGTATGATTGACATCCCCATCCTAACAATCGTTGTATCGTCATCCTTTTAGGCGTGTCTCCTTTACACACAGCTTTGATTAACTTTGTTCACATTAAAGCAACGTCAAATAAAGGATATACGAATACAGGAGAGAAAGGATGGGATGTACCAAGTGTTTCAATTGAATGATACTTTCAAAATCCTGACTACTAGTTCCAACTAATATATATTCCAGCGTCTCGTATGCACGAGTTTGTTATTACTTGGAAATCTTCCATGCAAACAAAACAGACTATTATTGTTGCTATGTCCGTGTACTGTTTAATTTATTGTAATGTACTTGTCATCTCTGATGATGGCTTATGTAAGCCGAAAGCTTAGATAGGATTAAAAAAACACCTATCAATACGGTGATTTTCTTTCGTCTTTCAATGATAATGTTATTAAGCTTATCAGACGATATGAAAGGGACTTGCTTAAGATAAATAGACAACGCTTATCTATGTTATTTAATGAAACATGTATTTATATATATATATATATATATATATATATATATATAGAGGGTGTCACAGCAAAATTGTCTAATCGTTAGGTTAAGCTTTGAACCGTTATCTTGAAAATGAGTAAAGATATATTACTGAAATTCTTCGATGTCTTTATAACGCTATTGGACTATTTTGAACTATAAGAATCTATTTAGCTCTACGTTGAAATGACCGCTCTTGCTGTTTTCCTCCCTACTGTTCCCTCTTTGTTAAACTTATTCACCGTTCTCTTGATTGTTCTTGAATGGACTTTGAAGATGGAAGACAGAATATGAATGTTGGTACCATTACTGAAAGCCTGAATGAATTTTTCCTCTCTCCATTGCTCAGTTAGGAAAATATAATGGAGCTGACACAAAACGATTTTAACATGTCTCTTTCTAGCCGAATAACTTAAAAGGTATTTTAGTGATTCTTACGACAAATGGTGCCAAAATGACTAAACGACTTATCTGAAAACCTGGAAAAACTCAATTAGTTTAGTGGCTTTTTTTAGATACTAAACCTTTTCTTATTAATTTCCATTTTATCGTTGGAAAAATGGAAATTAATAAGAAATGCTAGATCATGTAGGTCATTAAATGATCATTGTCCTTTGTGCATACATGAAAGATTATACATTAAGTTTCTGAAAAATAAAAATTTACTAAATCAAAGAAATGAAATAGCTATTTTTTGTAGGCAATGTCAAATATTTTCCTTAAGTAATAATTTTGGGAAAAAATAAGAAAGAAGAGAGATGAAACAGATTTTATATTTGATCATTAATTAGTATTCTAATATATTTATTTGTAAAAATACCATATAGCCTATTAGTTATTAGAAGAATGAATGGTACTTTAAATCTGTAAGAATAAAATTTAAATATGAAAAATATGACTTACACATATTTAAAGGACACTTTAAGGAAATCTTTGTGTATAAAAATATAAATTAAGCGGATGAAGAAAAATACCAATTTTTTATCATTGAAAGCCCAGACGACTGTCTGAATAACCGATGTATACGCTTGTTAGCAGGAAACTCCGACTATACTTAACCTGACTTTGTAAGTAACATTTATTGGATACATAAGCTGTCTAGGGAGATGAAAACCTTACCCCCCTAATCAAAATAGATTGAAATTTCCTTAACTTTAACTCATAATATTAATATTGTCTGCGCTTATAAATTAGTTAATTTCTTTGAAAGCTATTCCTAACATCGGATGACAATGGAACGAAATTATGGATTTCAAGATTAATTTTTGTAATTAAATGAATAAATTTAGTTTCAGTTTTGAAACATGAAAGTTTTCTGTGTCGCGATGTTTTACAAAGAAAATAATTATAATATTTTGCTCTAAGAAGACTAGTTTCAGCAAGAGAAAAACCCAAGTCGCAAGATACGGACTGTAGATGACAAAAACTCAAACAAATACAGAATTTTCAAATTTTGCCTATTTTTTTAGCAGATAACGGACAATGGGACATTGAAATCTGAAGTCACATTGGTATATGTCGACTAAATAGCTATGTAAATTATTAAAAGTAAAATTTAAAAAAATAAGAAAAAATGTACTAAACTGTTATGCAATATCGATCCTTCTAATTTCATCACAGAAGATAATTTAGGCAACAGAGAATAGCATGTATATGAACAACGAGGGCATTTTAAGGAAAATCGAATGGACGATTATACATAAAATCAAGAAGCTGTGAAGCTCTATGATCGCCCACATACGGAAGCGTCCCTGGTCTGGTTTGATTTTTCGGAAAGGACTCGTAATAAACAGTACTCTTCCAATGTATCACCTTGTATTTACATGACCTACGGTTTTTGTCTGGCAACGATCATATGAGATGTTAAGTATATGTGCAGTGTCCCGCGTTTGCGTAACCTGAGATAATATTTTATATCAGCCTTTCGGTTGGGCCTTTATCAAAACCAGCCAGAAGGTTTTCATTTTTCCAGATCAAAATATCCATTTCTGATACTTACAAACCATTTAACAAATATTATTCATAGCTATGTCGCCATCTCATACAACACATCGTTATTTTTTTCTGTTTAAACAGCTTCTTTACTTCGGAAATAAAGGAAATGGTGAAAATATATTTAATTTTCTTCAATTTTCGCTATAACGTAAATAAATATTTAGATTTCACGATGCATACACGAATCGTATAGAAAGACGCTTGAAAATATAGAATTTGAGAATATGTAAATAAAATTTTAGTCAAGCGTGAAAATAAATCACGTATTGAAACGCTACGTATTTAAAAAAAAAAAACAAAAAACTATACACTGTTTTTTCTAACTCAACATCTCCTTTCCTGTGTATTTCGTTGTTTTACATCCTTTTCGTTTCGTTCTTATCTGTATACTTATTTCATTATTCTTATATTTGCGTTGATCTAGTTAACCGTTCTTATTTATCTGAGTATTTACATCTTGTTCGTATACTTTTCCATCAAGTCACATGTAGATAGTAATATGGAAGAAGATTTGGTTTCGTTTGCTTTGTTTTATACTACATCAACATCAAAGGGTTATTTAATGCCAACGAAAGATGTTTTTGGTTTAGTTTAGTTTGGTTTGTTTTAGGTTATTTAATACCGGACGATTTCGAATTCCAGTCGAATCCATTACATTCACTTACTTGCTAATACCCTTGGGAAATGTATAAATCCTCTTCTTCTCCCCACACTCTAGGCATGGGTAAATAGCAACTGGTCTACCGCAGAAAGAAATATCAACCTACTGCGGAAAAAAAATATGCTTCGTTAATCATGTATCGAAAGATACATGATGGCCTAAGTGTTTATCACTTATGGCATATAACTGACTCAGTGCCGACTGATTTTTATTTCGGGTAATATTTTTCCACAAATGTATTGCTGGTATTTTTTTCCAAAATGTATTGCTGATAATATTTTGTTTGTAATAATGTTTCCTTCAAAAACATATTGTTGCTAATTGTTTTTTTTCGAAAACGTATTTCTGATAATAATTTTTCCCTCAAATATATTGTTGATAATAAAATCTATTTTTACACCTTCACGGAGTTTTTACCTTAGTCAACTATTTGCTCATATCTGGGACCCTAACAAGTGCTTCCGCCCCTAGTCAGGGTGGACCTGGGAACACCAGCAATTAAGATGTAGTTTCACGCTCCTCAAAACCTCCTGACCAGAGACCTCGCTGTCGGGCGTAGTTTATCGTCTTACCCAGGACGCAGATGCAGTTTATCGGCTAACCCAGGACGTTATGGAAGAAGAGTTAACAATTTATCGATAATTAATAGATGTTGACGGAGATCAAACAAAGAATGCAAGCATTGTTAGACGCTTGCTAATGCGTTTTAGCACTACCAGTAGCGATATGCATGATAAGTACGTTGCCTGGACCAGTGCAGATTTCTACGTGTAGCGCATGCAGGCAATTGGTCATCTTTGTCGAAAAATACAGAGTTAATGGTGGCCACAATGTGGAAAAAAGTCTTTTGTACCTAATAATTTCCTCAATTCGACGGTGTTTTATTTTATTTATCTTTTATTTTTTCAGCCAAGGAAATCGACAATGCCACTCGAACCCAAGAAGTTAGAGGCAGTGAAAGTGAAAGATAATGAGAAGAGGGAGGATGGGGCACAAGAAGACAGAAGATGGCGATTGACGTCACATTTAAATTTTTCAAGATTGTAGTTATCGGGAAAGTAATAAATCGGGAAGGAGATGCACTGTTGGAATAGAAGTGGTAGTTGTATTCAACTAGATCAATAGTAATCTCGTGCCAATCTCGTAGCACGTTTAAATTTATGCAGTCGAGGCACCAGGCAAAAAAATCATCAGAGCCGTTGCCATGAAAATATCTTTTGGAAAAGACTGAGTGAATCCACGCCACCTCGTTAACTCTAGAACACTAACCATCAATTAAAGTTACACCACTACTAACCATGGTCATATCATACCCGATTTTGAAAATATCAAAAAATATTAAATAAAAAATCTTTATTTGAAATATTTTCAAGCAGGCACTTCAAACGTTTTACTCTGAGTTTACATTAATAGCAACTGAAAAACATTATTTAGGTAAGAAAATCTGGTACTGAAAATTGTAATTAAAAATAGGAAAATTTGCACTGAGTACTATATACTCATGGTTAGTGTTCTAGGGTTAAGAATGTGCATGAATTGGATATGCCTGCTTAGGATCGATTACATTACATACCTTTCTTTGGATGTTGTCAAAAATTTCGAGAAGAAGGAGAATCAGACCATATATGACAGTAATATTCAAGTACGGACGAATGGCAAATTTATAAATGGGCAAGATGGATTCTCACGAAAAAAGTTTTTTCCTTGCAGTAGACGTAGCAACTGATTCCATATCGTCAGTCCACTTCATGTCAGTGATAAACGTGGATCCCAAAAAAAGGTGCAGAGTGTTGCTCTACTGTAGTATAGTATCAGATATGCACATGACGGACAGAAAATTTTCTGTCGGGAAGAAATGAGAGCCGTTCTGTTTCGGAGGCGTTAAAATTTACAAGCCAACTCTTGCACCATTTAACCACTGATTAGAGATCGTTTTTAAGAGTAGTTGCTAGGTTTACTTTATTGGGTCAGTCGGATTTTCTACTAAGACAAGGGTAAATGTTTTTATTACCTGCAAAAATACTGTAAAGTGCGTAAAATTGTACTTTCATGTCTGGCTTGTTAACAATGCCTGCAATCCGTTTCTTTTAGTCAATTCCTCCGCAACACGTGACTCAGACTTGATACAGTAGTAACCCTCTCCCTTTTGCCCTCTAATGCCTTTTTTTATCTCCTCATTCGAAAACAAAAAAAAAAATGCGTAAGTAAAATATAATCTCACGAGAGAGTACCTCACTACGGGATCTGTTTGTTTTAAAATGTGTGATCCGTGAAAACCCTATCTTTTTTTCCTCTCGGACACGTTACATGTGACTCACGTTCGAATCTATTTTCCTTCTGGAGGTAGACTTTTTTTTTTTTTTTTTTTTTTTACAGCGTTACATTGACTGTTGCAAAAAGAAAAAAAAATACATGCAACCCTGGGCCTTTTTGCACTCTACGGTAGTTCACTAAAAAAAAAACAAAAAAAAAAAACTAGCTGTAAGCTGATGACTTCGTGGAGATCATTGATAAAAATAAAAAAAAATGTTGGTCTAAGAACAAAGACCTGGAGAATTTTAATATAAAATGATCTGAAAATGGAGCCCATTCAACAACACAAGCTTCAATAGACAAACTGTTAAGCGTAATATAATTTAAGCCAAATGTTCGTCCTGTGAGCATGCGTAGAGTGCCAGCAACGCCTTCGCTATTTTCCTCCAAATCTTGATCGACAAATTCATTGATAGTCATTAAAATGTCGGCGGAAGATCAATCGAAATAGAAGCCATATTATTTATCTGGAAGGAGGTTGTGGGAAGTACGACGTTTAACAAATTCGACATTATTTATTGTAGAGAAATCAATACTTTCGAAACTTCAAGTAGACAATCTCATTTCTCATTTAAATTCCTTCGGAAAGATAATGGAGTGGATTTCTAGTTTTTTTTTTTTTTGTTCCATGTTTTTTCAATACTGACTAATCATTCTGGTAGACCGAGTGACACCTAAATAGAGAAAGTCCACTCCACGCATCTATTTAATCCATAGTAGAGAAAAAATGGATTATTGCTCTTTTCACCAAAACAAATGAACTCAACAGATTAGAAAATGATTTGGGATCACCGATGTTTTACCCCCCACCAAAATATTTGAATTAACATACAAAATATTCTTGCCACAGTGTTTTCAGTTTTCTTTCTAGTTATTCTTTCTCCATAGTTTTGTTTGTTTTAAATTATTAACTGAATTACTAAAATTACTGACAACAGGATTAAAATGCATATAAAAAAGCGAACGAACTTATCGCCCAATGTAAAACTCAAATGCTACTTAAGGTAGGCTTACTAAATTAAGTGTTTGATATTAATGCGAAGGACGTGTAGAAAGAGATGATTAAAGATAAAAGGATTACATAACGATTGATCTTTGATATGAAGTGGTTAAGATTGTTGTGTTTAGGAAAGTTTTTTTATAAATAAAAGCAATTTCTGAAACAAATTTCTTGGGATGCAGAGGATATATGAGCGGGATGCGATTGCGCGAACATAATATGAACGAGAGAATAGAGCGCATCTGAACGTTTTGAGATTAGAAAATAGCGATAGGCTTGCAACGTGGCGCCTTTAGAAAGAAATTGTTGCGTGGTAAATTAGTCTTCCTCCAAAAGAGCGCCGAAACGATTGAAAACATTACGAAGTAAAGACTGGGGAATTTCAGCCCAGATAAGGCATCAATACTCCATTTTTGTCTAATTTGACTTTTGTAAAGCTTGACAGGAGTAAGATCCGATTCGTTTGTGAAATTTCCGGAGGTTGATCGAACAAAATGGGGAAAACTATTGAAATTGCAGGAAGAGAGATTGAAAAGTTGAGAAAATTAAGAATGAAATGCATTAAAAAAAATGTTTTGAGACAATTCCAAGGGGCATCGGAGCCAAATTTAACGAGACGAAATTCAGTAAATATTGAACAAAACCAAAACTGCCCGTCCTTCCCCACTCCCACCGATAAGAAAGAGACCATTAAAGTATTCGAGATGATGTTGTTGCAGTTTTTTGTGTATATGTGTGTATTAGGAGATTTATTACGTAAGAAAATACATAATTGTAGAACATGGCCGAAAAAGGAGAGGAGTCAAGGCTGGTCTCACACTAACTATCCTATACCTAACTAATCTGATTCACGACCCATTCATACATTACAATTTACCCATTCACCATAAGAACTCGTCCATCACCAATCAATCCTCCATGCACCATAATACCACATCCGCTCTAGGGAGACCTACAAAACGCGCCCCACACCATAAAAATATAATGATTATATATATGTAAGTAAAATTATATGGATGAATACAATGATAGGGAGGGGAGATGAACCCAATAATAAACTAAATATTAACACAAAATACAAAATAAATATTAACTGATTTTAGTAGGGATCGTCCAACCCACAAAAACAAAGAGGCCGCGGTATTCTGCCCATTGGACAAAATCAAGAGGCACTCTCGCTAAGGGAGTGGGAAAAGGAGAAAATGTTATACGGGCCTGGGAAAATGTAAAGCTGATCCAGTCGAGACGAAAAAGGAGGGCCAAAACAAACTGGGAAGGTTAGGAATCTCGATTTGAATCATAACCAAAGAGCAGCTGGGATACAGGCCTGGAACAACACTTACTCACATTAACTAGGTACACAAAAGCTTGTCTAATCTAACCAAGAGGAGGGCTCCACAGGAAACCACCCCGATGTGCCGTAGGTTGACCTAGAAGAGAAAATCAAGGCTAGCCCGTTCACAGGAACCAAGCTCGCCTCTTTTACCCACCTGAGCTGATTCTAAAAGAATAGGATTAGATCCTGATGGGAAAGACGATTGCCTAGCAAGAATTCCTCCTTTCGCGTCGTCCAAATCACTATTCGAGCCGTGGCTAGCAGCGTCAGAAACACCATCCGTTTCACCCCGGAATACGGGGGCGACACATTGTCACACGCGTATGCGCAATCAATGAACATAAACTGTTCAGAAACGAGACGAGCCGTCAGCTCGCCGACATGGTCCCATAAGGGGCGGACCCGGCGGCAATGGTAGAAAGCGTGCGCAGCCGTTTCTTCTAAACCAAGGCCACACCGTTCAAAGTCTGGCAAATCCGCCAAGCCCCATATGAAAGCTTTGTCGTTGAGAGGCAGTCGATTTCGAGCCAATCGCCAGATAAGCGAAAACTCAGGGTTACTGAGGTAATCCGCCGCTGGCGCCCAAGACTAGTAGAAGCGAAACTCCTCCTCCGAGAAGCCGAGCGTATCTCGTAGGAGATCCTTCGCGGGTCCCTCCACTAACCCTCGATAGAAGACCTTACTAGGCCGTGAAAGGTCACTGGACTGCGGAATGGCCAACAAGGCCGACCGACACTCGCAAAGAAAATCCGATTGATCCCGGGGTTTACGATGGCGCTTAACCCGCGAGATGGGGGGACTGATATTAAGGCAAGGGAACGCGTACCTAACAATCCCCGCCAGAATCGTATCTCCTCCTGTCAACGCGCGGCTAAGGAAAGCCAACCTAGAGGCACGAATGTGACTCGTCAGGTTTGGCATTCCCAGCCCCCCATGACACGGACGTTTAGTGCAGACTCGTTTGGCGACCCGATTTACGCGTCCCCTCCATAAAATGGAGGATAGGGATCGCTCGAGCGCCTTCCTGTGGTCGTCACAGAGAGGAAGTACGGACAATCAATAAAGAACAAGAGGGAATATGTATGTAGCACACACCTCCGCCCTGCCCTTCCCGGACAACCTCCAAATCTGACCGGCAGAATCGACCTTTGCTCGTACTTCAGACCAATTCTTCTCCAGCTGGAGATCGGGTCCAAACCACACTCCAAGAATGCGGACAGGACCGTCCGTCCAACCGAAACGGCCCGGAAGTTCGACTCCCTCCCAGGCACCTGACCGCAAGCCGGACGATTTGTAGCGGTTTATCTTGGCTTCTGCCACTTTCTCGTACGTACCGATCAAGCGCCTTCTGTACCGCCTCAATGTCGCTGCGGGACGACACGAAAGCAGATACGTCATCGGTGTACGCGGAAACCCTGGCTCGAGACCCTCCAGGAACGGTGATTCAACGTAGGGCCGGACTGCACGCCTCGTCCCTCAGCCGGCGAAGGAGAGGCTCCAACGCCAAAACAAAGGAGAGGCGGCAGCGGACAACCCTGACGAACCGACCTAGACAGCACAAAAGCGTCCGACAACTTTTCGTTCACCTGTACCACAGCACTAGGGGCGCAACACAGGAGGCTAATCCATCGGCAGAAGTTGGGTGTGAATCCAGCGGCCTGCAGGACAGTAGCAAGGTAGCGATGGTCAATCTTATCAAATGCGTTGGACTGATCCAAAGTGATCAGCGGTCTTTTACACCATCTTCTCCAGCCACCACCCGGGAAAAACTAGCTTTGTCTTCACCTTTTCAGCTCTATCTAGAGCGAGCCGCTTGCCGAAATCAGTGGTGAAAGACCTAATCCTACACTTAAGTCGCTCCCATCACTTATTCCCGATAACCGCCCCCACTAGCTCCCGCTGCACTAGTCTAGTTAACTGCTCTTTGAAGTCCCGCCTGTCCAGTAAGGACAGATTGAACTTCCAGTACCCAGCCATTCTAGGCCTATGTTTTAACGCCACCCGGGCACAAACAAGTTTGTGATCCGAATAGACTACCCAGTGGAATGTTGGGGCAATCTTACAAAGCTATGCCGGCTCTTCTAACTAACATACTGTCAAGGTAGCTAACTAACTTATCAAAAGCCCAATTAAGAGCCCACGTCCAAATTTTCCTCCGTGGTGATCGACCCGGTATCTATCAACAAGACCATAATCGTCGATCAGATCAACCAGGCTACGTTCGCCCCATCTCCTGTTAGCACCCCCCCCGGACCTAACTTGGTGTCCAGGATGGCATTCCACTCCCCCACTAGAACTAGGCGCGTCGAATCCTCTAGGAACGGCCCCAACCGCCGAAAAAACGAGACCCGGCTAAAAACAAAGTGGGTCTCTTCGATCGCGGCGACATTCACACCAAAGGACAAGAGGTCCCGAAGCAGGTGGGAAGCCTTACCCCGATCCCTCAAATCCTTTGGATTCAGCGTAGCTATCGTGATTGACATCTTGTAAGTCCTGTAATTAGAAAAATAAAAATTAACCTACACACATACGGGGCGGAAATCTGCGTTGATCAGGACCCCGACGGATTGTCCAAGGCTTCCGGTTCCCAATTCAGTCGTCATACGACCGTCAAAGACAATCCCGCCGACGTCAGTGGGATATATTAGTTTTACTGCCCTATATAAGGAGGGATGGAGTAATACCGGGACCCTCCCAGAGCAGAAATAACTAAGTTTTTTTAAAGTGGGATTTTCCAATTCTAGCATTCTAATGTATGGGAAGGCATCACTGGACTCGAACAAGTGGCCCCGCACTTTTAAGTCTTTTTCGGTATTTCTGATACAAGTTATCACCCCAGGGGCTTGCGGGAAATTACGTGGATCTTCCACACTTTTCCCATCCACGTTATCAGTTTTGTAAAGTGCCCCTAAAAGCGCTCTCCCCTGTTATGACAGGCCTCTTTTATACTCTTCTCTATCCACCTTGCAGATAGATTCGAGTCCTGCGAACATTTTTTTCTTTTTTTTTCTCCCTTGCACGATTGGGAGGGGAGGAAGTGGATGTGTGCGGAGGAGTAGCAGATGAACTTATGGGGGAAGAGGGGGATGGAGCACGGGAAGGGGAAGTAGGGAGGCTCCTAACTTTGGGGAAGCTAGTAGATTTTATTGGCGAAGCAGAGAAGGAGTGCCGCCTGGTTCTGCCCATGCTCCACTGCGCCCTGCTACGACCAGAATGACATTGTTCTTGTTCTTCCGGGTCTTCTTCCCTGCTCCTTTTCAAGGACGAAGCTCGAGGTGGAGGCATTCTGTCCACCTCCATTGATGTTTCTTCCTCTTTCTGCTTCTGTTGGTGGAGGTGTTGCTGCTGCTGATCTTGTTGTTGCTGCTGCTGTTTTTGTTGTTGTTGCTGCTGGCGTTTCTGTTGTTGTTGCTGAGGAGTTTGTTGCTGCTGGGGCTTCTATTATTGTTGCTGATGATGGGGTTGTTGTTGCTGGGGTTTCTGTTGTTGTTGCACCTTCTTCTCCTGTTGCACTGGAGGAGAGGGTGGAGTTGTCACTTTTCCCCCCTTTCTTCACCTCAATCCAGGCACCCGGGGTTGCCTTTTCTTTTGTTGGTGCAACCTCTGCTGCTGCTGCTGCTGTTGTTGCATATTTTATTGGCTGTTGGTCCTTTTTTCCGTCTTCGCCATGTGTCCCACCGCACCACACGCCCAACAACACGGCTTCCTACCCTCCACCGTCATCCTCTTGTCCCTACAAGTCAGAACATTGGGGATGTCTCTAAAGTTGCCTCGGTCGAAGACCACTTGAAGTATTATGTCCCCCGTTGCAATCTCTGACTTGCTTCTAACAGCACTCACCTCCTCAACTTGTCCGAACTTGGCAAAGAAGGCTCCTATTCTGTCCTCCGAAATGGCGACGGGTACGCCGTGTACAGTTATCCTTGTCTTTCTTGTCCCCATGTACTCCATTTGCAAACTGGATGTCGACAAGATATTCCCAGCCAGCGGCTTCGCCTCCTGCTCCGAGCCGAGAAGAATATCCTATATGGCATTACTTCTGCGGGCCAACATTTTGGGGGTAATTTTGAGGGGTTTTAAAGCCTCGTTCTACATTGTCTCTGCTGAGTTTATGGCTTTTTACATTTGATGTCAGCAAAGATATCACTTTAACATTGATCGTATTCAAGGCCCCTGGGATTGTCAGAAAGTCATTCCCCTGCAAATATTGTTCATATTTTGTCCGTTGCTCCTCATAGTAAGCAGAGTCTTTTTTCTTAGGTCTGCTTTCAGACCAGGACTGTTTTTTCGCTGGTGACAAATTTTGGGTTTGCACCGGCGGTGATTCGGAGATTTCATTCATGGTGGCTGTCTGTAGCCACCACGGCTGAAATTAATTTTTTTTATATGCTTGTTTTCACGGCATAAGAAACGACCGAATTTTTTTTCAAAAGAAACAAAAACAATTAAAAACAAAAACTTGGAGAAAAAGAAAATAACACGTAAGAAAATCAAACAATATAAATAAAACAAAACCAGAGGGAGGGTCAAAAAGAAAATAAACAGAAAACAAAACTGTATATATGTACGTAACACAAAAAAAACGAAAACGGTTGAAATAAAGGTAACAAAAAATACACTTATCATTTCAAAATGGTATTTCAATCGTCGATCTCAAAAGCCAATAATGGTCTTACTGAAGAACATCGCTGAGAAAAACAACTCACAAGTACCGGGTATATGTGTGTACTAGTGAGCTAGCCTAAATGAGCTCATTTTATAGTTCACCAATAGAAGGGTTAACCAATCAGAAAGCTCAAAATATTCAATGCGACGTGTATAAAGGCAGCCATTTTTTTCTCTCCCAAATTGTCTGCACTGCCAACCTGATATCGAAGACTTAAAGAATTACTTAACGACCGTTACTTTCTCTGAATCTTCACTGCCGACCTCTGATATTGAACAGATTACGGACTTCACTGGATTCCATATTCAGAGACTGTGGCAAACATGGTCAACAGATGTGAAATAAGATAAAAGCATGTTGACTGAGAAATTGGGATGGTCAGTGAAATAACAATCACGATTTCTCTGGAAAAAGAAAAAAAAAAACCTGTTTCGAGTCACCCACCCAGAACAAAAGAATTCCCGCGCCTCCGACATTATAATTTCGTTGACATTCGTCCAGAGAATTTTTTATATTCAAACATTAATTCATAAACCCTTGAATGCAAGCAGTAAGAAAAAAATAATTACTATTTTCAAGAGACCGTGGACAAGAAAACTGTGTGGTCTATTCGACCGTAAAAAAAAAAAAAATCACCCGACAGAGAAAAGATAAACTTTCGATTTAAGGAGAGTGGATATGGATTTTTTTCACCAACTCTTGAATAGTCTGGTCGATCGAGAGTATCTTAGCATGGGTCAATCTGGCAGATCAGGACTAATAACAGAAAATTCCTTTTGTCTTCGCTGCGCCATTTGGAATTTGAATTTATCACTCCAGTCAGGAAGCCGAGCTTAGGTTTGCTGCCGAGAAAGAAAGGGGGGAGAGATAGAATAGGCATAGAAAGAAAAGACAAGGGATAGAGAGATTAGCATGACCTAAAAAGCGTGATGGTGCAAGGCTAAGTGTAAGGAGAGTAGGAGTAGCTTGATCACTCTGACCACTCTCAAAAAGTGACTGGATAACCCCGAATTTGGAAAACCACTTGAGTAATGTATGGAAATTTAGAAAAGGGTGATACTTAGGTTATAGGGCAACCGAACCCAGACCCTAGTCAACCCTACCTCTGCCGGACACTGGGTTCCATATAAGCTGGGGAATTTAAACTCACAAACAGTGGAGATAACAGAAGGAAAGAAGAGAGGAAGAGAGGGACACACAAAAATCTGCATGGTGCGACGAGACCTCCAGACCAAGACCTTGTGTCACACATGAAAACCAGAACTTAGAAATTGAAGTTACTACTAAAATAATCTGCAGACTCTGAAGGGGATCCCAGTGTTATTTGATTATAACATGTAGGAAAGGTTAACACTTTCACTGCTACTCATTTGCCCAGTGCTGCCAGTCATTTTTAAAGAAAATGCCAAATTTCAACCTACATATTTTATTACACAGAAAACTGGCACCAGTGTGTTTTACAGCATTCCATTTTCATGGATATACCTGGGAATATCTTACCAGATCAGTAATGGGTATACACATGATATCTTTTGAAACATTGTCCTTTGTGATTTTACGATAGATGGAGCAACGGGACACTCATACCAGCGGTATGCAAAAATCGTAGGTTTCCGTACTTAGCAGCTGGAGCAAGATAAGAAAAAAACGAAGGTCTCCGTAGTTAGCAGCGGAAATGTTAAAACCGTTGTATACAACAAAGCATATATAAACCAAATCGTTGTTATAATACATTTTTATTCTGAGTTAATTCTTTATTCCAAAGCATACTTGATTTTTTATGTAGCTCTGAAATGGTCGAACCGTCTAGAGTTTACTTTATCAGCGATATTCTCACCCTTAGAGATTAAAAAAACAAGATGGCAGATGAGTGAATGGTGGTGAACAAACAAACTCCAGCTAAGTTGTTTGAAACCGTGCCAACAACACGAGATATCAGCGACAAAACGAGTTACGCGCTTATGAGTGAAGAGTCAGATAAATGGTAACCACGACGGTCTGAAAAAAACTTGAGGACCGACGACTAGGTGACATAATTGGTTACTGCTGACTAGGGCCGACAACAAGGGTAAATATTTGGTTACCGTTGGTCATAGAACACCAACGGTGTTACATATTTAGTCGCCGTTGACCAGCATCGAAGCCTGGAGTTGTACACTATTTTCCACGATGATAACTTATTCTATCCAACCATGATAAAGATAGAAAAAAAGTGTTTGTTAGCTTAATTTAATACTGCACAATGCCAAATCGAGATAAAGTTTTCGCCCTCCTGGTCCTAAAAGTTAGTGACTAAAATCCGTAAGTAAAATTAGGTTTAGTCAACTTGCGTCGTCAAAATGATTGATTTGTTTCTTTTGTTTTTTTCACGTATTATCATTCTTTTTCAGGTTATTTAACGTCAGAAAATATTTTTAGATTGTAAGAATTTTATTTTTGGAGATAATTATTTACTGAGACAAGTTCTACTAATTAACCTATACTTGGGGGAGAAGAGGTGGAATTATACTTTTCTTAAGGGCAATTGCACGTAAGTAAATATAACGAACTCGACTAGAATTAGAACTCGGCTCTCCAATTCTGAGCAATTATCCATTACACCACCAGACATCCGAACCTAAAACACCTGGTAATCCTAAGCAGTCACCCATCTCGTTACTAACCAAACCCTACGTTGCTTAACTTCGCTGATCGTACAAGAGCCGGTCTTTCATCGTGATATAGCCATAAAGCTGTCGTCCATATGAACAGACTTACCTATCCCAACCCAAACGCATGCCCACTTTATTTCCTCTCTTACGACCCTTAATAGAGTCAGTTATTCTAATAAATTTAGGATTTCATTTCTACAATATTATCATCTTATCTTATCTGCCATTTGCACATTTCTTTGCAGAACAAAAAGCGTTAAAAAATGAACGGATTAATGATTCGTATATTAACACGCCAGTGTCCTTAAATTTGAAGCAACAATATGACATCAAGTTTTTACAAGCTGGACACGGCTCATAATTTTTATCGCATTTAACACTTAATCGAATGCTTAGAATCCTCTTCTTCATGCTACTCAGTATAGGTTAGGACAGCGAATTTAACGATATATCAATACTTGGGATATTTCGGTTCAAATAAACGTTTTATATGAAAAATGCCATAAGATAAAATAGATATACATGAATCCATTTTCTCTAGAGAATAAAAAAACGGATATAGGCCCGGTTTTACAAAAAGAGAAAAAGTCATTGGTTCAGTTTTATTCTAGCCACAAACCTAAATATTACTGAGGTAAAAATATGACAAAGGAAAGACTCGAGCCATGTTTTATACTCGACTTCCCACATATCCACAATCCAGGCGATTCTTCAGGAAATTATGTCTAAGTGCATTTTAATCCACTCGGACAGGGCAATGCAATATATATATATATATATATCTCCAGCATTAGTTTTTGTGGTGGGTAGAGTTCGCTAACCAACTCAAGAACTACTGTTGGATAGTTTTTACTGTCCCTGTCTTTATTTCTCGATAGGCGTGTTCGAAAATTCCGAACTTGGAACCTCAATCTCCGGGCTTCATTTTTGTAACGTGGTTAATGTTAATAAATGTTTTTTCATCGGTACCCTTTCCTTTGACTTTGTTTTATTAACCAACTTATCTAATCTATTTTAGAAACTACATGAAGCATACGTGGATTCTTTTTTTTCTAATTATATATATATATATATATATATATATATATATATATATATATATATATATATATATAAATGTAATGAAAAACAAACCACTTTAATGTACCATTACGATAATTTATTTCACCTAAATCCTTTTTTAAGGATTCAGGATCATCAGGTAAATCTTCCAACAATGAATTGAGAAAAAAAATGGGATTATAAATTGGTGGGTAGTGTAATTTTTGTAATTTAATAGAGGGGGTTGAGAGTGGTAGTTAAACAGACAATATAAAGTATAGGGAGGGGTTAATTTTATATCTCTCTTAAGTATGTTTTATATTGGAGTAGGAGGAGTGACAGAAACTTGACCTCTTTAGATGGTTAATAAAACAGAAATGAATTGTAGAAAATGTATACAAATGTGTGTGTGCGTGTGTATGTATATGTATGTATATATATGTGAATGAACGTATGTATATATGTGTGTGTATGTATGTGTATGTATGTGTATGTATGAATGTATGTATATATATATATGCATATATATGTGTTTATGTATATATACATATGTATATATATGTTTATGTATATATGTGTGCGTATATATGTATGTGTATATCTGCATATATATGTATATATGTGTGTTTATATATATGTATATATATACATGTGTGTATATACATGTATATATATATATGTATATAATAATGTATTTATACATATGTGTGTATGTATATGTATGTATATATATGTATATATATATATTATATATTTGTGTGTATATATATATATGTATGTATACATATATATATATATATGTGTGTGTATCTGTGTGTGTGTATATGTATGCATATATATGTGTATGAACGTATGTATGTATGTATATATATATATATATATATATATATATATATATGTATATATGTGTGTATGTATGAATATGGATATATATGTATAAATGTATGTATATGTATATATGCATATATATGTGTGTATGTATATATATATATATGTGCGTATATATATATATATATGTATATATTAATGTATGTATACATATGTGTGTATATATATGTATGTATGTATATATGGATATATATATTTGTGTGTATATATATATATATATATGTATGTATACATATATATATATATATGTGTGTGTGTGTGTATGTGTGTGTGTGTGTGTAAAGAATAAATCTACTTGTCACTAGCTCCGCAACCCATTCTGACCGTAAGAGCACTACATATACTGCAGCCATACCAGAAGTGATGTGTCTTCTACAAGATGACCTGATCCTGAACATCCCTCTTCCTACTGGTTTTGGAACACCCCCCACAACAAAAGAGGGCACAGTTTGCGCTTTTATTTAAATCATAGCTGTAGGTAGATGGATTCATTTATTTTCCAAGATCATTAGCTCCAAGTGAACAAAACAGAATCGAACAGAGAACTATCTTCGTACATCGAATTCACTTTCGGCGTCGATAACCGTTGCACTGTCAGCGCCTCCTAAATCTGTTTATTCCATGTATGTCACTTTCTTCAGAACTTGAGATTGAATGTTTAATAAAAACTAGTAGTACTCCTGGATATTTCAGTTTTCCTGCTTGCATTTTTTGGTGTATCAATCTTTATTGAATAAGTGAGCTACTTGCGCGTTCCCCGACTAAAATATATCCCGATTGCATTTTTAAATATTAGTTTAGCATCGTTAGCACTGTTTCAGTAACAGTAATTAACATGAATGCAGGACATTTTTTAATCATTTCACTCCAAGCAAGGTAATAAAATCACTAAAATGCATGGAGCTTCTGAGTGTGAGAAAATGTGAGAAAAAAAGAAAAAACATGAAAGAGAGAGAATAATAAAAGAACAGTAATGAAGACAGAACATAAAGGTTGACATTCCATTTAAATTCTTAAAGATCAAAGTTGGCTAGAAAGCAAGAAACCGGAAGAGAGTTCAACAAGCAAGAAGTGCAATCGAAGAAACTGTTAGCATAGAATTTACGGTTACATCTGGCCATTTCATCTATACAATAGATATGTTACATGTAGTAATTTCAAATATAATATGCCGAGACCTTTCTGCCGATCTAGTCCTAAGCTTAAATTCGTAAAGTCTAGGTATCCTGGAGGGAATTTTATCAGAACAATCACCATGAAAGGATTTAAAGTATTCAAAGTAGTAAAAGGATAAAAATGCAAACATTCAACATTTACAAGGTTTTCCATTTCACTGAAGCAGACTTTAAACACCTGAGAGCATTTTCCTAACTGATGCCAAACAGCGTCTAATATATCTTTTGCGTTCTCCTGGTCGAACAAAACGGAATAGTACATTATTTATGAGGTATTAACAGGGCGTAACATACATGATAAATAAATAATGAACGAGCAGAATTATATGTTTTGTCAATTTTTTTCACGCAGCTAATATTTAGGCATTTTTCTTTTATTTTTTTCGTTTTTTATTTATTTTTAAAATATAATCTCCGTGTAAATCTTGTTGGTGTTATAGTTTGGTTTTGTTTGGTTTGTTTTACGGCATATGAACACCTCAACGGGTTATTTAATGCCAACAAAATTTTTATTGCTAGTAATATGTTTTTCTTCAAAAATCTATTTCTAGGAATATTTTTCCTTGAAGAAATCTATAGCTGGTCATATTTTTTCAAAGAATGCATAGCTGTTTGTATTGCTAGTACTTTTTTTTAAAAGTATTGCTGATAATAATTTTTCCTTCAAAAATTATTGCTGGTAATATTTTTTTTATTACAAAGTATTTCTGGTATTAAAACTTATTTTTACACAAGTTTGGGTCATAACTATTTCCCCATAGCTGGGACCCTAACAAGTGCTACCATCCTGAGTCAGGGTGAGTCTGGGAACACCAGCAATTAAGAGGTGGTTCCACGCTCCTCACAACCTCCTGATCAGAGGCCTTGCCGTTGGACGTAGTTTATTGCCTTACCCAGGACGTGGATGTAGTTTATCGTCATACCCAGGACGGTTGAAATAGTGTGGAAAATCAACCTCTTTATTGTTAAATAATAATTTCAGACTATTATTTTTTAGTGTTAGTATATTTGGCTCAGATTTTCAGAGGCTGGCCTATGGGTCAGATGGTAGAAAAAATAAAGATCACGATTTTGATTGGCTTAGACGAATGTGGGAATGTTACAGTTAGAAAATGTTTTTGCGGAATTAAGTAAACATTAAACGTTGTTATTTCTTGTCAATCGGAATTTACTCCCCAGTAGGTCTGATAGAGCGACCCCACTGGCTAGTTAAAAAAAGT
>OZ010582.1:127580034-127620034 GCA_963932145.1 Acanthosepion lycidas
CCTCTGGATTGTCCTCAGATTGACACCCAGATACTCTGGAATGTTTGTATTGGAGTTTCTGGCGTGAATGCCAAGCACTACAGCATGCCAGTTCCAAATTTCTAGCGGACTGAATTGCATCATGGTGTACTTCTTCTCACAGACGTACTCAACTAAAACTACTATGTTGTGCAGTCGATAAAAACAACGCGCATGCGTAAAAAAATTAAAATGTCGACAGTATACCCGTGGCTCCCTCTCTTTCATCATATATATATATATATATATATATATATATATATATATATATATATATATATATATACAGACGCATATGTGTGTCTGTAGGTTATTTATAAATCTTTTGATAGTAAGTGCATGAATTCTCAAAGACAGTATTCGTCGTAGGTGAATTGTTAGCTGTCAAATATAGCCACTTTCCGAATGGATAGAATATACACGGAATACATCTTGGGAATGGTATTAGAATCAACACCACTTAAGCCAACTCTATAGCTGAGATACGTAGATAAAATCTTCATACACTAGGCAGATAATGTAGAATATTTAAATGATAAATAAATACATGCATTCCTTCGGATACATTATAAATAAAATGTAACGTCATTTAAAGATTGATTAAAGAATAATCCAAAATATTTACTGGGAAGAAAACGCCCGATTATGAAGAGAAAATGAATTGTAAGTTAAATATGCGCCTTCACACCGAATGAATTGAAACTTAAGAGAGGTGATTACATGTCCTACTAAGTATTAGTAACAACAAAACATAAAAGAATTACATCCAGTCGATAGACATCAAAATTTCGGAACTCCTAAACAAGGTAATAAAGGACAGTATGAAGGCATGATGAGGAGGAAATCGTAAAAAGTAAAATATCAGTCCAATATACGGCCTAAGAAATGAGTAATCAACATCAGGCAATTTCAGAAATGCGTGTTGAAAATGTGACAGAAATCAGAAGGCACCTTGAAAGAAAAAATTATACCCTTCCAAAATCTGTGCAATGTATTAACATGAAAATGTCTATCGAAACAAAGAAAAGGTTATGGAAGTTTTTGTTATTAATAGATGCGGTAGTTTTGCTATTTTTTTTTCTTTCTCGATCAGAGGATGTTAACTATGTTGAAACAATATATATTGAATATGTCCGTTTTCCATTTTTGGTTCAGAAATAATTTGTGAGAAATATGGATGAGAACGGATAAAGATGGTCGATCTCAAGTGAGACTCAGGCAGAGCTGATCTCTACTTCATAAGTAGGTCTGCTGAAAACAATATATTAAATATGTTTGTTTTCCTATTTCGTTCAGAAATAATATATTGGAATTAAGGATAAGATCGGATAACGATGGTCGATCTCACGTCAGCCTCAGACAGAGTTGATCTCTACTTCATGTAGGTCTGCTGAAAACAATATATAGAATATGTTTGTTTTCCTTTGTTGGTTCAGAAATAATTTATGGTAATTAACGATAAGAACGGATAAAGATGGTCGATCTCAAGTCAGCCTCTGGCAGAGTTGATCTCTACTTCATAAGTAGGTCTTCCGAATACAACATATTGAATATGTTTTTTTCCTATTTCATTCAGAAATAATATATTGGATTTAAGTATGAGAACAGATAACGATGGTCGAACCCACGTCAGCCTAAGACAGAGTTGATCTCTACTTCATAAGTAGGTCTTCTGAAAACAATATATTGAATATGTCCGTTTTCCTTTGTTGGTTCAGAAATATTTTACTGGAATTAAGTATGAGAACGGATGAAGTTAGTCGATCTCAATCAGCCTCTAGCAGAGTTGATCTCTACTTAATAAGTAGGTCTGCTGAAAACAATATATTGAATATGTCTGTTTTCCTTTGTTGGTTCAGAAATAATTTATGAGAATTAAGGATAAGAACGGATAAAGTTAGTCGATCTCAAGTCAGCCTCTGGCAGAGTTGATCTCTACTTCATAAGTATCTTTGCTGGTGGGAGCCGCCGCCTTTCCGTCCTAATCTTGACTTTAAGCTGGTGCTTAAAGAACAAGATCAGTTGGGAAGAGGTGAACATCTCGCCTTCAAAGAATTCCTTCTGACGCGTCGTCCAAATCACGACTCGCATAACCCCTAGTAAGCATAAGAACACATAGTGTTCAGCCTTCGTCAATTGCGGCACCACATTGCTACAAACAGAACTGGCTTCCAGGACAAAAATCTTTCCCTGCAGCATGCGAACCATGAGGCCTTCAACAAACCTGCACAACGGCACTACCGTCTTGCACTGAAAAAAGGCGTGACCAATGGTCTCGACTTCCCCAGTACAGCGACGGCAGTTTGGATATTTCTCCAAGCCTGCTGAACAAAGTTTCTTGCCGACCCAGAGGGCCCCACGAAACATCAGCCAGGTGAGTGATGCCTCATCATTATTGAGACATTTCAACCCAGGCGCCCAAGGCCATATCGAGCGAGCCTCCTGCTTCGTAAGACCGAGCTCGTCGTTCAGATCATCTTGAACGGACTCCCTAACTAACAATTGATACAATGCCTTACGAGACAACGCCTGGGCGTCGGAGAGGCCATCCGTCGTCCGTAAGAGGAGCTTCAAAGCACTACGACATTCGCGGTAGAAAGAGCACTCGGCACGAGGTCTCCTCGCACGAGTGCACACTTCTCAGGGATGGGAAATGTTTTCGGACATCTTCTTTCCAAAAGGTGCCCACCTCATCCAATCCGCGACACATTCGGTCTAGAAAGGTAATGCGAAGCATATATTGACGAATCTCAATGCTAGGCATACCCAGACCGCCCTCAGAGGGATGAAGGCAACAGATCTCGCGACATACCAAAGGGGCCTTGTCTCTCCACAAGAAAGAGAACAAGGTCCGGACTAATGACATTAGTCTGGCATACGGGAGTGGAAGCACAGAGAGTCGGTAAAGGAGGATCGGATATATGTGTAAAACACATACCTCCGCCCTTCCCTTCAGGGAAAGTCTCCTCCGAGACCACAGATTAACCGCGATCTCGGCCTTCCCTTGCACCTCCGACCAATTCATTTCCAACTGGAGATCAGGACCGAACCAGACGCCGAGTATCTTGATCGGCCCATCCGTCCAGAGGAAAGGTCCGGGAAGAGAAACTCCCTTCCACGCACCCAACCGCAAGCCCAGAGACTTATCGCGGTTGATCTTGGCCCCTGTCACAATCTCATACCCACTGATCTCTTTGCTGACTTCGTCAATCTCGGATCTGCTCGACACAAGAACCGAAACGTCGTCAGCATAGGCAGAATACCTGGCTGAGGTGGAAGCCCCAGGCAGGGAAATCCCGTGCAGGACCGGATTCGCCTTTAACTTGCGAAGGAATGGTTCCAACGCAAGAACGTAATGCAGAGGCGAGAGCGGACAACCTTGACGAATGGAGCGAGACAATACGAAAGGCTTCGATCTTACCCCATTCACTTCCACCAGCGCACCGGGGGTCGCATACAAAAGTCGGATCCAGGAGCGAAAGTCGGCTCCGAAACCGGCCGCCGAAAGGACAGACTCCAGAAATCGATGGTCAACCCTATCGAAGGCCTTGGACTGATCTAAATTAATCAGCGCGGCTTCACTGTCGACTTGTTCTAAGATCAAGTGTACCATATGAAGGTTATCCTGAATAGTCCTACCCTTCACAGCACAAGTCTGTTCAGGGCCAATCAGACTAGACCGGACAAGCTGCAAATCTTCGCCAAAATCTTTAAGTCCGTATTTAACATCGTTAAAGGGCGAAAGTTCCCTAAACCATCCCCACCGTTCTTGTCCTTCTTGATCACACTCCTGGTGAAGCGTTGGGGTAAAGACCCCTGCTTCATCCAGTGGTTGAAAATCAGCTCCAGCAAAGGAACAAAAACGTGCGACAACCTCAAGTAAACTTCGTAGGGAAGACCATCTAATCCCGGAGACTTATCCAGGCCAACCTGCTTCAGCGCTTCCCAGATCTCCGACTCTGTAATTGGACCCTCGCACCTAGCCGCTTCAACTGCCAAGAGGAAGGGAAAGTCAGCTAAATAGGCGTCGAACTGAGCAGAGCTCAGACCGGGCTCCCTGGTGAAAAGATCCTGAAAGTAGTCCCGAAAGACCTCACATATGCCCGCGTTTGTAGTCACGGTCCGCTTATCCGGCAACGTGACGCATGCTATATGTCGCCTAGACGCGTTTCGATTTTCCTCTGCACGCAGTTCAGCGGCCATATTCGTTGCCTCAGAAGACATTCTTTTTAACCTAGCCCTAACTACCAGAGCTTGATCCTTCTTGATAAGCAAGGAGGACAACTCTGCCTTAGCTAAGGCTATCTCGCCACTAACACGGGATTTCACTGCCCGATCGACTTTATTTTCTAAAGCAGTTTGCGCCGCTAATCTATCTAGATTGAGTCGATGACTAAAATCGGCAGCAAACGTTCGAATTTTAGATTTTAATTTGCCCCACCAGGCATTTCCCACAACCGCTCCCGTCTATTCCCTTTGGATGGTTAGTAACAGCTGGTCCCGGAAACCCTGATCACCAAAAAGTGAACAGTTCAATTTCCAGTAACCCGCCAACTTAACCTTAGGCTTATCTAAGTTTACACGGACCCGGACAAGCCTATGATCCGTATAAACTATGTAATGGAAACTTGGACACCCTAAGAGCCCTACATCGACTCTCCTAAATAAGACTCGGTCCAGGTAGCTCGCAAGCGTCCCAGGAGTCGAGTTGCCACTAGTTGTCCAAGTCCATGCTACCTCCCGAGGGTGTTCATTCCGGAACTTATCGACAAGATCAAACACATCGATAAAGTCTCGAAATGGTTTCACATCCGGGTTGTAAGTACCTTGTTTATGCCCTATACGATCTATATCGGGGTCAAGGACGGCATTCCAATCCCCCGCTAAAACTACCCGACGAGACGTCGTCAAGAACGGCGCGATCTGCCGAAACAAAGCAGGCCGCTCGGAATGGGTATTGGGCGCATAAAACCCAATGAGACGTAGAACCTTATCCTTTATGGTAACATCCAGCACGCAAAGGCTGCCCGCCGAATCCGCGAAGACAAGGGTACAAGCAGCCTTCAAAGGCTTTCTCACTAGCCAAGAGACACCCCTCGAACGACCATCAAAATAGGCTGAATAAAGGGCGAACCCCTTAGACAGTATGTCCTCACGATCATGAGAAGAAAACCGGGTCTCTTGTATACAACATACATTCACCCCGAGGCGCTGAAGGTCACGAGAGACCCTCGCCCTGCGAGACTCGGACCTCAGGCCCCGGGCATTTAAACTGGCTAACCAGAGTGCCATTGTGAAGCTGATTAGGGTTGTCCTTCAGGATAGAACATGCCTGGGTTGAGGACACCGACAGCTTGTCCCATCGAACCTGACATCATCTCAGTATCGAGAGTATCACTCTGAGACAAGCCACCGATGTCCGCGGGATATGTTAACTTAAGAGCCCTATAAAGGGATGGGTGAAAGAAAATAGGGACCCTCCCTTTACACTTTTTTGTTTCATCTAAGTTTTCCTCAAGGAGAACTACTGCTGGGGGCACCACTTTCAAGGAGGCCTTAGCCTCCTCTATCATGCCCCATATCTCCCGCGTACCCGGGCCAGTTCTTACAACGGTTAGCTGATTCCGGGACTTAAAATTTTCCGGCACGTCCACATCTACACCCTTGATGTGCCGGAAGTTCCAGAGAACTTTTAAGGGCATCGGGTTTTTAGTTTGCCCGAAGACCCTGTCAGCCTGCTCTCGGGATACGCGGCAGACGTCTTCCCCTGGGAGATAAGGAGGTTTAATTTTTTTTTTCTTGTCCGTAGCTGATTGTGCGTCAGGACTTCTGTTTCTTTTTTTCTGAGGAGAGTGAGTGGGTGTATGCATAGGAGTGTCTCTCGGTGTAGTTGATGGAGTCATGCCGGAAGTTGTCTTTACGGGTGAAGGTTTGGAGGAACGAAGAGATTTCACTGGAGAGTTTGTCAAAGATTTAGGCGGAGGTGGTTTGGTGAAATTTGTTTTAAATGATGGAGGGGAAGACGGGACAGAGGATAGGGGCCCGGTACTCCCAGCGATTTTTTATTTTAAACCCGCTTGGCCTCCAATTTTTCTCAATTCTTTGAGGTCCAAAATTTTCTGCCAGCTTGGTTCATTCAGTTTTGGGGACTCAGTTGCTGTTTCTGCATAAGACGCCGAGGCGTCGCCTTCAGAGCTGGTAGAGGGAATGGGGCTGTAGGTGACAATGTCCCCGGGGTCATGTTGGGACTGAGGAACCGCTGTTTGGGTCTTCCCCTTGCCCCTAACTACGAGGCGCCATTCCCCTTGTGGCAGGCGTTGGTTTCGAGGGTAATGTGGGTCTGGACCCAACCAAGGAATTTTCCCCAACGGTCCGCCCCGCAGCTAGGCCCACTACAGGCGCCTCGGATTTTACTTTGTCGGCCAAGGGGGTATTTTGGTCGCCTGTGATCGGAACTCCAGAGGCCTTCTTCCCTGGGCAGGAGGAGGAAAGGTGACCAGCCTCTCCACACCTCCAGCAAGTTGGTCTCCTACCGGTCACTATGACCGGCATTTTCCGGTCACCAAACACCAAACAGTTGGGGACGGACTTGAAGACCTCTTGATCCAGCATAATATCAAAAGTCCATTCCCCCGTTCAAATTGTCGGAGAGAGCCCCTAAAATTTGGCCGTACTGCATAAAAAATGCAGCCAGGAGCTCTCCCGAAATTTGAGGAGGAACCTCGAACACGGCCACCCTGGTCCGCCTTCGGCCTTCGTACTCTGTTCTTAGTATTAGATCTTTAGTGATCAACTCTTTCTTTGCCATGGCCAGGCAATCTTCTGGTGTGGGCAGCAGAATGTCCCACATGAAGAACCCTGTACCCTTAATTACTCTTTGGGGTTTTATCCCCAGGGACAAAAGTGATTTAATCACTGTGTCTTTAGTGGAGCGACAAATCTTTTTGGGTTTTTTTTGTCCACCACAAAAACGGTCACCATTCTTTTTGCGAACATATCGAGCTCCTGGACAATATTGCCGAACCCATCTTTATTAACAAGATGGGCGTAGCCTTTCGCCTTATCCAGGAAATCCGCCATGTTCAGAATACAACTTGGTGGGGACTTCCAGCATGAGGGCAATTCCTCGGCTGTCTTACTTTGTGCCTCCTTTGGCACCTCGACATTCTTACTACTAGCTTCTCCCTTCTTGGAGATACTAGTACGGTCTGATTTGGGGATACCATGAGCCCGCTTCTTGGCGGCATTATCAGGGGGGTTGGCTTTAGCCGCCGTCCCAAAAACGTCCTTTTTTATATTGGCCCGACTGGCACCGTCGGCCATATTGAAAGCGTGGAGACTACCACCTTCGGGTCTTTTTAAAATAATCACCAGATTTGGGGAAAGAAGTTTTGGGAGGGGAAAAAAAGAAATTAAACAAATAAAAACAAGCCTGGATGTACCAGTAAATTAAAAAAAAAACAGAGAAACAAAGACAATAAACTTTTTTAAAAAAATAAATAAACTGGGAAAATTAATAACAAACAAAAATTAAACAGGGAAAAAAAAATCTAAATGGCGCCCAAAGGCAGCCGAAAGCAAAAAACAAAAATAGAAACTCCTCACTTTTTTAAAATTTCAGAAAATGTACAAAAAGAAAAAGGAAAAGAAAAAGTCTGGTTTACAACCAGAAAAAAAAATAAAGGTTTGCGGCCGAAGCCGCTAAAGAAAATAAAAAAGCAAAAGAAAAAACAAACTAGTTAAACCAAAAAAGGCGAGAGAATGCGACCGAAGTTTTCTTTTCCTTTTTTTCAAATACTGTGCTGACTTTTTTTTTTTTTTTTTTTTAAACAATAAAAAAAGAAGTCGTCCGGTAAGACTTTGTCAAACCGGACTAAAATAAAAAAATTATGAGGGCCGAAGCCCAAAAAATAAAACAAACAAAAAGAAATAGAAGAATAAAATCAAAAAAATAAAACTTAAAGAATAACTTATCAGAAAAATCCTCAGAAGTTCGTCAAAAAAGTTCTTCAAACACTGAAAAGAAACAAATCGTTAGCAGAAAAAAAAGGTTCGTCGCAAGTCAAAAAATATCACAAAAGGTCAAAAAGACACTCTCTGTCACTCTCTTACTCGGAGGTCTCGCTCTCTGGTGTCTTCACGTAGCCGTAGTATATGTATATACTGGGTGAGTCCATTTGTGTAAAATGGGGTGGACCCCTAAACGTTAACACTTTCTTTTTTATTAATGATCTACATTGTAAAAACCTTTATTAGTGAAAGAGATATTTTATGATCCACGACGTAAATTTACCGCGGACGATTCTGAAGTAAAAAAAAACTTCAATACATCTTCGCCTTAATTACTTTGTTTTAATTAAAACCGCATTAATATAGGATATTTTAATCAAAATAGCAATAAAATAAAAAAAATATAAAAAAAACACAAAACACCCCAATAATAAACACAAAATCGGCCCCACCCACACCGACAAAAATGATTTTTAAGCTAACCCTCCCTATATCATCAGCATTTCTGTTATATAAATGAAATGGCCTTTTTTGTATTTCTTATCTATCTGACTCTACAAATAAAGTAATTCGTGTGACGAAGTCATTTAAGGGACCTCATTTTAACGGACAACTTAATATTTTGTCATTACGTAACATACAACATATCAGGTGCGTGTTCTACAAATATTTTCATTGTAACTGCTCCTACGAGTTCTTTTTACCTGCTGCCATGTCAATGTAGAACAAGCCAGATGCAACCATGATTTTTACATTGCTTTATTAATTAGTTAATATATATATATATATATATATATATATATATATATATATATATATATATATACATATATATATATATATATATATATATATATGCATGTATGAATACAGACATAAATATTCATTTATAATTTTTAAATAAGCTGAAGGTTTGATGAAAGTTAAATCGCCAAAATGCATTTAAGACATTTCTTTATAATTGTATACCGCATATACTCGCGTATCATGTGACCATTGAAGGCCTAATTTTCAAGCCAATTTGACTACAGTAAATGTATGTATATATACAGTAAATATATATATATATATATATATATATATATACATATATATATATATATATATCTTGGTCAATGGCATAGCATAGCCTGGGACACCAGTCTTTCTTTGTATGTGCCATGTCCTTTCAGGACGTAGGCAGTCATGGCTCTCCACCTCCCTCTATCCCTTGCAGCTCTCAACAAGTTCCTACCCACTTCTTCCTTCCCGAGACTACATTCTGTCACTTACTTGCTTAGACCCGCCAGGTATGTCACGCGTTGTTTTCCCATGTTTTTCTTTCCCTCTATTCGACTCGTGAGTATCAGATTCTCCAAGCCATTCTTCCTCATTATGTGTTCCAGAAATTTCCGCTGCCTTTTCCTGATATTAAGTTAAAGCCTCCTCCTTATTTGCAACCTCTCTAAGATCTCATCGTTGCTCACGCGGTCGTTCCGTGATATTCTTAGCACCCTTCCTTGATTCCAGTGTTTCCGGCCTTCAGATCACATTTCAGGCTCATCCTTTTACTGATGACCATGCATTCTCTCTTCTTGTAGTTTATACTTAGTTCCTTCTTCTCACTCTCCGTCATTAACTTTTTTAGGAGATTTTGCAATTTCATTTCCGTGTCTGCTATCATCACTGTGTCATCTGCGTATCTTATATTGTTAAGATTGTTGTCACCAATGCTAAACCCCAGTAGGGTTTCCAATTCTCTGAGAATTGCCTCGCTGTATAGGTTGAACAGGTCGGGTGAGAAGACGCATCCATTGCCTTACGAAACTTTCTATTTTTGTACATACGCTAATTTTATATGTTATGTATGATGCGACACTATAAAAATTAGCTTCGAAATTAGGTCTTCAAAAGTCGCATGATACGCGAGTAGGTACGTTATTTACCCCAATCGTATAGGGTTAGAGTTAATATTACCATGATACAAAATTGTTCGTTATTAATCGGATATACAGGGCTTGGACGAAATAATTGAAACACTTGTTAAATTCAAAGAAAATTTATTTAATTTCGAGTTGGTCCTCATTCAAACTCACAGACAGCTTTAATACGTCGAGGAATGCAATTATACAGCTTCCTAGCTTTATCCAAACGAATTTTCAATCATTCTTTCATTAAAACCTTCTCCAGCTCTTTACGGCACGACGGTGGAGGATAGCGGCTCCTAACTTGATGCTCCAAAATATACCACAAATGTTCAATAATATTGCTATCTTGAGATTGGGGAGGCCACAGCTCACTTTCATGCACTTAATACCAATTCTTAAATACTCGAGCGGTATGGATTGGAGCATAATCATATTGGAAGATGCAGTCACCATCAGATAATAAAGTCTTGGCCATTGGATGGACATGATCTCCTAAAATGTTCAGGTAATCTTTGCTGTTGATTCTACCATGCAGGACAACTATTGGACTGATACATTTCCATGATATGGCGGCCCAAACTATCACTGATGCACCTCCATGCTTCACTGTTGGAAGAAGGCAGTCAGGGTTGTAAGCTTCTTTGGGCTGCCTCAACATATAAACCCCCACTGAAGTTGGGAAAAGAGAAAAACTGGACTTGTTTGAGAATATGACTTGCTTCCATTGGTCTGCAGACCAGACATTGTGATCTCTGCACCACTTCAACCTCTATTGAATGTTGCGCGTGGAGAGAAGAGGTTTCCTCACAGCGGCTCTTCCATGATATACAGCCTTATGGGGCTCGCGGTGAACAGTTTTAGTAGAAACTGAACTATTCAGATGGTTATTCAACTCTGCAGTCACTTTGCCAGCATTTGTTCGATGATTTTTTGCCACATTGCGTTTCAATGCACGTCAGTCCCTGTCAGTACGTTTACAAGTCCGGCCCGAATTGCTACGGTTGCTAGAGGTCTTGCCCTGTTTCTCGAATTGCATCAGTGTTCTTGATATGGTAGCTCTTGAAAAACGAAACAGTTCAGCAACCTTAGTGATCGAGGTTCCTGCCATGAGAGACCAAACAATTTGTTCTTTTTCGAATTCGGAGAGATCCCGCATTTAGCTAAAAGTTCATTGGCAAACAAAGTAGGGCAAATTCACAATCTGTTTTTAAGGTGTATTTCTAAGTGCATGCTTAGATGTGGCACAAGGCCAAAAGTATGGATCATCAAGTGAGGATCGAACTCACTACTCAGTTGTAATTGATCTAGTGAGACAAGCTTAACCATTACATCACACCGAGGTGCCCCACTATCAGTTTTTTTTAAGGAATGCAAAAGTGATGGTTTTTGAATTTAAGCAAACAAATAGCAATTAGTTGAAAATTCTTCTTTTTTTTTCATACCTTGTGATCTATTTCAGCTTTCTCAACAGACACAAATTTTTAATCTTATTTTATTTTTTGGTGATTTTTTTTTCTGGAGTCCACTACACATTTCAAAGGCATTAAAAACTTTTCATAATAATTTAAGACATTTTTAAAATGTTTTTTTTTTTTTACAAACATCATATTTAGTCAGCATTCCTAATAGCCTAGGATTTAAAATTCTTATTAATGAAATTCTGCCTCCCATCATTTAAATAATCCATTCAGGTTGATATACCATAAAACAAAACATACGCTAATTTTATATGTTATCTATGATGCGACCCTATAAAAATTAGCTTCGAAATTAGGTCTTCAAAAGTCGCATGATACGCGAGTATGTACGTTATTTACTCCAATGGTATAGGGTTAGAGTTAATTTTACCATGATAGAAAATTGTTCGTTATTAATCGGATACATATACATGCCTTTCGCAGTAGATGATCTCAAACTAACTGAAGTCTCTGGAATTCGATTGGTTTCTGTTGTTACTCTATGACACGTATGACAATTGTTGCATTGTCGCTTACGGTGAGAGTTGTTAGAATAGGTAATTTACCATATCTACATACGCCATGACAGATATGCCTCAACGTCAGATAGATGTTAATTGGTAAAAACATATGTTTCTTTTTTTTCCAATCTGCATTTCTCAAAGTACATTCATTGACATTTATCTAGAAACAATGTAATATTCTCTATTTTAAATGTCGTCATTCATCAACTTGTTTTTCCTACCCACCGTTCAGATGCGTTGTGAAGTGTGTGTGTGTTTGTGTGTGAGCTCAAGCACCTAATTGCTACTGTACCAAATTTACCCCATTATATTTTCGATACTACTCTTCTCGTTTTTGTTGTTCAACAATAAACTCTTTATCCTACAACAACTATGTGTAAACAAACAATATGGCGTTAATTAAACTCGTTCAGTAATAAGGCTAACAGATTCATTTAGGTTCGCTTCCATAGACTAATTGGTTAGTGTCAGTCCCAGATAGAAAGCATCCCAAAGATATGATATACAAGTTCAAACGTAAATATCAACTGCGGAATATGGTGTTAGACTAAAGAAAATGGCTTCCTTCCAGGAGTATAATGTATTCAGACGTGTCTCGCATGTAAAGTATCAAAAAATAAATAAATAAATAAATAAAATAATGGCAGCTTTACAAGTCATGCATTTAAAACAGATCACGGATCCGGATAGATTCTCGCGACATGTGTAAATTGTAACTTACATTTAAGCTATAGAAATGAATAAGATGCAACAAAGACGAGGTGTGACTGCCATAGCGGCCAGTGTTTGTGGATGGGTTGACGTAAGCTCGTATCGCTACTGAAGGGAAAATTGTTTACAAACCATAAGAAACTGGCTACTAGAGGCCACTAGATATACCCTAGTGTCTATAGAAACACTTATGCTAAGGAGAATATTAGCAGTTTTCTTATACGCAAATATTAGGTATTCATTGAGCAGTCAGCCAGTTGTATTTTTTGAAATGATGAAGTTTAGGAATTTTTTCTACTTTTCGTTTTTTCTTTTTTTTTCTTTTCAAGTTCAATAACTGATACCATTATTTACAGTATTTCTGGTGGCTTCCTTCTTAAGCTTTAGTTTGAAATAATGTTTGGTTTGTTGTTTTTTTTTACAGCATATCAACCTCATTGGGTTATTTGATGCCGACAACTTTTTTTTTTTGTGGTAATATTTTGTTTTGTCAAAAATCTATTTCTGGTAATATTTTTTTCCTCAAAAATGTATAGCTGGTAATATAATTTTAAAACATGTATTGCTGGTAATATTATTTTTTCAAAAACGTATAGCTGGTAATATTTTTTTTTTCAAAATATATTGCTGGTAATAGTTATTTTACAAAGTATTTCTGGTATTAAAACCTATTTTTATGCTTTTATAATGCTTTTTATCGCAGTTTCGGGGATAACAATTTGCCCATAGCTGGGAGCCTAACAGGTGCTACTACCTGGAGTCAGGGTGGACCTGGGAACACCAGCAATTAAGAGGAGGTTCTGCACTCCTCAAAACCTCCTGATCAGATGCCTTGCTGTTGGACGTAGTTTATCGTCATACCCAGGACGTGGATGTAGTTTATCGTCATACCCAGGACAATTGAAATAGTGTGGAAAATCAACCTCTTTATTATTGTTAAATAATAATTTCGGACTATTATTTTTTAGTGTTAGTATATTTGGCTCAGATTTTCAGAGGCTGACCTATGGGTCAGATGGTAGACAAAATAAAGATCACGATTTTGATTGGCTTAGACTAATGTGTGAATGTTACAGTTAAAAAATGTTTTTGCGGAGTTAAGTACACATTAAACGTTGTTATTTCTTGTCAATCGGAATTTAATCCCCAGTAGGTCTGATAGAGCGACCCCACTGGCTAGTTAAAAAAAAGTACACGTCAACATGTTCAATAAAATAGATAAGTTAAACATCCCTTTTGTTGAGGTTCTCATTTTCCCTCCGAACTTAAACCAACTAGCGGTCACCCGACGGGAAGATGGCAGAGAGAAGAATGCAACATATGAGTAAATCGAGACCGTCCCCACAAGAAGACAGGGGTATACATTATGACATTTTCTCTTTGAGGTTCACGTAACATGTACTATATATATATATATATATATATATATATATATATATATATATATATATGTTGGTCCGAAAGTCTTGTCACCCATACGTAATATAATTTTCTATTTCAACCCTCTGTTGGGTATTATTATCAAGGAGAGAGTTTCACATGAACGATACCAGGATACCCCTTTGAAATAATCAACAAAAACCACTTCGTAAATATATCACACAGGACATGACGTCGCATCTTTTTGTGCCACGAAAACGATGATGTTCATGCAGACCTTCTCGACCTGATACAAAGTCAACAAAAGTGAATAACCTGAATGTGCTTTGTATTACTGTATTACTTGTTCTTAAATTAATTTTTTTAGGGTGTCTTAAGACATTCGGACCACACTTTATATTTACGAAAATAAAATAAAATAAAATATAATCAAATAAAATAATACGGAGACGGGGAGTTTAGGAAGAAATTTGATGAAAATCGCTTGTTTTTACAGTGATTAGATGAAAAAAAAACAAAAAAAAAACTGGGACAATTTTCTGATGGTAAATCAGTTTGCTAAGATTCAGCCAAATATTTCATAAAATAATTTAACTGATACCTGAAGAAAAGGAATTTTGTAATGCTCTCCCCGGCTTAGATGTTCAGAATACTCTACTCTGAGGCATATAGGAACATTCTATGAGGTACATTCGAACGCAACATTAATTGATTACTAAATTCAAGAATTATGTTGACATCATTGAAAGTTTAATTTCAAATGTAAGATGTTATCAAGTATCTTCAAGTTGATATATTTTGTTTACTTTGATGTCATATAAATGTCATATATCATAAATGTCATATGTCATGTCATATAAACGTCATAAATGTCATATATATGCTACATACTTGTCATATAAATGTTCTAATTTCCCACCAATAATCTTTGTCTTGATTCTGACTGATAAGCCGATGGATCCATAAGAAAATCTTCTGCTGGGAACGTTTTGTCGCACCATTTTTGTATGGATCAGGAAGAATACAGATGATATCTTCGACCTGACATATGTATAGCTCTGTATCATCTCCCATCGTTAATTTAGTTCGTGTAAAATTATTACGAATACTTTTCAATACATTTGGCGCATTAATTAACTTCAGTAATCAAGTTAACATAATATTAGACCTTTTCTCTTTCTTGCAAACTTCACAAAAGCAGCGACCAACACCTGCACATGAAAGGCATTCATATTCCAATCTGATTATGCTTTAATCAACAGCAGATGGGATCATCTTCATCAGATTTGATAACATCCAAGGAAACAATATTCTTCCCTGATAAATTTATCGATATTTTGTGTAGGATATTTTGTAGTAATTCTTTTTTAGTTTTTGAAGGGTTTATTTTCTTCCTGGATATTTTTTCTTCCTCTTCTACGCCTGCTGGGTCATTAAAAAATCACTCTGGAATGTTAGTGAGGATTCTTGTTTTCTAATGTTTTGGGACCACATTTAGGAAATAGAATATCCTCTGGTGTTAAAAGACCCGCGTTCGAGTGGCCGGAGTGAATTACAGCATTCAATGTCAATGAGGCAACATCTGGGAATCTAGTACTTGTATTTTCTGTTGCAGTGTAAAAAAAAATGTTTAAAGGATGATTTGTCACACCAGAAAGAGGAAATCCTCCCCAACGAAGGTGGTGTCTCTGTCAAGAGGAGAAATGCTAGTTATTCTAAAACCTAAGGGGATATTGGTAGAAGTGATCAGTAGAGGAAAAAGTTTCCCTATTAAACCAGGAATTCCATTGTCATAACCATTGAAAGGACAATTAAGATGCTGCATCTTGTATGGTGATTGTCTAGGCATAGATGTGGCACAAGGCCCAAAATATGCAGCACAAAGTGAGGATTGAACTCACTAATCAGTCTTAATTGTTCTAGCGAGACAAGCTTGCAAACCATTATACCACGTCGAGATGTCTGCGGCTGTATCTTATATGAACAGTGAGAGAATGACAACAATATGAGATCATCTTTTTCATTATAGCCAATGATCCATGATGGGAATCCTGATTGTCAAGAATTAATAGCACATACTTCCTAGAGTTCAATTTGCATGTACCACGAAATGGTGCAGAAAATTTTAGAAATTTATTGCTGTCTACCACGTTCATGAATATACTTGTGGTTGTTTGTGCACCTTGAAGGAACTATCCTTAAAATGAACTCGAGGGAACACAAACAGAGGAGTAACATTACTTATGGAACTGACAGCAGAGCAAATAGTCACGAATTGATCTCTATCTGCTCATAGTATAGCACCGACATTTTTACCCATTTCATTAGCAACGATTTTTGTTGGCCGACGTACATCCATTTCCGTCAATATTCGAAATCATATCTGGAGAAAAAAATTATAGTTATTAAAACATGGGTCCACTTTATGTCAAGTGAAACTAGTTGCATGGCCCAATGAGACACTTTCTCACAGACGTGCTGTGATTTGTCTGTCTTTTCTATAAATATTTTCATGGCAACTGCTCTGACGAGCTATTTTAACTGGTACCCAAACCGCATGAATTTAAGCGTGCTACTTGGTAGGCATCTCGGCCCCACCCTCTCACTGTCGAAACAGTTAAATGTAGCCATCTCTTCTACTCCAACAGCTTCTTATCTCACACTTCCCGTCAATAGAACTCCTCTCCTTTTACTTGCTTTTATGATAGCTATACTCTTCAAATATTCAAATGTAATGTCAATCGACATCTTCTGAAACCTTAGCCTTGATCCCCGTCCTTCTCTTTATCCTTTCCTCACACACCCATTTTTACTCTTGTTCTCACTCTCTGCAACTCCTTGAATTCTTGTGGCATTACCGACTTGCTTGGGGTGAAATGCTTAAAAAAATGTCGTCCTGATTATTCTTGCTTATGTTCCTGTCTTCTAATACTTCTGCATCCAGTAACCCATTATGTCTTACTAACTTCCTTGGTGTGAACTGGCATAAAAAAGGAAAAACAAATGATGCTTATTTGATAAATGTTTGCCTTAGTTTCGCTCATTTAAGAGTATATGAATTACACAGAGTGTGCGATGGGTAAATGTTCGCCATTTTATATTTTTATTTTCGCGCATACGCGTTGTTTTATTTTATTTTATTTTATTTTGTCGACTCCACAAGATGGTAGGTTCAGTTCAGCCTCTGTAAGGAAAAGAGCACAATAACTCAATTCCCTCCACCAGAAATTTGGAAACAGTATGCTGTACTGCATGGCATTCATGTCGGAAGCTCCAATACGAACATTTCACAGAGTCTGGGTGTCAATCTGAGGACAGTGCAGAGGATTCGGAAAGAGTTGGATGAGTCTACTGGTGATTATGAAGGTACGGCAGCTCAGAAAACTCAATCCGATCGTTTTGATAAGAAAAGAAATCCCCACTTTGTTGATGAGGGCCTCAGACTCAACAAGGAGACATACATCAAGTGAACTGAAGGTCAAGAGAGTGGCTGCTGAAGATCCTATGTCTGGCATCAGGACCATGCACCATGCTACACAATCAGGAGAACCCAGTCAATTCTATCAGACAATTTCTTCGACCACGTCACTCCTTACATCTGACGATCTAACTCCCGAGACTGTAGCCCCCCAGATTATTACGTTTGCAGTGCAGTTGAGCGAGAGACCAAAAAAATTCTTTATAGCTCCAAAGATGAACTGAAGGCAAGGATTATAGCAGCATTCACTAACTTCGCCCAGAAGAGTTGCTGAAGATTTCGAAATTTTCTGGAGGCCTTGACTGAAGCCAATGACATTTTTACTGAATAAATTTACTCTTTTGTATTACAAGATATTTTTTGTGCTATTTTGGTAAATATGTCTGTTAAAACGGTATTATTTTCATTTTTGTGTAATATAGATGACAGTTTATCCCTTGCACCCTGTAAAATATATAGAGCTCCAGGAAGCATATTTTACCAATTTGAGAAGTAGAATATTTGCGTTGAAAATCAGCTTTCACAATCTTAAATATTATCTCGACTAGAACACCTATTACAGGCATTTAGGCATATACATATATCTTTATGATCATGCTTTCTATCTTTAAATTGATCTTCTGTCTGTTTACATGTGTGTATATCTATAATATTCAATTAATTAAAAGTTCAACTGATTAACAGACATAAATTTCGCATGGAAATGCTTCTCGGCGTAGATTTTTGATAAATCTTACATTTATCTCTTAAATTCATCAAACGTCTGACCTTAATGAACGTTTTAATGTAACGTCTGCAAACCTGATGAGTTACTTGAACTTTAAACCTAGACTTTTTGAATTTGAGAGCAGTACTAGACTGGAGTCGAGATACCTCAATTTGCAGTTGAGTTTTGAGATATGGACGTAAGTACTATGGTAAACGTTTCTTTTAACGCAATTGCGGGTGGAACTCCCTTCCGGCTCCATGCTTTCAAACCAAGTTTAATCTCCCAAAATTAAAAGCAATGTCAAACACTATCTACTGTGCTCCTAATTGCTCTTTTCTCTTCCCACTCATTGTTAATGTTTCTGTTCCTAATTCATCAACACCCTGCAACTGCTTGTATCTTAGTGGCTTTCATTGGGGTGAAACCGATAAAAAGAAAATTAATAAAAAGAATTATCTCTGTATATCTCTATCTCTCCGTCTATCTATCTATCTATCTATCTATCATTTCTATTTATCTATTTCTATGCGAAATTTATGTCTGTTAATCAGTTGAACTTTTAATTAATTGAATATTATAGATATACACACATGTAAACAGACAGGAGATCAATTTACAGATAGAAAGCATGATCATAAAGATATACGTATATACCTAAATCTTTCTATATCTCTCTGTCTCTCTCTATCTATATCTATATATATCTATATATATATATATCACTTTATCTATCTCTATCTCTTTCTATATTTCTTTCTCTCTCTCTCTCTCTCTCTCTCTATATATATATATATATATATATATATATATATATATATATATAGTGTATTTAGGGAGCAATTCTTCATTTATGCATGTTTCATTAAAACGACAAAGTACTAAGATTAAGCTTTTTATTTAATTTTTCTTGTGTTCGTAATACTGTTTCCTTTTCTGGGCACAGAGTGTATAGAAACTGTCCAAATGTTCTGTAATTCCGAGTGCTTTCGGCTATATTTTTATTATCAAGGATGATTTCATTTTTTTTAATTGGATGTATGCGTTGTGTGTATGCTTTTAGTGTTAGGGGGATGTTTTATTTTCGGAACAAGGTTAGCACATTGTGGCCGTGTTTGTAGTTAATATTATTGAGTGTTGGACAGTCTCTATACAGTCTTTGTCCCAAAACGAAAACACTTTTTCGTACAAGAGAAAATTAAATAAAAGCTTAATCGCAATACCTTGTCTGTCGTTTTTAAAGAAACATGCATATATATATATATATATATATATATATATATATATATATATATATATATACAAGTATATAATTGGTGTATATGGAAGGAATTCCAGTAACCAACAATTACTATTCTTGAAAGAGTGCTCAATACAAATTAGAGCAGATATAATTATTTATTTTAAAAAAATTATAACAGAAATATGTTATAAAATCACTACAAAAATAAAATCACTACAAAAATAGCCATTTTGTTTCAACACCCCCGGGGTGTTGAAACAAAATGTCTATTTATGTAGTGATTTTATAAGATATTTATGTTATAAATTTTTTTTAATAAATAATTATATATATATATATATATATATATATATATACATATATATATATATATATATATATATATATATATATATATATATATATATATAATGAATCTCGGATGTCTATTGTCTTAAATAGGCTCACTTTATCAGAAACTTGCGTCTGCTTTCGATCAATTATACTCCATTGCTTTTGATGGGGTAGGCATGGTCTACGCAGGTTGGCAGTTATGATCAAATGAGTGCCGTTTGTATATAACTATCTTTGTTGTTCTTTATACTGGATTATATTATATCAATATATGTCGTATATATTTACTGAGTAAAGACCCGTGGGAGATACGGCGCAAACGGAAAGTCTAAGAAGTTTCCTTATTACATTTTAAAAGTCCAAATAAATCGGTATTTTGTATTTTTGTGAAAGGACATTAGCTCCTTTCATTCGTGTAACCAATTCTTATGAAGAATACGTAATTGTTTTACTGTGCTTATTGTATTTTGGGAAATATATATATATGTATGTATATTCCCGGATGCGCAATCAGATTAGATTCTGTCTAAAAACAGACATATTTGATAACTCTCTCCAAGTAATAATATTATTAGAATTTCATCAACAAGCAGTATCTCCCAATAACGAATTAATTTTTTTGAGATAATTTCATCTTTTATTTTGTGCCACATGATTTTAGTTAAGTTTGTAGGAAATCTCAAGAACAAGAAATCAATTAAAAGAATAAAGAATCGTGCGTTTTGTGGAGTTGGTTTCCTTTTTCTAAGCGGGAGTTCTTTATTTAGTTTTATGTCAGTCTTCTATTCAGTACCAATTCTTTGTATTCATTCGAAACACAGATATTTAGCTTATAATGACAGAAATATTTGATTCGCAGTAAAGAGCTAAAGAGCGACATTGACTCCAAAATAAGAGGAGTTCTTTTAAAACAGTAACGACGGTTGATTCGATTCAAATCTACTAACTTAACTGTGATGCCACATCTTTCAGAATTTAGATCAATAACAGGTTTTTCTAAAACAGCGCCAGATCAGTTTACACATTTTAGAATCAACCATCTGATGCCTTGCGTCTGGGGAACATAATACCTCTCCTTATTTGAAGTACACAAAGTGCATACCAACTGCGTCACCGAATAAATAGCACAAATCCATTAAATGGTTTTAAATGAATCAATATTTTTTTGTTTGAATATGTACTGTTCTGCCAAACAGGAATATAAAATATACGATTCTACCGGAGTTTTACAAGAATTAGGATATTATTGAGGAAACATGAGTCCACTTTTCGTAATACGAGTGTCTACAGTTGACCAATATTAACACAAAGACACAATTCCAATTCTTTTTCTCTTTTCTTTTTTTAAAAGAATGAATATAAAAAAAGTAAATTAAATTTATATCGATATTTATCAAATTAGAAACAACAATTCCAAAGACATCAACCGAACGGGAAAGCAAATTTCTAACTCCTCGTTTAAAGAAATGCCTCAAAGATTCTGTCTATATTTCTGATATAAGTTATTATGTATACTATTTACAATATTCAGACTATTGTCCTCATCTTTGTCGCCACGTTATACCACGTCCAGCAGCAAGGCCTCTGATCAGGAGATTTTGAGGATCGTGGAACCACATCTTAACTGCTGGTGCCGGGGTGGTAGCACCTGTTAGGGTTATAGCCCTAGGCAAATAGTTAACTATTAACAGCAATACTAAATACTGTCTCAAAGATTGTTTTAAATTTGTTAAATTCTGAATGCTTTGCCACTTATAAAATAACCTTTGTGATCGAAACAAGTGTGAACCTATAGTTAATAAATTTGGTGATTTCGGAGGATTAATGATGCCTATTTCTATTGACCAAAGTTGAATGCTTATAACCCATTATTTACATTATTCGGACTATTGTTCTCATCTTTGTTGCCATATTTATTACAACGTTTCGGCCGTTGTACGCTCCGGTCTTCTTCAGGTGGTTGGAATGTCGAACTGAACCCTTTATTTCGATCACTGGTGTAGATTGTTCTAGTTCCACGTGCCATATTTAATGGATATCAGTTATCTCCTGTTAATTTCCCTCTGAAAGTCCTCAAGGACACATGGAACATTGGATAATGGCGTTAGTTAGATCCAGTGACAGGACTCGGAGTGTGAATTCAATACCTGGTTAAGGCATAAAGCCTTCTGGCTGCTCACGTGTTCTGTGTACAATTTTCGGTAGAATCATATCTCTTTCATTTCAAGTCTGCTTTTAATCATTGAAGATATTGTCCAGCAGTCATAGCAATATCGGTGATTATAACTTACACTATAGTTTAGCGAAATGTTATTTGGTTCTAAAACTATGTTCCTATTTCTAATTTCTTTGTTTAGTTTCTGAAATGCATCTTACGTTATTTCGATCGATCTTCCGATTTCTATTTCTAATTCCGATTTTAATGCTTTCAACCCAGTTTGGGGGTTAACTATTTGTCCATAGCCGGGACCCTAACAGGTTCTACTACCCCAGGTCAAGGTGGACTTGGAAACACCAGCAATTAACTGATGGTACCACACTCCTCAAAACCTTCTAATCAATGCTGTCAGATGTAGTTTATCATCTTACCCAGGACGCGGAAGTAGTTTATCTTCATATACAGGACGGGATTGATGTTGTATTTGAATTTTTGAAGATTGTAGTTATCAGAGAAGCAAGTAAGCGGAAGGGAATTCCACAGGCGGGAAGTGCGAGAAAAATTACAGTACTAGATGTAGTGGTTGCATTTAGGTATTTCAACAGTAAAAGATATCAATCTAGTAGCGCGCTTAAATTCATATTGTGGAGGCATCAGGGTAAAAAAAAGCTCGTTTTGGTTACCTTGAAAATATTTGTAGAAAAGACAGAGAGAAGCTACGTCACATCAGTGAGAATGTGACGGAAGGTGAGATGCCTGGTCAGGATCGATTACATTACAAATCCATCTTTAGATTTTGCCAAGAGTCACGAGATGTACAGCAGGGACACCAGACCAGATATGGCAACAGTATTCAATGTACAGACAAATGGAAGATTTGTAAATGTGAAAGATGGTCTCTGACGTAAAAAATCTTCTGACCCGACACAGTGACCCAACTTTCTTTGCAAGGAGATGTAGCTATTGACTCAATGTATTCGTTCCACTTCAAGTCAGTAGAACACGTCAGGCCGAGTAGGTGCAGTGTGTTGCTCTCCTGGAGTCAGTTATGCTGATGGCAGACAGAAAATGTTTTCTGTGGTTGTTAAGTGAAAGCAGTTTTTTATTTTTATTTTAACGCTTTAAAATTTACAAATCATTTCTTGCCCCGGTTAAGCACAGTCCTTTTCAAGAGCAGCTGACAAGTTTACTTAATCAGATCAATCAGATTTGCTATTGAGACAGAAGTAAATGATAGTGTCATAAATACATAATTGGGAACTGATGACATGGGGAGATCAGTGATGAAGATCACAAATAGCGTCGTTAGTGTAAAAGGATCTAGTAGTGAGTTCGATTTACTGTAATCCAGCGATAATACCTGATCTTGAGTAAATACGTTCAGTGTGGGGTAATTTTCTTTTCTGTCGTTAGCAAGCTATATAGAAAAGGGATTTGTCCAAATTCTTACTCAGTGTTTCACGCAGATCGATAGTAGGACATGAAATTGTCTTCAATGTCTGAGGACCACTGAGTGAAATTCGGAGTAGCAATTAAAATCTAGTCTCTCGTTAGTGTTATTATTTCGTCTTCGTCTGTCAGCTAACGGTATTATGCCCTTTAGGTTATTGCTTAGGTAGGTTTGTCTTTACTGTTTTATTTTTGTATTTTTCATGCCCCTTATGTTGTAAGTTTTTTGCTTGCTTGATCTTAGTATCTTTTTCATGTGTCATTCATTTTTTTCGTTTATCAGGCTTAGCGTTGGTAGAGGAGTTTTTAGAAGCTTTGATGAATACTTGTTTATTTCTGTTATATATAAAGCAAATCTTAAGTCGTTGTTTCCAACCAAAATCATTTCTCCTGCGAAATCCGTACCTTTTATTAAGCAGGCACCAAAAAAAAAAAAAAAAAGTAATTAATTCCACATTAGATTATCACAATTGTATTACACAATTGTTCTTTTTATAACAATAAATCAATTTTATACAAATTAGCAGCGATAATAAAAATTGGATTTATTTCGATAATCCAAAATGGAGGATAATCAATTAAGCCTCCAATATCTTAGCCTTGGCTTTTGGGATTCAACGGAAAAACTTTAAACAAAAACACACATTTTCAGTATGCGTCAATTTTATTTTCTGTCGCTAACGAGCGAAACAGCACAGAGAAACTAGACGCAAATGTTTTCTCCGACTTTCATACAGAACGATTATAAGACATGAAATATTTCTCATAGTCTGACTATTCTGAACTCAAATTAGAAATTAGATACATTCGGTTCTCTAAGCGAATCGGTTTTTTGTTTTCACCGTCATGAACTCTATCCAACCTAGGTTTTTTTATTGTTTTTTTTACGATGTCCTCACAAATGGATGTATTAGGTTGGTGCAAAAATAATGTCGTTTTCTCACATATGTTACTATGTGAGAAAACGGCATTATTTTTGCACCAACCTAATAGAAAAGCAGAGTAAACAAAATTCTGCTCACCATTATCGAATCGCAAAACGTTACTCTCAGAGTCTAATTTTCTACCATTAGGACTCTATTTTCAACATATAAAATAGTTGGGTAACTTAGTACAAAAGTACAGAAGACGGCAAAGGCAATGAATTCGCTTTCTATCACATATGATTCCTCATATAATTGATTATCGTGCTGGTTCTATTTGAAGACTGCCGGAAGTTATGATATCTTCCCATTCATGTGAATAATTTTCACCCATTAATGACCTCCATAAAATTCGGTATTAATTAACTTAGAATAAAAATCTGATACTAATGATAGATTTCTAAAACCACACATCATGGTATTATAGATTTTAAAGAGGCTTATAAGTAATCCGGTATTAGAGGCTTATAAGGAAACCTGTATTAGAGGATTAAAAAGTAAATTAGTAAAGTTAATGATATAAAATTGAGAAATTATGAAATGGCATATTTAAGAAAGACCTAATACAGCTTATAATTTAAAAACAAAAACAAAAAACAAACAAGGATCATAACATTCATCGAGTGATTAGTAGGTTAATACATCTTTATAGAGAAGGGATTTCACCATTTTATATCATTAACTTTACTAATTTCCTTTTTGTATGAATGATACATTCTTATATAATTAAATAATTAAGAAAGAGACAACCTTAAGGTTCCATGACTATAATTTACTCCCTCAGAAAATATATTTTTTCTGGTTCATCAGGTCACATCTCTAATTCCCTTACTAACTACTTACCTTACTTAACTGGAGATATGGCCTGATGAACCAGGAAAAATATATTTTCATTTTTTAGTAATGGAACCTTAATGTGTTCCCTTTCTTAATTATTTAATTAATATTTACTCTGGTTTTACATTGAGCTCTCTGGATTACATCCTCTTTGGAATTATCCACCCGGATTACCAAACCCTTCATTACCTTACTATTTCCCTAGTTTGACCATTTAGGCACAAATACCCTTGACAAATATATGAATCCATCTCTTCTCCCCAATTTATGAGTTAAATAAGACTTGTAGCAGAAACGTTCATTTTTACATTTCAAAGCCACTAAAAAAACTGAATACAATATTCACTCACAAAATCAATATAATTTTATAATCCGAAAATATTTCGGCTTTATATAAACCAGAAAATGTTGATCGATAAGCATAAAAATAACATAACTAAAACCGTAGAGTTATTAGCTGAAATATAGGATCTGTGTTATTAATATTCATTTTAAGTGATTGGTATTCATCACTAAATTACTAAGATTGACCCGTCCTGGGTATGACGATAAACTACGTCCAGCAGCAAAGCCTCTGATCAGGAGGTTTTGAAGAGCGTGGAACCACCTCTTAATTGCTGGTGTTCCCAGGTCCACTCTGACCCGGGAAGGTAACACCTGTTCGGGCCCAAGCTATGGGCAAATAGTTAACCCAGACACTGGGGTAAAAACAATATGAAAGTGCAAAAATGGGTTTTAATACCAGAAATACTTTGTAAAAAATTATTACCAGCAAAAAAATTTTTGAAGAAAAAAAAAATATATTACCAACAATGTTTTTGAAAAAGAAATATTAGGTTGGTGCAAAAATAATGTCGTTTTTCGTTTGAAGTTCAACGTCAAAAAACGACGTTATTTTTGTACCAACCTAATATTACAACTATACATTTTTTGGGAAAAAATATTACCAGCAATATATTTTTGAAGGAAAATATTACCAGAAATAGATTTTTGACGAAAGAAAATATTACCAGCAATAAACATTTTTCGGCCTTTAATAACCCACAAAACAAAACAAACAAAGATTAACAAGGAAAGGTATTATAGATATAAATATAAGAACAAGTAAAAATAAATATTTACTGTTGCCATTTTTAAGCTACGATCTTATTGCTCAGTCATGTCCGAAACTAAGTTAATGAAAGATACCTCTTTGTTACACGTTGTTACGTTAAGAAGCCTCTATAGCTCATAGGTACGTATTTTTTTACTCACACAAACACACACGTTTGTGTTAACGATAAGAAATTCTTGTGAATTTTTCTCTGTAGTATATTCATTCAGAAAGTAGACAAATATATTTCTCCAGTATCCATTCTCGTAATAATACTTGTTTTGAACACCTCGTTTTTTTGTTATTTATTTCTTCATCGACTTGCTCGCGTCCTGGGTAAGACAATAAACTATATCCAACAGCAAGGCCTCTGATCACGAGTTCTTGAGGAGCGTGGAGCCACCTCTTAATTTCGGATGTTCCCAGTTCCGCCCTGAACCGCGGTGGTAGCACCTGTTAGTGTCCCAGCTATGGACAAGAAGGTAACCTCCACAGTGGGGCCAGAACATTATGAAAGTGTAAATATAGGTTTTAATACCAGCAATACATTTTTGAAAAAAAAATATTACCAGCAATAAAAAAAATCTTGTTGACATTAAATAACCCATTGAGGTTGATATGCCGTAAAACAAAACAAACCAAACCAAATCGACTTGCTCAAACATAAGTTACCGGCTTTTCTGTTTATCATGGCCGCGATATGATGCGCTCTCTCTCTCTCTATTAAGTTTTTTGATCTTTTTTTTATTGTATGCCCCAACAAACGCTTAGCTAATTGCAAACAAGTTTTCTAGCTTTTTCAAGGCCACTGAGTTTTTACGCCAGTTTCAGATCTAGATGTTGTTTTCCTAGTGTGGTAGATGGATTCGCTTTAAGTATAAAGTAGTATTTTAAGTCATTTTTATGTTTATACATTCTTTTTATAGATAAAAATATTTAAGTAAATGCTCTTTTTATAATAAAAAAAAGTATTAACAGCATTTACTAGCCTGAATGTTCGAGAAATTGTCATAGAAAATATGCGTCCTCAGACAGGAATCGAGCATGTATCCTATGCAAAACCGTCATATAGCCTGACGTGCTTTTACCGATTGAGCCAGAGAGGAGCGTTCGGTTAACAAGGTCGATTTTATTGTTTTTAAACTACAATTGTCCATGATTTTCTCACGAACATTCATATCTGCTCGATGCGTATCCAAATGTAAACAAATGACGTCACACATTATGAAATGGAAAAAGTCTAAGAATTATTTTAAGACATTTTTATGTTTATACATTCTTTTTTATAGGTTCTATTCCTGTTCTATTTTCTATGACAATTTCTCGGACATTCAGGCCGATAAATGTTGTTAATACTGTTTACTATAAAACAGAGCATTTACTTAAATATTTGTATCTATTTAATCTTAAAATAATTGTCGGGCTTTGTCGATTTCATAATGTATGAAGTAGTATACGAAAAGAAGAATTGGAAGAAACGAATTCTATCTGAAGTCTGAATTTACATCTTACTAATATTCATTCTTTTTCTTTTTCTTACTGCTGCTGTCATCTCAGACAATGCAACGTTTTATGTGGCCCTTAGATATTTGTTATGAAGCATACTTTAATTCAGTGTTTCCTTGATGTTTTCGTGATGAAGAAATTAGTTGGGATCGAACTCACAAACAAAATAGTGTGCAGTTTTTTTAAATTGTTTTTATATGGGTTATTTTTGTTTTTCTTCATTAAAATTTGCTTGTTGAGGCCTAGAATACACCGACTGTATCACTTCCCCACAAAGGAGTAACACGCCCTACTTCCCACAAAAGAGGGCTAGCTTCCGGGTGAATCCTTGGAGGCTTAAGCGCCAACTGAAACAACGTTGACGTTTGCCTTAAAGTATAAACATACTCTTTTGACTCGACTATGAACTGGACCAATACTCAAGATTTTACGATTAAATAATTAAGTTTTTAAATTAACCAACTTAAACTATGCGGTCATAAGAATTAACAGTCCATGGTGAAAGTCAGTTCTACTCAATAATACGATCTTCAGGCCAAATCGCATTGAACTAGAAGTCATCATGTAGTTTTCATTGCTGTCTCTCTCTCTCTCTATAAAAACATTCTTTCATATTGATAAAACAGCAAATATTATATTTCGGTCGAGCACTTTTGGGAGAAAGCGCGAATTTGTAAACAACGAGTACTATTGCTGATACTGCAAAGCTCTCCCATGAATTGAGCCCTCTCGGTGATTGGCGTGTTTCTTCAAAGAATAAGTACGTAAAAATTAACCTTCCTCTCAACCGGGCGGTGATACCTCAGGAGTCAAATCTCTGCCTGATGCCAAATCAAACGGCTTCAGGCAATTGGATGTCTTGCCATACTGATAATATTTTACGCGGAGAATAATGTTAAACGTAAGGCGGAACATAATGTTAAGTGTTTTAAGGTTTACGTAGTTTTTGGACATTATCTTTGGCCAATTCATTTAAAACTAGCATGTTTGGGTAGGAGTAGTCCGACATTTGCCAATAGGGTGTTGACATGTGTGACTTCTATAATAGCTTTTTTATTCACAAGTTGCGTGTTGTCTAGATAATATTTCGGTGTTCCCATCTTTCGTGAAGGGTGGTTTACCCTACCTGAAAAGCAATTCTGTTATTTACCAATTTAAATGTCATTGTAGGGCAAACCAGCTTGCGATCGGAGACCAGGATTAGACAGTAAATGCCTACTCGTATAAGACAGCGTATCGTCAGCGACATTATTTTCTTGACTCAGTCGGTTTGTGCGTCAACAATTGGACTACATTTGATGAACAACACGGGCTGCGCTTTAAAATATTCTGACGAAGCTTTTTGATATTATACAAAATGCGATCAGCTAAACAATTGCGTTTTTAGAAGCTGTTCATATTAAGCGATTTCGACCGATTTTGTGGCCACAGAACTTTCTTCGTTCTGTGTCTCACAGGTGGATCGTGAGTACAATTTTTTTTTGTTTTATACTCACTAGGAGCTTATTTACATAGATTTATTGTTTTATTATTAAATTTACTTTAGTCGTGGCTCTATATTTACCCCATCCCATGCATTTTTCAGTTTCGCTGTTTATAATTATTCTATTTTCGTATGTTTGGATTTTTGTTCCAACGAATTTTTCTGAAGTGTTGGTCGTAAATGCATCCTTTTTAAGGCATGCGCCCCGTCATCCTTAAAATAATATATATATATATATATTTATTTATAACCTATTTCCGTAATTTATAGAGTAATGGTGCTCAATATTCGGAATAAAGCGTGTGTAAATATAAGCGTGAGTACTAACATCAACATCAAATCGTGAAAATGTGTTCCCTGATTGAAAGCAAAAATATCGTTCAACCATGAAAGAAATTGTCACTACTCCATGTTGACATTCATGTCCACTTATATACACACGAGAAGTGCTGAAACTTTTTTCTGTCCAGATGAACAAAAGGCGAGAAAAAGTCTTTGGTCGAGTCGAATAATTTTACACCGAGCTTATATTTAATTATAAAATAGCTGCAAAACACAGCGTTATTATCCATAATTATTTCCACTCAATAGACTGTAAAATCATTTGAAACATAAAATACGCTCTCTCAGATCTATCTATATTTCTGAGATGTGGTATTATGTACACTACAGGGTTCGGTTCGACATCCCAACCACCTGAAGAAGGCCGGAGCGTACAACGACCGAAACGTTGTGATAAATATGACAACAAATGTGAGGATGATATATTGAGCACTTTCACCTATAAGTATATCATACCTTAAAACGAGATTTTAATCTTGCGTGTGTGAATTTATAATTGGAAAAGAGTTAGACTTTGATAATTAAAAGGTAGAAAAATGAAATTGAGTGTAAGTGTAAGCAAGATTTAGGCTTTTAATTTTTAATTTGTTTATTTTTAGTATTTCACTTAAAACAAGAAAAAAATATCCGTGGAAAAGAGTTGCACTCATCCAACCAGAATATTTTTTTTCCTTAGCCAAGATTTGCATAACTGCTCCAGAGAGATTCACAAATAATTATAAATACAAATTGGATTAGAATTTTAGGGGGAAAAAATAATTCTGTAATATTTTGAATTATTAACCGATTTTTGATCCGGGCAAAGCGACATTCGCCTTCTCTCTCTATATGCTATATATAATATTTATGTGTGTGTGTGTGTGTGTGCAAACAGTGTGTCCATAAAGTTCGTGTGCACTTTTAAATTATAATTTTTTAAAGTGCACACAAACTTTATGGACACACACACAAATATATATATATACATATATATATATATAGAGAGAGAGGTGGAGGGGCTAAAAATAAACGGTAATTTGAGTGCACTGGGAAGATTAATGTATTATGCTAGTCTACAAGATATTGTTTTTTATTTTCTCCTTGGGTGCAATTTCCAATCCATTTCAACTTAGGCGACTTTCCTGATCAGTTTTAGAGTTTGAAAATGAGTAAAAAAAATAATTGAAGAGGTCAAAACCATTTTGATGATTCCATTCACGAAATTCTATTTATTAATCTTCACAGGTAAAATAAAAACGCCATCAATAGTTTGAATATTGACAATCGACTATAACAGCAAATAAGAAAACTGAACGGATAAATACAGATTTTTTATAGCTTTTCCTGTAAGTTTCTATTCTGCATATCGATTTTTAAATTAATTTTTCATTTCTAGATTATTTTTTTTTCCCAAGGAATAAATTTTGAGAAATTTCTAAAATATAAAAATGTCTTTTCATATAATAAATATGTTCTAATTATTTTTATCGCAAATGAAACTTAAAATTTCCTTTCAACTTTCTTCTCTTTTATCTTATCTCGAAAAAAGTTTGTCGTAGTGTTGCAAGCGCTGTTTTGAAATAATTAAAATGTAATCTTCTGAGAGTTTATTGAAAAAGAAGCATAACAAATTTTGGCATTTAATGTTTCAGAAACATATATCAGATTTTCGTCATCTTTGAATGATAAGAATATTTTTTACACGTTTCTTTTTGAGTCTATTTAAATTCTTCTGCACGCGATTCTTTTGTTTTAATGCCATCTTTGTTCACTACAGAAACGATCAGGCTTCTCCACGGTATCCTTTCATTTAATAGTTCTAAATAGCCACGTCTTTTTGGGGAAAAAAACTGGAGTTGTTTCCCGTTACCTATCTAAGGCTTCCAATTCAAAATTGTCTTTCCTTGTGACTGATTGCCACTCAAAAATGGAGAACCCAGTCCACACTGCTGTTTAACGCATACCTGCGGAATTAGATGTGAAATACTAGGCCAACCCGTGGCAAAAGCAGAGCAAGCCCCTAAATCTTCGCTATGTTTCAAAAATCAGTTCCCATATTGGGGACGTATCAGATACTCTGCAAGAAGGGCTATAAAGGAACGTAAATGTTTATTCAATCCCTGTCTTTTACGTTTAATTCGCGAAAATGTCCTTAGGAGAATCATGATTCTCATTTTTTCTCCCACCAGCTATGAATGCAATTCAGATATTTTAATATTTTAGCTGGCCATTCTATATTTCAAGATGGCGATGTATTAGAGAGTAAAAAAGCAAAAAAAAAAAAAAAAGACGAAAGCATAAATAGGAGTTCTTTTTTTTTTCTCGATATTTTAACGTTAAATATATCACGTTTTTTTTTGTACTGTATCTGTAGTTAGCTATTTTTATTCCTGCATTTCTGTCATATCACTGCAGGTCCATTATTTATGAACCATTATCCAATCGCAACAATGAAGGCTGCAATATAGCGAAAGCCTGATGCTGAATTCGTTGGTTGGCAAGGTGTTTCAGATTTGCAACATGTCGACGTTAGTTTATCGCTAAGCTAGTTAGTTTCAAAAGAATGGATTTTCTCTCGTTTGTTTAATAAACTCGAGGCTCGCGGAATTCCTTAACGTCAACACGATTACAGGATCTTTCCCTTTAAGAATTATCACAGCTAGAACTCCGTCAATGTCGTCACTACAGCTGGTACGGTTTCCTTATTGATTGCTGGGAGAGACTTGCGTCATTTCGGTTGAGAGAAAATAACTTACTGAAAGTATAAGATACCTCTTCATTAATGATTCTCAACTTAGGAAATCTTACCCTGCCCCACCGGTGGAGCAGGGTAATATTTTGGTGGGGCATGCGTAGCATGTGCACTTTTCGTTTTACTATACCAACAGAATAAGGCGGCAATTCAAGAATGAGTTATTAACCCTGACTTCTTTTCTAGTGAGTCTGAGTGATTATGTTAATGCGTGTTAATACATACGAAGTGTATACAATAGGGACACATAAAAATATTTTGTGTGTATGTACGTATATGTGTAATTGGCATACAGAGTATTTCCCGTCTCACCCACACTCGAGTGTCTCGGTCAACAAAGGAGAGGGCGTGATGCATGTCGCTGGAAAAGCCCATGTTTTATACGCCAATCAGCGTCTGAGCATTCAGTTTGCTTCCTTCAAAAACTTATAACTAGTAATATTATATTTTTTGAAAAACGTATAGCTGATAATATTAATTTTATTTTCAAAAACTGTGTCCCTAACAGGTACTACCACCCCGGATCCGGGTGGACCTGGGAACACCAGGAATTAAGAGTTGGTTCCACGCTTCTCAAAACCTCCTGATCTGACGCCTTGATTTTGGACGTAGTTTATCGTCTTACCCAGGACGCGCAGACTTTTGGGTGATTAATTATTTTTCAACCTACAACACCTTCCCCCACCACGTTTCAATCCTCTGTTCAAATGTACTACATTCCTTAGTTCCAACCTTTAAAGTTAAGACCTGCGTTGCTACGCATATTGTAGCGAACCACCTACATTCTCTTCATATACTATTGGTGATATGTACGTTGCACTCTAGCAGCTTCTTTCCACGACTTTATGGAACTGACTCCTGAGAGGATACTTCCCTGACCACTAAAATTTTAACTTTTCCAATTCTAACCGTTATCTTTCCCACAGATCTTCATAAAGTTGCATTTGTACCATGTAGAGGGTGAACATTATTTAAAAAATAAAAAGTAATCAAAATAAAAGGTAAAAAGGATTACAAATCGAACATCAACTTTCTTGAGTAACATAGGCTACGCTAGGCGTAGTTACGAACATCACGGCATGTTGCTGCAAAACGAAAGCATTAACCTAGAATCTTTCCTCGATAGCCCCATCAGATCGACTTTCATACGGATGCCAAATTCGTTCAGAAATATCTAATTTATCAGCTGTATACAACCCCTTACTCAGATCTCTGGGTAAAAGAGCTTCGGGCGAATGAAGCCTGTAGATCTCAGTGGAACCACCCTTTTTCGAACGTCGTGTAAATGCTCTAAAGAATCACAAAGAAAGAAATGTAGCAAAAAGGAGAAATCACAAGACTTCTGCAGCAAAAATACTGGTTAGCACATGCAACGAAGTGAAAATAATGGTATCGTGAAACTGTCTTTTTACATTACACTAACAAGTTTGGGAAGGAAGCTCAAGGCAATACTGAAAGGAGTAATAACATGTACCAAACTTTATAAAACTGTTTTCCTGAAAAAATCTTTTTAATAAAAACTATAAATTTTAACAGACAGTATCACTGGTTACTCTCTAAATGAATGCCGAATGTTTCCTTATAAGGAAGCAGCTAATATAGCAATTACTATATTTTACTGTTTTGTTCCACTGTCATCTGACTTTCAAGCACATAAATCAATCTTTCATGAATTTACTGATAAAAAAAACTGCACGAGTTACCCTTTGACATTTTCCAGGGTATATTGAGATGTTATTCTCATTAAAAGAAGTTTATAAAGACAATAATATTAATGGAGTTATAGGATACGTGGAAAAGATCTCAAGCATACTGTAATAATTTATCTCTAGATATCACCAAAACACAGTCTACCATTTTCCTAATGGAATATAAGACAACACGGTTTGAATATATTCTATACGCCTTGCGTCGACTGCTCACTTCAAACAATCTGATTATAGTGCCATCAAAAATGTCTTTTGGTTGTCCTGTATGATCTCGTTGAAGTCTTCCTACCAACCCTACCATAAACAACACATCAAGATTGTTTACAAAAGAAGACTGGCATTTAATAAAGATTAGTCTTGGTTTAATTCACTTGCACCAAAGCCACATGGTTGTAAATTATCCTTTTCATCAATTTTAATAATTTGTTTAAGAAACTAACAGTATTTAAATAGTGCATCTTTTAGTTTTATGCGGAGATCACACATCAAAGCGACTTCCATACCCATACTGGAGCAAAGAATCTGACTATATATTCAATTTATTTAGGTGTGATCAATGATGGCTGTCATGTAGCCTCATGTAACGCTGACTTTTTCTAATAGTATCTTAATGTGACTGAGTGTTTCTTTCGAGACCAATCAACACTTTATAGGTCATATAATGGGCGGGGGCGTTACTTTTTTTTTTTTTTTTTTTAAATGTATTGCTGGTAATTTTTCACTAGGAAAATATATTTTCAGACTTTCATAGAGTTTTGACCACAGTTTTGAGGTTAACTTTTTGCCCATAATTGAGACACTATCTACTGATACCGCCTCGGATTAGGGTGGACCTTGGAACAATACCAATTAAGAGGTGATTTCACGCTCCTCAAAAGCTCCTAATCAGAGGCCTTGCTGCCGCATGGAGTTTATCATTGTATCCAGGACGCAGTGTGGCTGACCGTGAAATATTGTTGAGAGTGAAATATTTACTTTTCACTCGTTCGCTAATTTACCGGACCTTCTCCATGAAGAAAATAATTTGTTTGAGCAATTTTTTTTTGTTTACCTCTTATTAAAATCAAAAGGCATAATTGTTATCGTTCCACCGGCCATATCTAGGGATAGTTCTTCAGTACTGCTCAATTATCTATCGCCCCATTTCCACGCAGTTAAAATACACACTGGGAAAACTAACGATTCGTAGAAGCAGAGATTTACATTAAACAACTGAGTTAGGTTGTGACACAAGGTTGGTTTTTAACGTCGGGATTCGCGTGTTTCCAATCGGGACACTGGCCTAAGCTGGTCATACCTTGTCTACACTAGTCATAGCCGGTCATACCACAGTTACGTAACATATCACGCAACGACGGGTGGGGACGCAAGTGAGGAGAGCAGGCCTCCGGTATAAAATAGATGCTACAACCGCAGCATCTTCTCCGATGTGAAAAACCCCTGCTCCTTTCTTTGCCAATCCCTCCTACAGAAACCGGAAGGAAAGCCCCCGTCGCTCTGTACGTACATTGCATTGGTATATCGTTGCAGATAAGTCATATCTCACAAAACTATAGCCTTGTTTCCGGATGTAGTGGCGAGAGCGGTCGATCCATGTTATAAAACAAGGCTTTCTCTCTTCCACCCTGTGGCAGTTTCATTTTTGAGTTATTAGCTAATACGGCACGTGTCCATCGTCAGACTAATACATAATTGTTAGCGGAAGTTACATAAGCAGCTATTGGAAGACGACATAGGCCACCACCAACCAATGTTACCAGAACGGGGACTATTCCTCCACGATCCTCTGCTTGATAGCTACAATTAGGATACATTTCAATTATTGTTATTATTTGTTAATTATTATTAACACATCCTTAACAGGTGTCGAGGACGCGAAACTGGGGCAGTATTTTCGCAAAAACACTGCCGGGGAACAGATCCGGCTATTTCTCTTGACCTGGACCCCACCTCTCGTCGCAAATTAATGACACACATTTTGTATAATAAATTCAATAAAGAAGTGAGAATTAATCCTTTTATCAGGAAAAAAATATCTCACTTTGTCTTTTAGTTTAAGAGAAACCGGAAAAGCAATTGAATGGTTAAAAATAAAAGGAGCAAATTCACCACTAAATCCACTCGGGACATGGAGGAAAAACCACCTCGAAGAACCAGGGATGCCTACACCAGGAGAATTTTTTTTCCGTGGACACTGTAGAAAGTACTACTTATCGACTAAGAAAAGATCCTGCACCTTTTGTCACACAACTGGTCATTTAAATGCGATGTGTAAAGTTTATACCACTAGAGAAAGCCGTATAACCAGATGTAAGCATGTTCCTTTTGTACCAGCAGCGGACACGTGGGATATATGTGTCCACTAAAAAGGCAAACCAGAGAGTTTTAGCCTTTGCGCATGAACATGTAGCCGCCATGTGCAATAAGAAATCCACGTATCGCACTTATAATATCCAAGCCACACCGCCCAAATGCGATTTTTGGTCCCTCTAGTAATAAGTGTAACCTTCTCTCTCGGGCGCAGAAGTATAGTCGTGAATTGTTTGCTGGATACTGGCAGACATATGACTCCTAAAGTATTAACACCTTTAAATTGAGACCAGTTTCGAATTCACAATCGTGACTTAACTATAAAGACGTTCGTTGGGACAAAAAATAGGAAATTAAAACAAATAGTGCTACAAAGACAAACTAAACCATTTCCTATCATTGTAGAAAACAATTTCGACCTGTCATTTTATGATGAGGTCACCAGCTGTTAAAATATAACTTTGCAGCGGACTACAAGGAAAAATTCTAGAAACGTGACTGCGACTGACCCGTCGGATTGATGTCATTCTATTCGTTGTATCATGCATGAATTATACAGCTGTGTTAACATGCCGGGGATCGGGTTATCAAAGTGTGCAAGCAATCATTCCGAGTGCTTTTCTGCGTACAAAACTAAAACCAGGGCTTAATGCTGAAGATAAATAGGGTTTGCTTTGTTTTACGGCATATCAACACTTCAATGGGTTATTTAATGCCGACAACATTTTTATTGATGGAAATATGCTTTTTCAAAAATCTATTTCTGTTAATAATTTTCCTTCAAATATGTATATCTGGTAATATTTTCTTTCAAAAAGATTTATAGCTGATATTTTTTTTTTTTTCGAAAAAATGTGTATCTGGTAATATTTTTTTTTCAAAAATGTATTGCTTGTAATGATTTAAAAAAAATGTTTTCTTGGTATTAAAACCTATTTTTACACGTTTTGACCTCGGGTGAGTGGGGGGCTTAACTACTTGCACATAGCTGGGACCTTGACAGGTGTTATCACCCCGGGTCAGCGTGGACCTGGGAACACCAGCAATTAAGAGGTGGTTCCACGTTCCTCAAAACCTCCTGATCAGAGGCCTTGCTGTTGGACGTAGTTTATCATTTTACACAGGATGCGGATATAGTTTATCGTCATACACAGGACAAAGTAAATAGGGAGGAGCTAGACTACCATCACAGTAAGCAGAAGACGACACAAGCCAAATATGGCAGACAGAAATTAACATTTGTAAATATTTAGAAGGTTATGGTATGCAAATTTTTTAAATGTAGCTTAAACGTGGCACAAAGCCGTAAGTATGGGGCACCCACTGGGGATCATACTCACTACTCAGTCATAATCGTTCTAGCAAGACAAGCTCGCTAACCATTACACCACGTCGAGGTATCCAAGGAGGCTATCGTATGAGGAGTATTTATTAAGCCTCAGAGAGCATCTCTTGTCTGTTCTCATTTCCAAAATAAAGTAGGAGACGTTGAATTTGTGGAGATCTCTGTGAAACGTAGACCCTTTTGTGTTCTGGGGAGAATCTAAAAAGTGTTCCCAGGAGATTATGGATTGATTAGGTCGGCCCAAGTTAATAAAGGTGAAAGCACTATACAAATGCATTCGCTGAGCAACTTTTCCACATGGAAATCTCAGTATTTCCGGTTGACGTACAAAAGCTTGATCCTCCTCTGTCGAATTCGTCCTACACGGAGACACTTACCGGGAGCGATAATCCAACCCCAGAAGTCTACTCCGAACTAAATGAGACCACAATTTTGATTTTTTCCGGTTCCAGATAACCAGAAGATCAAAGAGAAATGATTGCATGCAACGAATGCAAGAACTGGCGGCATTTCGAGTGCGCGGGGCTGTGAGTAGGTTCACCGCAAAGACAGAAATAGTACTGACCGATATGCGCGCCCCGTAAATGCGGCGGGGTAGACTTAGTCTACTTCAGTATATATATATATATATATATATATATATTAAATAAAAACAGACTACTTTAAGGTTCCATGTAATAAATTATTTCACCACAGCCTTTTTAAAGGACTGCGGATCATCAGACTTTACTTCCAAAGGTTGAAACAAAAAATGAAAAGAAATTTACATATTTTTGACGGGCCGTATTAAGCATATGTAAATTATATTTTTTCTCCTCTACCTCTTCTATATCAATATATAACTCCCGTTAAGTTAACCGTTTAAATGTGTCAATGTCTTGAGGTTCTCCTCAAGTAATTTTAAGTATGAAAGAATAGAAATTTTAAATTACATCTAACTCACTCATGTCTTCTCTCTCCCCCTCACTTCTTCACTTTACATATGCGTATTAAATGTTTTATTTTGTACATAAGTTCAGCCTCTCCTCCCTCGTATATTTATTGATTGTTCATTATTTATATTATTCAGACTATTGTTCTAATCTTTGTCGCCATATTTATTACAACGTTTCGGCCGTTGTACGCTCCGGCCTTCTTCAGCTGGTTGAAACCCTTTATTTCGCTCACTGGGGTAAACTCTTCTAGTTCCATGTTTAATGGATATCAGTTATCAGTTATCTCCTGTTAATTTACCTCCTGAAAGTTCTCCACTGCCTTAACCGGGTATTGAACTCACACTCTTTGGGTCCTGTCACTGGATCTAACTAACGCCTTTATCCACTTTGCCAGGTGTCCTTGACACAAAGATGAGGGCAATATTCCGAATAATGTACATAATACCTGATCTCGGAAATACAGACAGTTATTGATTGTTGGTTTCAGATCTGTATATGGGATTTTTTTATATTCTTAAATTCGCCCTAACCTCAGAGCGCCAAACCACCAGACTTTAACTCTCCCTTAGGAGGGGTTGTTTATTGCTCGGCGCCTGAGGCATCCCAAAAGGGGAAGTGGATTGAGAGTGTGGGAATTTTTCCACGGTACTATCAAGAAACCTACCTTAAAGTGACCTTGTCACATTTTCTTTTTGCTTCTGAATATGCTCTATTATTCCCTGCGATGGCAATATAGCGTGGTTTCACGCAGAAAACAATATCTCTATTTAAGCTATTGATCCTGTTTAGTAGTTTAATGAATGCGTTTGACTATTTTTTTGTTTTTCAATGCTGTTATCACTGACCAGGAGTCAGTGTAGGAGGGATAGTAAGAAGCTATATATATATGAAAGCTACAAATGATAGGAAGTCATGATCGACCACATCCTGAAAGGACACCGCACATAAGAAAATGGACATATCAGATTCAGGTAATATTTAACAAGCTAGCTGGACAGAATATTACGAGTGCAATTAATTCAATCCTGGCTTATTGTTCACATTGAAGCTCACGAATATATATAAGTACCCTTGGCCGAGAAGAAAATCTGCCGAGCAAGCTGTTTGGGCATTCAACTCTCACTGGGAACTCTACTGTTGTTTCCTTGTGTTGTATTAAGTTATGTGTTGTAAGTAGCAATAAAATTTAAGAAAGAACTAGAAATTTGAAATTAAATAAATTTGAAATTTAGCATTTAAATTATTAAATGAAACACGAGGCGCTTTGAGAGTGAAAAATATGAGGGAGAAAGTAATCTATATTGTTTTGTAATACGAGATAATGATTTGAAAATTACTTATTTTTAAAAGACATGAATGCCTTGCGGTTAAACTACTCGTCCAAAGCCGAATATTAGGCTAGGATTTGCGAG
>OZ010582.1:127632534-127645034 GCA_963932145.1 Acanthosepion lycidas
CCAGCCAGCGTGTTCCAGTTCTCGATATCCTCGTGTTGAGAGAAAAACCCATAAAAAGCCTTCTTAAAGGATACGTCAACCATCCAAGCGACGATCTCCAAAATGAAATTATGGTTAGCCAAGATGGACAAATCCGGATTTCCAGGCAGTTAGAAAGTGTGTATTTATGAACACGTTGTGGTCCCCAGAATTCTCTAGCCTTTGTTTATCTATGGATTTCCTATAGCATCAATGGAGGCTATGGAAAAGAGAATTAACGGCTACCCACCGAAGATGGATAGGGCTGTTCAGATATTTGAGCAATGCCGCGTTATATGGCACCTCAAACGCACTACAGCTCCTCTTTAAAAGTTTGGAGGAATTATAGATTTCTCGGACAAGGGCATTGCTACATTATAGGGACTATAAATATTCAATAGCGGCGGTAGCATGCATCGTTGATTGCACTAGTACGAAATAGTACAGAGAATGAACTAATTATAGCCGATGATTGTTTAAAGTAGAAGACTCTCGTATGAAAGGTGGCAACAGGTCATCCTGGCCTTGGCCTCTTTCTTGGCACTCGAATCGAAAAAGCCAAGGGAAAGCAGAGACGTCAAGTAATTCAGGAGGAATTCAGAGCCAACGTTGAGAAAAACAGAATATGCAAGATGGTGGGACAAACCAGCAGGGTGTATGGGTACGTTGCGAGACTTTTTACAGCGAAAAATAAACTCGTCGCAAAACTCGCACTCCGATGCCAGTCGGATTAAATTTCTTATACAATCCGTGTATGATGTACTTACTAGTACTGCAAACATGCATTCTTGGGGGATTAATGAAACACGATCATGCTCACTCTGTGCCAGGAAAGGTACGCTGAAACACATTCTAAACGCCGGTCCGAGGGCCCTTAGTGATGGAAGGTATCGATAGGGTCATGATCAGGTACTTAAGTCCTAAACCGAAGCAATCAGTATTTGTAGTTTCAATCCTGGAACAAAGGCGATTAATTTCGTCAAAGCCGGTAAAAACCTATCATTGGTGCGAAAACCGTCAAATTGCATGCTCTAATCCGCTTGATTCTGGCAGTTGAGAGTAGATCTCGGAAGATAGTTGAAATTCCCGGAGAAGAAACAACATCTTCCCTGCGTACAGATTTAATCATCTGGTTAATTGACTCCAGGCAAGTTGTAATACTCGAACTTACGGTACCTTGGGAAGGGAATTTTGTAGAGGCCATCGAAAGAAAGCTATAAAAATACCATAAGCTGGTAGAGAAATGTAGATCCAATCATTGTCAAACAACCTGTCTTCCGATTGAAGTCGGATGTTGTGTTTTAGCAGGAAGATCATTATGCAGAACCCTAAGTCGACTTGTATTGAGGGGAGTAAAAAGTGGAAGTCCAGACAAATTTCAGGATCTGCAGAAAAAGCTTCAAAATGGTTATGGATTAAAACATCAGATCCATTTAGCTTTACGACGGAGATCGGAGGGCGTTGAGTTTCTGTTTATGTTTGAAGGGAGAAAGAAAAAATAAGATAACGATAGAAATATAAAAAGAGGTGACACAGATCACTGCTTTGAAGAATAGAATTCAATTCCATCATTCATAATACTTAATTTAAAAGAGGGCTCAATGCAAAGTAGGGCAATATTATATATTTTATCATATTATATCGAAAAGATGTCAAAATCGCTACACAATTGCAGTCGTGTTCCGATGCGTTTTTATTTAAAATAATTTCTTATTTTTTGCTTTTTTGCTTAGTTGAAATTTAACATGTCATATTCGATTGCTTGATCTGAGTAAAGCCTACAAACCTTATAATCCAGCCTTTTACCTTTTTTTTTCGTGAAAGAGCTTGTATTTTGCTTTTAAATTTAAAGAAATCGTTCACTCGTCAGTAATTTACAATCGCCTGATGAGATACATTTGATACGCATCGAAACACGACTGCAATTCTGTAACAATTTTGACATGTTTTCAATGGAATATCCTAAAAAATTATATATATATATATATATATATATATATATATATATATATATATATAAGGAGAAATAAAGTTAGGCTGATAGCGTGAGACAATTTGTTGCCTAATAGTGTAAAAATGTATTCCACGTGTTTTCCTGAATTTTAGACTTTTTGAGAAAGAATTATTCGCTTTCGTAGAAACGTAAACTTGGCACGAAATAATATCCATTTTTGTTTTTTAAACGAAATATTATATTTTTTATTTCTTAATTTAATCAAGCATGTCGTCCTTAGATTCGGATTACTCTAGTCTGATCATTGCCCCAAGTTGATCGAATCGTCAGTAACGCGATATTTTAAACATTTTTGTTCGCCATCTGCAGGTTACTTAAAAAAAAAAATTTGCTCGAACGAGGACACTGCAGTTCCATGTGCATTGTTTGCAATTCATCCATACATACAAGTTGCCAACAATCTTTTAACATCGCGTAGGCGTTTACTTGATTATTTGAAATTACTGACTGGAATCCAATTCGAAATTGTATATGTTACCACTACCCTGGTTTCGACGTGTATATACGTTTTTACCGAAAGTGAATAATTTTTCAGACACGCACGAACAAACACGGTCAAAAACATAGCGCTCAAAAAAACAGCTGCAGTTGTGTTTATACGTTGAGTCTTTTTATGCCTTTCTGTGCTTGAAACGAGTCCAATTATCAAATCATACGTCTGGTAGATGAGAGACACTGTTCAGATACTCCAAGCTGCCTCAGTTGCTTTTATATCATAAACAAATAAATTCACCTGAAAAGCAATTGGCGGAGAAGGTGTTAAACGGCAAATATATGTGTAGTTCTTAAAGGGTATATTTTGTTATTGAATAAGTTTGTTAAATATTGCACGTATGAAAAGTAATGAACTTTGTCGTGTCTCTTCTACTCTTCTACATAAAGACGACGACTTAAAGCAGAATGCGAAAACGCGTATCTGCGCATCATGGCTCGACGCATGATTTTGCTATTAAACGAAATAAAATGAACTATATATTAGCCAGTAAAAATGACTCCTGCTAAAAGAACCAAACTATGTTTTAGAGCCGATACGACTGATATGAATTCCCCGACTCAACGCTGTAAAGGTCAGAGACCCGGCTGAGATGTCGGCACGCAGGAGCTGGCCGAGAACGCAGCTGGCACACTGAACGGGATGTTATCAATTTGAGCTTTCAACGTTCAACGCCGCCGTCTTCACAGAACATCAGCCGACAGCCACCAATATTTTTCTTCTTCTCATTCTCTTTCTTCCTCTCCCACTCTGTTTCCTTTACAAGAGCAACGAGTAGTAGTTTGATGGCTTTGTACATATGTAAATAAATTATACATTTATTTACACAAAATCTGATCTATTCTTTTTTCTTGAATTCACGTTTGCTGAGGCGAAGAAGAAATTAACTTCTACAGCAGTAACAACAACAGCGAAAAGTTCTGTCTTCCAGGTTACCTATTCTTCGCTTCCGCAAAAACTTTAAGGTCACGTTAGTCTATTCTTCAAATTAAGCCAGTAGTCTTTGAAAAATCAGTATGCGAAACCGTAGCTCGAACACAGACACATCTCTAATTTTGACAAGAAATATACAAAATCTTTTGGTACCATTTAGGTTGCTGCGTTATTGCGTTCCAGTTGGTATTTGTGAAGCCTGGAAAGCGACAGCAATAAGTATTTTTTATTTATTCATAAAGAAAATCTTTTCTTTCATTGATTCAGCGAAGATCGATCCTCGCTATGGATACCAGCATTGTCCAGAATGGAAACATATTTTTCGATAATAATTATCTACAGATATAATACGTTCTTCTGTCTGGCCCAATTGTTTGGAACTTTTCTATCAATTATTTTTTAATGAAGACGGATATACTTAATTATGAATACAAATATCCCCAGATCCTACGTAATAAAAAGTACGTTTTTGTCAACGCATTACCTATTTGGAAATTACAATTTTAATTGGAGTGCCAGTGAATTTTATATTTGTACATAGATAATTATTCAATTCTGTAATGCATCATCAATATCAGTTTGATTTGCAAACATATTATAAATTTATAGGCTGTCTTATTCTCGTGTTATTTTATGTATTCTAATCAGCTGTAATATGCGCTGCTATAAGTAATTTAAAAATATTCCTCAGGCAAAACAAAATAAGCGAAGATTAGAAGAAAATGGTGGCAAATCAATGAGAAAGTTAAATTGTGAGTTAGGGAAAGAAAAGAGAATGGAATTTTTTTTTTTTTAGTTATGGAAACTTATTTTTTAAAGAACAAGTTTTGATAAAGAAGCCGGAAACAAGTAGTTCTATCATAGCTGCAATGTTTTATTTCTATCCAAAGCTAGAGGCCGTTGAAAGAACCCAGGACAAAAAAGAAAATCTGTATTCATATAAGCCCAATGGGAATTCTTGGTCATATTCCATACTAAGAAAATTATAATAAACATCGAGAAATGTTAAGCCTAATAAAACACTGATAAGGAAATAAACTCCATGAAAAGGTCACTTTAAAGCGGCAGTCATTAAAAAAGATAAATCTTCTCTCTTTGGTGTGCGAGACGAAATATTTACAGAATGCTACAATGTATAATTATATTGGTTAATATTTGGCGATTGATTTTTGAAGTGAGCTTTATTTCAGGCCATAAAATCTTCCTAAGTAGATAATATTGATAAACATAATTACAGTATTCGCAAACACACGCAATGGGGATTGAGTTATTAACGTATCCGGTAAATTGCTCGAAATCAATTGCTCGACAGTAAATCGCTCGAAATCAATTGCTCGAAAAATAATTTCTCGAACTATCAATAGCTCGAAAGGCAGATTGCTCGAAGCCACAACACTCACTTTAGCAGTCAGGCTTCTAGGACTCTCTCTCTCTCTCTTGGCTTGCACAACAAACGGTGGCAAGGCTACTCTCTCTACGTGTGGTTCTCCCTTTTTTCTTATAGCAACCATATCTATTGGCCTAATTGATGGACTAAAGAGTGAACAAAGTTTACAAGAATTGCGAATAGAGCAATATGTGGGAGGAGTGAGTTCAGCTGAGGGCAGAAAAAATTACCCTGACTGTGCAATGTGATTAAAGAACATTGTATCAAACTATGACACAAACAAACAATGTTGAAGATTATTTAAGAAGTGTTGAATATAATATTTCATACTAATAGAGTAAATATTAGCAACAATAGTTATATTTTTTTTAAATCACGAAGAATAACAGTAATTATAAAAATGTACCCTTTATTTTAAGCTATAGAAAAATAAGACCTGTTATATAAATGTACTCGTTCTTTAATTTTAACTGTTTAGTTAACAACAATAAAATTGCATTATTTTATCTTATAGTAAATATTAGGAACAATGTAGTTTTATTTTTTTTTAACCACAGGTTTCGAACAATCTGACTTTAGAGCAATTGATATTTCGATAAATTATTTTTCGACCAATTGATTTCCAGCAATTTACTGTTGAGCAATTGATTTCGTGCAATTTACCTAGATCCAGTTATCAATGATCTCCAGATGTTTTCACAGAGCCCTCAAGAATTCATGACGCATAGCAGTTCTAGAAGAATCATATGGAAACTGACAGGGCAACTAGTTTCAAAATATACAATATATTGCTTCTTTTTCAATGCTTAGGACTTTAACCAAATTGAATATGAAATTTTCATCAGATGACTGAAAAATCTGCAATTCTCACACCAAACTATAAAACGTTTTACTGCTAATGATTTTGTTATTTTGCCTTTGTTCTGGTCAGAGCACAAATTAATCTACAGATTATTATAATACAATCAAGTGTGACCAACAGAAATAAAATTCCTTCTTCTAAAACTCATGGAAGCAAAAAGGGCAGTTATAAATCGAATCAGAAAGAAACAGTTGAAATTTCTTGAACACATAGTGAGAAAAGATGGATTGGAGAATTTGATATACACAAGAAATAGTGAAGAGAAGACTGACAAAGGAAAGCAGCGAATAACTTTTCCTTACCTTACCTTGTGTAAATTTTGACAGAAAAAAGGTAAGGAAAAATTCAAATGTCAAGCCTTACAAAATAGAAAATCCGAGAAGTTGTGGAGAATCATAGAACGCTCACGTACTGAAGGGGGGGAAGCACACAAAATAGGAATATACATTCAATCACAGAATCAAATAAAACCCATGAAATAAACCCATTAAATAATACTAAATAAAACCATTAAATAAAACCCATTAAATAAAACCATAAAATAAAACCCATTAAAATAAATACTGATAGATTCTACCGATACTTTTTTCAACTTCGAGTGAACATTTAAGATAGATGTACTGATAGCAGACAGAGAAAAATGCTGCAGAACCTCTTAGACAAGGTCGTAAAGGAAAAAAAAAAAAAGAAAAAAGAGTTAGCTATCAATTGTAGGAAGATAGAAAGTATGGTTGTCAGCAAAAGAAAAAAAAAGAAAGAAAGAGATACGCACTACGAATTGTACATGTCAACGTCAGAGATGTACAAAAGTTTCAAAATTCTGAGAACTCATATAAAAGAGGATGGAAAATATGATAACGAAATCCGAACGGGCAATGCATTAGCGAAAGATGCACCCCAAAAGCTAAAGAAACTACGAAGAAAAGAGGAAATTAAGTTACAAACAAAGGATGTTGTTTAGCTATATTATATTATAGTGGAGATTATCTTATGACAAAGGCCATTCCTATCATTGATCTTTATGGCCTTGAGTAAGGATTGAAACAAAATCCAGAGATAATACATATACTTGTCTATAACACACACACACACACACACACACACACACATATATATATATATATATATATATATATATAATATAAATGGCCCAGTCACTAATATTCTATGGTTATAATTTATTACATTAGAATCGTAATCACGATCCAATTCATCAGACATACAAAATTTGTGTTTGAGCCTTTTATATTATATTCTTGCTCTGTCCTGGTCATCTTGCTCTACCTGGATTCTATCCTCTTGGAAATTTATATATATATATATATATATATATATATATATATATATATATATATATATATATATATATATATATATATATTATTTAAAGATATGTGGTACAAAATTTTATCACTACCATGAATAGATAAAAATTAGATTTATTATTACTCCTCACGATAATAAAAATTAAAAATTATAAACGGGCCAGCTAACCGGTTTCGTAACTCGCTCAACGAATATATATATATAACAGATCCCTTCACCCACATTTTAAGTCTAAATTTTAACACCCATCACCTACCTACTATATTTTTATGTTCTGCCACCTATGATTTCCCTCATGACGCAATATTCAGTAATGGAAGTATTGCCATGTACATTGAGGGTCACTTTCCAGTCAGCCTCTTTTATACCATCATTGATTCTATCACTATGGCTCCTTTACATATAAGCTTATGTAAGGCGTGAGTAAAGTTAGTGTAGATACATATTAATCTTACACAAGTAATCTTATATCTTCACGTGTTTTGAGATTCCTAAGTTTTGTGGGGGCTTCTGTATATTTACACACTGTTATCTGCATTTATGTGCGCATGTGCATCTATCTATCTATCTATCTATCTATCTATCTATCTATCTATCTATCTATCTATCTATCTCTCTCTCTCTCTCTATATATATATATATATATATATATATATATATATATATATATATATATACACCCTTTTCCTCTCAGTTTTTCATGTACTTTTTTATTTTATTATAGATTTACGAATTTTTATCCATTTTTTTTTAAAAATTCTTTCACGTTTTTCTTTCATTTTATTTTATGTAATAATATTTTATTATATATTCCATTTCTTTCCTCCTTATTTTCTCATGACATCCTATTCTAACCACAAACCATACTTTTATCCTTGACAACTTGGCCCGACAATTTTTTTCTACACGCGAAACATCTTTACCCCTTCCCAACCTATTACACTCTTCATCAATTTTTACAATCTTAATTTCCTCACGACGCACACCAGTATTAATAGACCTGCCTAACACTTTTACTCCGATCAAATTTTTAAATTTAAGTCTATTTTCATAAATATTTTCGCATATCGAGGAATCAAACCGAGATCGGTTTTTTATTTCCACCACAAAATACACCGTCTACAAAAACATCTGTCGGTGAGTAATTCCCATTTCTCTGTTTATTCCTCAGTCCTTTGATGAAGGACACAGGCGTGTCCGAAAATCCCGAACTTGGAAATTAAAATGTCTCATGTCAGGCAGCGTTCGTGTGTATAATTGGTGTTTTATTATGCATTATAATTTTAGTTGATCTATGCAGATTTTGGTTGATATTGTCTATGCACGTGTTTCTGTTTCCATTGGGCTTTTTTATTTCGTTCTGGTAGTGACTTTATATTGATTGGGTGATATTTTGTATGGGAATGAAAAGAATTAGGTTTCACCGGTTGTGGTTGTAGGGAGAATCATCTTAGATTCTTTAAGTACTGACTGTATAAAAGTTGGTGATATAATAACTTATTTAGCATTTCTCTATTGACTGGAAAGTTCTTTCACTCTTGCACAAAACTTCCCCACCCACAAGAAATATGGAGATTTACTGTATCGAAATAATGATTATGCACGTCTAGTGAATATTTTATCAGCAAATCCCGCATAGAACAATTAGAATTTTGATACAAAACACACAAGAATTATACACACGAATGCTACTTGACAAGACATGTCAGGTCTATTTAACCAATGAAAAACAAATGCAAAAGTTTAAAAAAAAATATATGAGCTTTTTTTCACTCTCCTTCATATCCCATTTTTGATCAAGTTTAAACAAAATCAAAACAAGATTATGAAAAAGCATTGGGTCAGCCTGATAAAAGACTCCGAGTTGGTTGCATGTGATGCTATAAACACCGGGAGTTGGGTCTCATTCCACAATAGACTGTTGAGAGAAGACTCTCAACAAGGTGGCGCTGACTATTTGCATATGAACGATACTGGGCAGGTATTAGCCAATAATCAATGTGGGTCTTGGACTGGGAGAGCTATAGAACACCAGTGTTTTTCTCAGTCGATAGATGCGCTCTCGTCGTGCGGGCGTGCAAAAACCAGATAAAACGAACACAGCTAAATTCATAAACGTTTCCTGTTTGTTCCTTATCCTATCCTTGTCGGATTCTAATCCATATCTCATCCCAATTCATATGTGGCAGCTGATTAAATGTTTGAATGACATACGTGTTTTTGTGTTAATGCAGGTTTGTGCGTACGTCTTATTTACCACGGGAAATGGTAGGGGATATGTATTTCTGGTATATACGCGAGACAGTCTGGGTCGTGCATAAATGTCGTATTTCGGCTCTGGGTATGTTACAAAGACCATTTAATCAGTGATTGCATAAAATTCATTTACTGCCCTGGGTATGACGATATACTACATCCGGGTCATAGGGAAGACGATAAACTACATCCGCGTCCTGGGTAAGACGATAAACTACATCCGCATCCTGGGTATGACGATAAACTATTCCGCGTCCTGGGTAAGGCGATAAAATACATCAAACAGCAAGGCCTCTCATTAGGAGGTTTTGAGGAGCCTGGAACCACCTATTAATTGCTGGTGTTCTTAGCTCCATCCTGACCAGGGGTGGTGTAACCTATCAGGATCCCAGATACGGGTAAATAGTTAACCCACAAACTGGGGTGAAAACACTATGGCAGTGTAAAAATAGGGTTTAATACCAGCGACTTATTTCTATAAAAGAATATTACGAGGATAGATTTTTAAAAGAAAAATATTAACAGCAATACATTTTTGAAGGAAAAAACAGTTAGTAGCAATACATTTTTGAAAAAATTAATATTACCAGCAATAAAAATCTTGTCGGCATTACATGATATGATATGAGTTTGATATGCCGTAGCACAAATGAAAACAAACCAAAATTAATTTATCGATTCTTATTCAATTCGGCTCATCATATATGTATATAGTGGGGAAATAGATCTTTGATTCTACCGTTTAACATTTGATTGGTTGACGATCCATGAGCTCATATCCTGGTTTAGTCTTGTTCTACGGCTAATCAGCCTCAATGGGTTATTTAATACCGACAATTTTTTACAATAGATTCCTATGAATAGAATGTGTATTCTTTATAAGAAACCAGTTTCATTGACATATTTTCGAGAGAAGAGAGTTTTTGTCGAGTCAAATGTATTGCTGGTGATATTTTTTCCCCAAAAATGTTTAACTGGTATTTTTAATACTAAAATTTATAATTTCATAGTGTTTTGACTCCGGTTTGGGTGTTAACTCTTTGCCTATATCTGGGGCCTAACAGAAGCTAAAACAGCGGGTTAGTTGGACCTGGAAATAACATCAATTAAGAGGTGGTCTCACGCTCCTGATAACCTCCCGACCAGTAGATTTGATATAGTTTGTCGTCTCCTGATTATAAACAGATCTTCTCTCCAATTCACTCGCTAGAATATATTGTTCATCTCCTAATCAGGACAGTTTACGATTGGACGGTTGAAATATGACTTAACGACCTAATAATCTTTAACATGCATCTATTTTTAGATGTATATTTTTTGGTGACATTTTAGTCTCTTTATTATGTATTTTTTCTATCAGTATAATATTAATTACTCTTGTATGGTAGTGGTTGCAGGGCAATCTCACTAAAGATGAATTAACTGGAGGCAACAAAAATGTGGTTCTACAGAAGGATATTGAGAATTCCATGGACGGAGCGAGTAAGCAACAGAGACATCTTTCAAAAAATGGTATTCAAAAACATTACTTTTACTCAGAGTCAGAAAGAGTCAATATTTCTTTTACACATTATAAGGAAGGAAGACTTGGCAAACTTAACCTTCAGAGCGCATATCGAGGGCTAAGAGGAAAGGCAGTGAGCCATCTACCAGACGAGCTAGTGTGAAGAGATGGTGGACGGGAGGATTAGCAAAGGGAGAAACTCTTCTAAGGATCACAAAGTTTAAGAGATTGAGAAGAGCCATGATACAAGAGACACGGCACATATAAGTTGAATAGCACACAATTTTAGGTACCCAATGAGGATTAAAGTCAATGGACACGCGAATTGGTTAAGAAGTGAATTTTAAGAATCTTACTACAAAATGCACCTGTTCTCATGTAATTTCAAATCTAAGAGTGGATTTTCTATTTAAAACTAACCAGGAAATATTTTTTCTGTCTACATGAATCAGTTTTATTACAGTGAAATTAAATATATAATGCTAGGCGCTCATATGAATGCACTGTTTGACCCCATTGGCGCAAGGCGTTTATATAAGAGCTCGAACTTGAGCAATTATTGAACGAGTAAACCATCAAAGGAAAAAAGATGAAAAATAAAAGTGTTTTTTTTTCATGCATCCATCTTATGTGGAGATGTCAACATCAAACGAATACAGAAGTACTTCTTATTTTGATATATGATTTTTTTTTCATTTCCCATACCTGCAGACAAAATAGCCATCATTTCGGTAAGTTATATATATTTACTGCTGTATATACGGTAATCTTTAACATAAGCAAAACCCTTTCCAAACAGCATATACCGATAGAAAATCCTTTGATTTCATGTACAGATTTGCGACTTCCTCAAAAATAGTTTCTCTTGTTAAATTACATTTTTGTCTACTATCTACATTATTGTCTTTGAGGACATATGGCACCGTGGATAAATGCGTTGGTTAGATCCAGTGACAGAACCCAAAGAGTGTGAGGTCAATACCCGTCTAAGGCAGTGGAGAACTTTCAGGGGGAAATTAACAGGAGATAACTGATAACTGATATCCATTAAAAAAACACGTGGAACTAGAACAGTCTACCCAATGAGCGAAATAAAGCGTTCAGTTCGACATTCCACTCACCTGAAGAAGGCCAGAACGTACAACGGCCGAAACGTTGTAATAAATATGGCGACAAAGATGAGGACAATAGTCCGAATAATGTAAATAATGTTTCTATTCAACTCTTTGTGCTGCTTATTTAGTGTAAAACCAGTGTATGATGTTTATTTTTGGGATTTCTTCAACGTTTGGTCCAATGTGCGACAAGCAGACCCTCATTTCTTCAGTTGAGCGTAGTCTTTCGCGCATATTTTTATATTATTTAGCTGCACACTTAAGAGGATCGCGCGGCACACTAATGTGCCGCGTCACGATAGTTGAGAAAAACTGATGTAAATAGTGTACAGAGTTAAAATATCCCATCTCGGAAATGTACACAGATAATGCAACGATACAGTCAGAAGGTCACATAACTCTTAAACCAAATTAAAAAGCGCTCTACGTTGCAAGAAAGTTCAGCGTTAGCTTGGATGTCACAAGGTTAAAAGTTTTGCATACCCAGTATTGTTAGGATCTGAGAGATTAACTTGTAAACAAATTCAACACACCAAATCAAACAGTATTGTTTTTTCTATAAAAAATAAAAGAAAAAAAAATTGGTCCTTAT
>OZ010582.1:127650034-127675034 GCA_963932145.1 Acanthosepion lycidas
CAATATCAAAGGGGAAAAAAGGTATAAAAAATGAAAGATCAAAGAACATGTACGTCAGCCGAAAATAATCGTCTAGCATGCAAGTCCAAAGCCCAAAGAAAAAAAAACCGATACGAGTAAGCAAAATAACTAAATAAAGTGCTCAATACGGTAAGTAGAGCAGACCTAATTAAACCTAGAGAGCCAGACAAACCTACCACGGTTTTCACCTTAGCGGATCGTCAGGGAAGGCTGAGATATATATATATATATATATATATATATATATATATATATATATATATATATATATATATCTGTGCGCACGCGCGTGATGTGATTGAAAATACTGAACCATTTTAAATTTATGAAGAATTCTAGCAGGTCACCCACGAAGTTGTCGCATTTTCAGCGTCATTAGACTTTGAACCAATCTTCCATCATTAGAGAGGTCATTGGATTCCTCAATCATTTTCAGAAACCTGATATTGTTTTGTCTTTCTGTTGCTAGTCGAATGATAGAATCTTGGAAAATCGATTAGCTGTCTCCCTCTTTGTATTCAGAATATATGTATGTATTTTCAATTAGCCACAGTGAAAGATGTGATTATTTAATGTTTTACTATGAATAATTTACGTTCTTATAGTCTTTAAGATTGGAGTTTTTAATACATCGAAAAATGAGTTTCTTGTCTTTAATGTTTTGTTTTTTTTACTGTCTTCACATCATAAAATATAAAACGAATAACAAAGAGTCGTATAATATTTCGTGCTTATTTCGAAACCGGATTTTCTTCTTACGTTCATATTTTTCCTTAAACTTTTTTTCTGATTTCTTACTGTATTAAAGATTAAACGCGTTCTGAACAAACATTCAAAGAATAAATAAATAGTACGGCATTATGCTTCACTAGAGCTGATTTTTTTCACTCGAAGGACAAAATATTGCAAACTAAAAAATGAAGGAAAAAAACAAGATATAAGCCGACAAACCTTCCTTTTTGCTATTTTTCAATAACAGTAGTTTTGAAAGATAGTGAATAAATGCCAAAATAGGGATGTCCTTAAAAAATCGTTACTTATACAAACAGACGATAATCTTAGATAAGTAGAAAACCAAAATAACAATTCTCAACTTCTGGTTGCAACTTTCCAGACATTTAAGAAACACTAATAACGATTGTGCAGTTTGATGACACCTGTCATAGCTTCAATATTTAGCAAACTAATGTCTCAATGGTGTATATCAGATAGACTGGTATCAAAACGATGCAATATTTAATATGTTAGTCTCCGGATCAATGGTGATGGAAACTATTAATTTGGTGCAAAAATAATGTCGTTTTCTCACATATGTTACAATGTGAAAAAAACGACATTATTTTTGCACCAACCTAATAATATCAATTAAATGGAGCATGGTGATCGGGATTCCTCTTCGAGACAAAATTCCATATTGCTCTGTAAGCTAAGGGCACGGCTTACGGGACAAATTCTGGATAACTCTTCACGCTACATCGAGTAGTGTTTGGTTACTACAAAAAGTCAATCTGTTTTGATTGCTTTTCTGTGAAGATTGTTAATTAAGTCTCAGATATCTGAAGAGACAGACTCTCTGTGTTCTATGTGTCATGTCTCGCATTCTTTGTAGATGTTATTAAGAGATTAGACGGCCTGGAGCAAGTTTGTAAGTTGCGACAGAAATGGGCGTTATGTATAAAAGTACTGAAGACGATAACCCACACAGTTTTTTTTTTTACTTCAACTAGAACTAAAACATATCAAATTTATTTTTCTGCTGTATATTTGTCTTATTTTCAAACAATTTTGCTATTCCTGTCATTAAGTAAAATTCACTATTTCCATATCTAGCCTTTTAAAAATGTTAAACTAAATGCATGTTTAAAAAAATAACATCACGTACTTATTTAAGCATCACATGCAGAAGTTTTGAAAATTTGACACTACCAATTTTCATCGGATATATTAGAAAGTTTCCAAGGAAATGAAGTGTTCGAATGTTTTCTTTTAACAATAAGACATTATCACTTTTTAGCAAATCCTTAAAATGCCCCTTACACGTATGAAATAGGGGTGGTAAAGAATAAATCGCGTAGATAAGGAGATAAACTCCTTCTCCTCCTCGTTTACCGATTTCTAAGTGAAGGCAAATTATTATTTCAGATCTCCGCAGCCTGGAGGACACCGTCAAATAATGGAAAAAAGGCTTCGGAGATAACTGAGAAACAATCCAGAAGAAGAATCCCAAAGTTTTCCTATGCTGCGTGGCACCCCCACCCCACGATTTGAAAAACTCTTGTGACGATTCAGGTGTCAAGAAGTATTGGATTGTACCCGTCCCTTCAGCAATATTGGTGGTGTGGAGAGAAGAAACACGCTGGATCGGCAACTATCGATCTCCTATTCAAAAATCCTGCCCGGCAGAAGGCAGTCCAGAGTCGGCTCATCTGCGTTCGATTGGCAAAATACACGCTGCGTTAACACAACTAGTAAAAAGGAAATATCACAGGCACAGATTCTCACAGGCCGAACGATGCCATTCCGCCCCCTCTCTTTTTTGGGGGGTTGGGGGGTGGGAAAATGAATTAAGCAGACAAATAGACACCTTGTTGTGGCTTTGTTGGGGACAGAATAAAGACACAAGAATGGATTTGAGTTAACAAATATATTAACTATAATCGATAATACGATAATATACAAACGAGCAAGAATGTTAAGACCGAACTGTCAGATATGACTGTTGGGAAACAAACTCTCTACTCTTAGAAAAGCAGTACTTTTATTTGTAACTTGGAAGAGTTCATCCGTGTATGGGTAATTTACCATAACACCCTCCTCTTATGTCTTAACTCAGCAGGAGACTTAATATCTTTTCCTCTTATCATTAATGACTATAAAGTCCGTTCTTTTTCTTTTCCTCTTTAAACGGCATTGCTCCGGGGCCGCTTGAGTTATTAGGTTGGTGGAAAAATAATGACGTAATAATGTCCTTTTGTGACGTATAACGTCAAAAAACGACATTATTACGTCATTATTTTTGCACCAACCTAATATTTGTATGTCAGTTTTACACACCTCATTGTGTAAAACTGTTTATCAATGATCAATTATTATCCACTGTTAATGCCTATGAAACAGTAAGGCGGCGTGTGCCATTTATTAGACCCGGGGAATGGAATCATGTTCTTGTCTTTCAATTCAGTTTGATGCTGCTGATGTCCATATACGATTACACCTTCGCGAAAAATCAGGTTCCACTCTTTCCTTATTCAGTCCTTTTTCATCGTTATCATGGAAATAATTTTAACACTAGTATGAAATAGGAAATAGATATATTATGCAACATATGATGAGAGATAGGTGTTTGAAAGCCGGGTAGGAAAATCGATAACATATTCGACTCACTGTATAAATCATTTTTTTGTACTTTTGGGAAAGTAGGTGGTACTTAATAAATTTCTATGCACATACACGAGGGATTTTCTGTTTGTATTTATATGCAGGGTGCAGTGGATAAATTGTCTGAATTACGCAAAAAAAAAAAAAAAAAAATTACATCCCATTTTAACAGATATATTTACCAAAATTACACAACAATATTTTCAAATTTATTCAATTAAATCGCCATTAGCTTCGTCCACACCCTCCAGACAACTTTGGAATCTCTAGCAATGCTTGAGTTGGTGAATTCTGCCATAATCCTTGACTTCTGTTTTTGGTGTTACAAGAAGTTTTGTTGGTTTCTCGCTCAAGTGCGCTCCAAACATAATAATCAAGGGGGTTGCAGTCTGGAGAGTTAGGTGGCCAGATGTAAGGTTTGGTGTGGTCGCTGAAATTGTATGACAGCTATGACTTTGTTCTCCTGTTTGTGTGGTATGGTGCAGAGACCTGTTGCTAGACATAGAGTCTTCCTGTAGTCACGCTCTTGACCCCGGAGAGAACGACCTTCTCAAAGTAATTGTTGTAGGTCTCTGCGTTGATTCTGAGACAATCACCAACAAATTCGTGAATCCTTTTCTTATCAGAACGATCAAAGTGGGTTTTCCGAGCTTCCGTACCTTCGTAATCATCGTTGGACGCATCGAACTCTTTCTGAATCCTCTGCACTGTCCTCAGATTAGCACCCAAACACACTGAAAGGTTTGTATTGGGGCTTCCGGTGTGAAGGCCAAGCAGTTTAGCATACTATTTCCAAATCTTTGGCGGAGGGAATTGCGCCATGGTGCTCTTTTTCTCAAAGACTGTGTCAAATTATACTGTGCAGTTTACAAAGTAAAAATAAAAAATATCGCGCATGCGCGAAATTTAAAATATAAAATGACAACAATTTACACATCGCACACTGTGCATGTGTATGCGTGATACATATACATATATATATATACAAAAGTATAATTGCATCTATCTACATATCACCATACTCGATAAGATATTGTCGTGAAAAGAGATTCGTTGCGGTTTGTGCGCAGAACGATCAAACGGAGCGTCGTTCGTACTTCCATCAGCTCGAGTCGTTCCTCGTTGATCCAGCGCGCCTAGTTTTAATGGAGGACTGGAATGCCTCCCTGGGCCCGACGCTAGACGCTCATTGTATCTGAGATTACTATAGAGGGGTGCGTCCGATACGCTCTGCGAGTGGCTCGGCTTGTCGACGAGCGATTTGCATTTAATGTATCCGTGGTCTGAGGTGAAACAGTTGGTATTTCTTACGTTGTTTGCCGTGGCAAGAATGTTGGTGTGTCATTGTCGCGAATGGAGGGAATCTTACGGGATGAACACTATTAGGATCTGACTGGATTCTTTGGGTATCAGCTCCGGTTGAAGATTTGAACTGATAGTTTGATTTCGGCTGTTTTCATCGAAAGGTGGGTGGATATTGTGAGCCTGGTTAGTGAGAATCGGGTCAATCTTGATTTTACTTTTTTAGTCCCCCAAAGTTAGAACGAGGCGGATCCAGTCAGACCCAATCCCTGGTTAAGCTTGTCTCCTTTTGTTAACATATTTGATGTAAGTGACTGTCGTTATCAGCCTGGTTCTGGTGGTATCTTTTGTATTTGTCAAGATTAAAGTAAATCCTAAGAAGCCAGGCAAACCTACCTAGGTTTCACCTAAACGGATCTTCAGGGTAACGCCGTTTAGAAAGGAAAATTATAGAACAGTATTTATTGATAAAACCAAAATAAACATAACCACGTGACAAAAACAAAATGGATAAATAAAGCAAACAAAAAGAGGTATGCTATTTTATTGATCAGCCAAAGACGGAAAAACAAAAATCTTATTCTAATAATATCTCATACATATACGAAGGGCCTCAAGATAGGATCGAAACGTGACAGATTCGGTGTCAGTCGAAGTTTCTACACCTAAGCCGTCAGCACTCGGCAGAGAGAAACTGCTAATTCTAGCTTATTTTTTCTGAATGTAAACAAAAGCCAGTCAGCTAGAGGGCTCGTATTTATTGTACCGAAGAGCTTTGCGCTCCAGCGTAGGCGGCAGCTGTTTGTAAAATTAGGCTGTCTCGCAAGAGTACTCAATTGAAATATATTATCAAGCGCTTAATATATATATATATATATATATATATATATATATATATATATATATATATATATATATATATATATATATATATATATATATATAGTGTGTGTGTCTGTGTGTGCGCGCGCGCTAAAAGATATTTACCCCGAAATGGTTTCCCAATATCGGATGTTTGGTTTTGTCTTTTTTTAGATTTTGCTTTTTTTGTTTTTTATTGTTTTTTTTAAAGTTTAGGGTATAAAGTTCGCCAAATGAACCACACGAAAGAACACACACATAGTTGTGTGCATGTGTTAATGGGCTCTTTCATAGAGGATGATATAAGCATAATATATATATATATATATATATATATATATATAGCAGAATGCATACCTAGGTATGTTGTAATTCGGACTGAATACCTAGGTATGTTGTAATTATGACTGAATAGTGAGTTCGTTCCTCACTGGGTGCCTCATAAATGAAGCTTTCTACAAAATGTAGTATACACTTAAAGAATCATCATAAACGCATATCTAAATAAAGGTCTAATTTTGCTAAATAAGCTGATCTTAAACACTTCTCAACATCTGGTTGTGACTTCTCAGACATTTAAGAAACATTAATAACGATTGTTCAATTTGAAGACACCTGTCATAGCTTCAATATTTAGCAAACTGGCCTCGCACATCACTACCTCTGAATAGTGTGTATCTGATCGGCTGTTATCAAAACGAGGCGAAATTTAATAAGTTAGTCTCTAGTTTCCGGCTCAGTGGCGATGAAGCTAATATTAATTAACCAAAGCCTGGTGTCCGGAACTCGTCTCCCAGACAGCGTTCCATATTGCTCTGTATGCTAAGAGCACGGCCAACTGGACAAATTCTGGACGGCTCATCACGCGACATCGAGTTGTGTTTGATTACTACCCAAATGTAATCTGTAGTGATTGCTTTCCTGGAAAGATTGTTAATTAAGTCTCAGATATCTGAAGCGATACAATCTTTCCTCTTCTTAGTTCTTTTTCTGTGTACCACGTCTCTTCAGGACTATCCTACGTCTCTTAAGGACGTGTGTGATCACGGCTCTCCTCGACATCGTATCCTTTATAACTGTTAATAAGATTTGTCTTTTCAACATTCATCTCACTCTTTCTTCTACCAGGCATTTATAAAGGCCCAAAATGTAAGCTATTTATTGTTTCCTTCTGATCTTCTTGCCTTCAATATACTTTAAGTGTCACATTCTCCAAGGCCTCTTTCTTCATTATGTGTCATAGAAATTCCAACTACCTCTTTCAGTCGTCCTAGGTATGACGATAAACAGCATCTGGCAGAAAGGCCTCTGATTGGGAGATTGGAGGTTTTGAGAAGCAGGAAACCACCCCTTAACTGCCGTTGTTTTCAGGTCCACCCTGACCCGAGGTGGTAGCACCTGTTAGGGCCGCAGCAAATAGTGAACCCCCAAACAAATATCAAAAGTACATTTTTATAACAAAATGTGTAACAATACATTTTTATACCAAAATGAAAATCAATGAATCACTAACAAAAATATAAAAATACATTTCTGTAGTAAAATTGCCAACACTACATTTTATGACCTATAAACTATATAGCTAAAAAAAAAACGTATCTTTACATAAAATTATGTTCAAAATATCTGTAGTTGAAAGTATAAATTTTCATTCAAAATATTTAGATTTCGACACTAAATATCCAATAAAGGTTGATATGCTGTTAAAAAATTCAACCCACTAACTTCTTTCTGACATGAAATATAAGCGTCGCTTTTCTGCCGATTTTTCATTCAAACTTCCTCGTTATTTACATTTTCAATTCCTAGTATTCCCAGCATCCTTCTGCAGAGCCGTATCTCTGTTACCTCAAATTTATTCCTCGCTTGTGTGGAGTTTCAACGATATCGACACAAGAGGACCGATATTGCATAACAAATTAGGACACGTTTTAAAAATTATGTTCCGGTCTCTTTATACATTTTAGAACAGGCTTAGACGACAAACTACACTGCAGGGCCTCTGATCAAGAGATTGAAGTTTTTGACGGGCCTTGAACCGCCAAGTAGGTGCTGGTGTTCCCGGGTCCACCATGACCCGGTGTAGTTGCACCTGTTAGGGGGTCCTAGCTATGAGCAAATTGTAAAAACACTATGAAAGTATAAAAATACATTCTTATTGTAAAATACAAGCAATAAACACACACACACAAACATATTTGTATATTTAGGTAGTAAATTCTCTTTTAGACATGTCTGATTAAATAAATTAGACATTGCTAATTTTTAATAAAATCCGTTCTTACTCACGAATACATTCCGATTGTAGTGTGTTGTGTATATTATTTACTTCAATCTGCCTTTTCAAAAGGCCACGTTTAAATTGCCAGATGATATCTTTAAATTATATAATCTGGCAGCCCACTGGAACAATATCACCAGACAATTTAAACGTGACCTCATGTAAAGGCAGATTGAAGTAAATATTGACATATATGTCATATTTACAATCGGAATGTATTCGTGAGCATGAACAGATTTTGTTAAAAATTAGCAGAAATAATGTCTGTAATGCATTTTATCTGTAGCTGAAGACATACAATTGCGTTCAAAATATATTTAGTTGAAGCCATAAAATTATTCCAAAATATTTAGATTTCCATATTAAATAAGTCATAGGTTGGTTTTCTGTTAAACAAAATCCACCAAGCAACTTAATACTTTGCGTAGCTTTTGAATGGCTTATTTCCCGATTCCAATGCGCCTTCGGATTTTAGTAGGACGTTTTTCCGCGTTTCTTAAAACGTTTCTTATAAATTTTTTGTATTTTTCATTTTGACATATCTTATTCCGAGTTTGGGCACCTCGAGGTGGTGTAATGGTTAGAAAGCTTGTCTCGCTAAAACAATTACGAGTAAATAGTGAGTTCGATCCTTACTTTATGCCCCATACTTTCGGCCTTGTGCCACATCTAAGCTATGCTTAGAAAATCATTTTGGGCATCTCGAGGTGATGTAATGGTTAGCAAGCTTGTCTCACTAGAACGACTGATTAGCGAGTTCGATCCTCACTGGGTGCCCCTACATTCGGCCTTGTGCCATATATAAGATATGCTTAGAAAATTACTATCTTATTAAGAGTTTGCGTTTTTGGTTTTTCGTCTAGCTGACAAGCATATATGTTGTTTGTTTACAATTGATACTTTGTCCTTTCTTCTGACTAACATTTACCAACTTCTGTAGGAATTCCCGCTTTCATCTGCATACCTAAAGTTAATTGTGTGGTCACCTGTAATAAATCATTGTATGACTTCTCTTTCCTTAGTAATGACTAGCTAATAAATGTCGAATAAATCCGGTGAAAAGACGCATATCGTTGTCTTATGGTACTTTCTAATTTTACTGTATTTACTGAATTAAATTTCTACCCATATTCAGGCGGTTATCTCCCATTATAGTTTCTGGATTATTTAAATATTTTTCTTAAATATATCAACTCTTCCAAGCCTTTTAAGGATTTCTTTCTGTCTTATCTTAAACGTTTTTTACATAATCTACGAAAACATCTGTACGCATTCTCCTGTATTTCTATTGCTCTTTTTGATGTAATTATAAATATCAAATTCCCTACTCCTTTAACAAAACCGCACTGTCTTTTGTTCTATTTCCGGTATAATTTTATTTCATCAGTAATCGAATAACTTTCGTTGTGTAGCTCAGTAGGCATCTACATTCCGTCAAATTTCTTATTAGGCTGTCTATCCGATAGAGCTCGCATTCATTTTTCGCATTGCTTCTGCCATATTAAAATAGATTTTTCAGAATGAATCATTGTTTTATATTTAAAATTTCTGTTATTTTACCAAAGAAATCGTCTAAAGTATCTCTCCTCATCTATTTCAGCTCCATTTTGCTGTTTTGCTCCTGTTCATTTTGACCAGTGTTGATGTCACTTCAGGCTTTAATATTTCAGGTCCTGCAGGTCTTTTAGGTGTTTTAAAGGTTTCCCATCTTTCGTGGCTGAAGAATTCTCCGGCATATGTGTTGCAACTTTGAAGTATTTTTTTTTCTTTTTTTCCTTATTACCAGAGTTCCTTCTTTTGACAATTTGCATCCCGCCGATTAGCACACCTTTTGTCCTGTTATTTCTCTTATATTTATATAACTCTCTCCTTTATATGTGATGCTCAATTTTTCGTTTTCTGCATACCTTTTCATGGATTTTTCCCTTTTTTGTACCTGCCTGCATTTGGTTATAATTTCGTTTTTGTAATGAACTATATTCTTTACCACACCATGGCCTTGTTTGCTGTCTCTTTTTTCATCATGTCGAGAATTTCATCTGACATCCAAACATTTTTTTCCCTTTAGTTTTCCTTGGGATTATATCGTTTGCTTATGTCACTAAATCTTCTCTTAATGATGCAACGAAACATTATCCTGGTATCCCACATTGGACAATGAAGTAAATGAGAAATTTTAGACAGTGTGTGGTAGAAATACCTCCCTCATATACCTCTTAATATCTTGGAATTTTATGGGGGGTATTTTTGTCGCATCAGGTATTTGTTTTTACGATATTCCTGTCTTAAGTTATTTCCATTAGAAGCAGAATAAATTATTCATTGTTTTTCTATGAATTTCATTTTTGAACTTGCTTTTGAATTTCGTGACTACATTACTGAATGTTGTCTTGGAAAACAAGTTGAAAAGGAATACCCTAACATGGGCTGTACTTGGAAGGTGACGCCAAACAACTAATAACCTTGTTTTGACAGGGAATTAAGTTGTCAAACCTTTTCGATGTATAGGAAACTTCTTGATTGTACCTTAATTTTCGAGAACGAATTTCTTACCAAATTTGTAGTGAAACGATGTGCGATATGGAACAAAAGAAAATAATGAAAATTAAATTAAATTAGTTTAATTTCGTTAACGCTAATGACTTATTTAAAATGGAATTCTTAGATGCTTAACATAAACCCCGTTTCGTTTCAGTAATATAGATTTTGTTTTTTACAATTATTTTCTTTTTGTAAGGACGTTGGACTACTGTCGGAATATGTCAAATTATAACTGTTTTCCATACAAATTTAAATTGCTTCCCGTACGTCCATCCATAACGTATCCTATATATTTGCCATCTGAATTTCTCTTTCCGTCAAATGTCATACAATTTTACTTATATATATGTATTATACTGATTATTATCTCTCTAGGTTAGGTAAAAATGCTCCATCCTCTCTCTCTCTCTCTTTCTATGCTCCCTCCTCACTCTCTGTCTCTATGCTCCAATCTCCCTCTTCAATCTCTATTGCTTTTTCTCTCTATCCTGTATTTTCTAATTTCAACAGGTGGACGATCATTGTCTTCTACAATTTCCGCTCATTTTTGTCTTTTTTGTTCCTTTTTCTACTTCATTTATAGCCCTGGTAAGACGATAAACTACATCCGGCAGCAACGCCTCTGATCAGAAGGTTTTAATTGCTGGGGTTCCCACGTTCACTTTGACCTGGGGTGGTAGCACCTGTTATGGGCCAGGCTAGTCGAAAATAATTAACCCCAAAACCGAGGCCAGAACACTATGAAAGTGTAAAAATAGATTTTAATACCAACAATACATTATTACCAGCAATATATCTTTGGAAAAATATTTCCAGAAATACCTTTTTGAAAAAAAAAAAAATATTGCCAACAATAAAAATCTTGTCGGCATTAAATAACCCATTGAGGTCGATATACTGTAAATCAAATCAAACCAAACTATTTCATTTATATGCCATGTCCTATTAGGAAATAGGTGATCATCGTCCTCCACAATTTCTATTCATATTATATGTTCTTATATTCTGACGCAAACACCATAGTATATTTTCGCAATGCAGATGCACATCAATGTATATAAATATAGACATTCAAATACACAGACATTAATACATCAATGCAAAAGATGCGTGACGTCGTCTTGTATACGACAATAGATCAATAAGTTTTTAGACAGACGTAATTATTAGCTGAAGGCTGGTATTAAATTTTTTCCTTTTTCGATCAGTCGGATTCATGGGGAAGAGTTGGATTAAGTGCATTGTCATGGAAGCATATTAGGTTGAAATTGCTGTATATTTTTGTTAAACTTTAGGTGACTGATATTGATTTATCCACGTACGAAAAAGTGCAGGAATTCTGTCTTTGCACAACGCATACGCTTATATTTATTTTATTTTTTGTAATAATTTACATCCAATATAAGGCCTAAGCGCCACTCAAACGTTATGATCAAGGCGCAAAGTTTATGCGGGCATGTGGGAATGTTTTGTAATGTCAACGGACACTCTTTGCCATTTTTGTAATGTCAACGAATACTCGTTGCCACTTTCGTAATTCTCGTTGTAGTAGAGACTTTGTAATCGCAGATACAACTATAGTAACGCCGTTGAACAATACTGGTGTCAGACGCCTTTGAATATCACTCGCACTTATAGTACCTGCTCGATGATACTCGTTTGGAAAGTAATTAGTATAGCGATCTGAATAAAGAAATAGTACAGAGAATAGAGTAGAGAATAGTGGTCCGTATAGTATAGAGGATAGACTATAATTGGAGATCAATTAGACGTTACACTACCTTCCATACATATGGGTTTCCTCTAAGGTAACGTGGTCTACTTAGTTAAATAATAGGATCACCCGTGTTTGCTAACTGGCGATCTATGTTCAAACACAAGAGTCGGCAGAAAGTTAACGGTTAACGCTAGACTTCTAGAGTTTAAGATTGTAATGGCCGGGAAAGCACCACTCTGGAATTCTTTACAGAGACAGTATCCGAGTAACAATTACCCCTTGCCAAAGAAATACGAATGAGATGGTGGTAGTTCGCCTCAGTGTACGTGGCGTGGCGTGGCGTGGCGTGGCGTGGCGTGGCGTGGCGTGGCGGGTCTATGCTGAAAGAATAAACCTGGTTACAACAGATATTAAGAGGCGGTTCCACGCTCCTGGAAACCTCCAATCTCCCGATCAGAGGCATTGCTGCCGGATGTAGTTTATCGTCATACACAGGGCTTTGGAAGCGTTGTGATCTTTAGTCTATGCATTCTGATGACGTTAAGGTTTATAGGATTTATTCGTTTGAAGTAATTCTTAATTATTGATCCGGGAAAATATTGCATAGAGATGTTAGTTTAGATATTTTTGCCAGAGTTGGTAGTCATGCCTGATATCCGAATGAAAGCCCATATCGGACAAGGCTATTTATGCACAGGACTCTTCAGAAATGTCAGTTCTGAATTTTGTATCTTTACACTGTAAAACCTACTGGCCGCTGAAGCTACAGCGCCAATGCCAACTGTGTTTTCACTATGACCTCACAATGGCTTTACAGATTAAATAAGTTTAGAAGAATGACTCCATTGTTTACTACCATGTAAATATCACATTTTAGTAATGATCGGGAAGCCTAAATTACTTACCAGTGGCTCTTGGTTATCCACATATAAATATATACTATACTATTATTACATTATTATAGAATATATATATATATATATATATATATATATATATATATATATATATATATATATATATATATATATATATAATTATAGAGTTTGCAGATAATGAGAGAAAGGTTATGATTCTGAAGTATGAGGGAAACGAAGCAAATTAATAAGAAGCGGGCAAATTTCGTAAAAAAAAACAAACAAAGAAAAATTCGTTTTAAAACTCCAACATATATCAACTGAAGAATGCCGGAGCGTTCAACGGTTGAAACGTCGTGGTTGGCACAATAAAGATGAGGACAACACCCAATGAAACATGATTGAATGACAATTTTAGTACTTCGTATGTTCATTCCACGATGTCTTTCCTTGCAGATTGACGACAGATTCTCCAGAAATTTAAATCAGGAACGTTTCCAAGCCCGACAATATTACTTTGGTTTGCTCACTGGTAAGGCTTGCCATTGTTTTGGTACATCATAACAATTTTCGTACGCTTCCTTTAATTAAAGTCATTCGCAGAGAATGGCCGTAGGACAATTAATCGACAGTCGAGACAATAGTGTCTGAGCTTGATAAAAATCTGATGCAATCACGGATGACGCAATATATTTCAAGGCTAAGCAAATTTCGTCATACAACCCGTAAACAGATTCATATTACTGCATACGACTACAAATGACCTAATCTGAGAAACAGATTACACCATGTCACTAAAGATATTGTTTCACTTAATTTGCATATGGGTGTAAATAGTTAATATACCTCAGTTTGAAATGTCAATGAATGTTGGACAATTTCTTCACAGATCAATAGAAGACAAGAAGCAATAAATGTGGTTCTACAGAAGAATTCTAATATAGCAAGAACAAAGAATGTAAGCGGCAAGGAAACCTTAAATAAAATGGGAAAAAAGGAAAGACAGCAGAAATTCCTTGGACGCAGAATGAGGAAAATTTGACAATAACACAGAGTATGAACGGCAAAAGAGTTGGGGTGTATTCTATGTGTAAAATAGGGAGTTGAAGTGATGGTAAAAAGATAAAAAATTACGTAGAGCTACAAGTAGCCTCAAGTTGTGGAGAGCCATCATTGTACACCTTCTGAATAGACAAAGCAAAGGGCTGTCAGAGGTAACAGTTCACCTCTACTTTGATGTTGCACATATGATGGTGGCAAAGTTAGCCACGGAGAAATCTTTAGATGACTAACAGCCGAGACAGATCTTAAGTAAACAAGTCGGAGAAAAGAAAGAAAGAAAGAAATAAAAAAAGGAAATAAAGAAATAAAAAGAAACAACTAGAAAGCATCGAGTTCAATGAACGACGTCAAAAATAGTGCAGAATGGCGAAGAAAGAAACAAATAAAGAAACTACAGGGGAAGAAATTCTTTCACGGCGAAGCTAAAAAGACGAAAAAAAAATCTTTCTATACCAACGGAAGCTGCAATAGTGTTTTTCGTTTTCTTCTTTTGAAAGGAGTACCCGAATTTATTGATGGCTTCTTGAAGCCGAGGCGGACAGGAAAAGAATCAACGAAAAATCAGTTTGAAATAAAGAAGTAAAAAAAAAAGACGCCATTTGTTGCAGCAGTCAGTTTAGAGATGAGAGATTGCAATGGCGCCAAGGAAATGGCCACAACAACAACAACAAAAAAATGGTTTCAATGCTTCTTCGCAGATGATGCAAAAGATCTTCCCAGGTTTGTTCTCTGTTGTAAACTTGTCTTTCTTCCTTGTGGTATCCTCTTTTCGACGAGGTTTGCCTTCTTTTCTTTATATCAATCATCTCTACTCCGTTCCTTCAAAAATACATCTCTGATTAGAACTATCGGCATCGGATGGATAGGCTAGCAAAACAATACTTACATTTATCTGGCGAGGGTAGAGTAATTCGTTTAACTGATTGTTCATTATTATCTCATGTTTACAAGTTATGAATGGTGTAATATTTTTCTATGGCACTTTTGCTCACTTTCCCTCTCTCTCAATCAATCTCACCCTCTCAATCCCCCACTCCTTATCCCCTACCTCTCGCACTCTATCCTCTATCGCTCCCTCCTCTCTTTCTCTATATGCTCCACCCCCTCTCTGTCTCTATGCTCCACCCCCTTCTGTGTTTATTCTCCATTTCTTCTCTATATTCTATGCTCCGTCCACCCTCTCTATCGCTCTCTCTATATATCCTCTATCCCTCTCTCTATATATCCTCTATCCGTCTCTTTATCCTCTTCTCTCTCGACCTTCTGTCCCCCACACACAAACTTTCTCTCTCTATCCCTCACTCTCTATATTCTACACTCTACCGCATCCATCTTTCAATCTACGTAAAATATTATTTCTCAATTTTTTTAATATTTCGTAATTTGTACACACACACACACACACACACACACATATATATATATATATATATATATATATATATATATATATATATATATATATATATATGTTGCATCAGATTTCTATGTAGACTGGGTGAATCTCATTTTGAAATCAACTGACAATCTTCCATTTTAACAAAGATCTCTGTTTCTCTCTCACTCACACATACACACACGTACACACATCAATGGGCGCGTAATGAAAAATCCTCAGCCCAAAAAAAACGTAATTTCCCATAAAGATTTTCCATAGTTATGGAAAATAAAGCATAATATATTTAAAAAAAAAAACACAAAAAAAAAATAAAAATAAAAAACGTTTTCGGCTTTCTCTCTTTTTAATACACACACTTTTCTCTCGTTGGAACTACTATAACCTCATCCCTTATATATATATATATATATATATATATATATATATATATATATATATATATATATATATATTGAATAAAAACAGACCACTTTAAGGTTCCATGTAATAAGTTATTTCACCACAACCCTTTTAACAGGGCTCTGGATCATCAGACTTTACTTCTAAAGGTTGAAATGAAAAATGAAAAGAAATTCACACGTTTTTGATGGACCTCATTCTGTTAATTCGCGTTACTTTAAAGGTCATATTTGGGAGGTTATCGTTTGATGTAAATCTAAATGTCTAAACAATCTACGAAGAATTTTATTTGAAGTTCGTTGGAGTTCGAATTAACAGCGTCTAAGAATTTGAATGAAACCTGTCCTCGTGGAATATAATTTATTAGGGTTGCTGTAGCTTCTTCTTTTAATGTCGGTTTTCACCCCTTACCCATCTATATCTAGAGACAAGAAGCGTTAGGCTTAAGCAACGTCTAGCCGACACACAGTGGGGTTAAGAATAAGGAATTGAAATGGCACACCTAACCCACTCATATCTTCTCTCCCACCTCACTTCCTCACTTCGTTAATTTTACATATGCTTGATGAGGTCCATCAAAAACGTGTGAATTTCTTTTCATTTTTCATTTCAACCTTTGGAGGTAAAGTCTGATGATCCAGAGCCCTGTTAAAGGGGTTATGGTGAAATAATTTATTACATGGAACCTTAACGTGGTCTGTTTTTATTCAAACATATCTGCTCTGAATTTTACATTGAGCTCTCTGGATATCATCCTCCTTGGGTCTACCCATGCGGATTACCTAGTTAAAAAATAGCATAAACTAACTATATATATATATATATATATATATATGTGTGTGTGTGTGTTGTGCTCGCGTGTGTGTGTAAATTATTTTCAGATAGTGTATACATGTAAAGGAACAAAATGAATAAAAAGACAAGAGCATAACTGAGGGATATTATGAAAGCCAATGTAAAGACTTATTTTGTTTATACGCAAAAGCAATGGTGTCATTGGTTTATCTAAACCTTTAAATTTAGGAATGTTCATGAATAATCATCAAGTGGTTCAAAGGTCAGTCAAACATGTCGAGGACACAAAATGCCATAATTCAAAATCTGGTAATACTAAAGTGAATAATATTTAACACACACACACACACACACATATATATATATATATATATGTATGTATGTATATTACTGATAGACTATAATAGTACATGTTTGAACGTAGACTCGTATTTTCATGAAATTTTAAATAACCAACCTTTGTTCACTAACAAATATTTTCTTCACTAAAATGTCATTATGATGATTTTTAAAAATTCTTTTGAAGACGTAATGCATTAAAATATGTAATGTGTTTAAAATAGTTCTTTTAATGTCTTGAAATTAATGTGTTAGATAAAATGATATATGTGTTCAGTTATAATTAAATCATCCTTTTTATAGAAATTAAATGATAATGGAATATCGGTTTTGTCTTCGGAATTTGTTATCCAACTAAATATTAGCATTAAATTCGTAATATCTCCTTTCATGTCGACTGGCAAGTTACTGCGAGGAAGCTTTTTATTCAATTTTTCTTCCATTCAAAAGTGTTTTCTATTTTGCCCAAATGTTCTCTCCATCGGTGAGATTTAGGCTAGTTTTACTGTAATTTAAAAAGAATATGTAAGTTTTCATATATGTATATCTGTAACTATTTACATTATTCGGACTATTGTCTTCATCGTTGTCGCCATATTTATTACAACGTTTCGGCCGTTGTACTCTCGCGACTTCTTCAGGTGGTTGGAATGCCGAACTGAACCCTTTATTTCGCTCACTGTGGTAGACTGTTCTAAACATGGTACGTGGAACTAGAACAGTCTACTCCAGTGAGCGAAATAAAGGGTCCATTTTGACATTCCAACCACTCGAAGAAGGCTGGAGCGTACATCGGCCGAAACGTTGTGATAAATATGGCGACAAAGATGAGGACAATAGTCCGAATAATGTAAATAGTGTACATAATACCTCATGTCAGAAATATAAACAGATACTCAGAGAAAAGTGTATGTTGTAAAGAGAAGGGAGAAAGCCCGAACATTTTTGGTTATAATGTTGGTTTTAAAATATATATTATACTTTGTTTTCCATATTTTTACTACCCGTGTTGCCTTTCTGGTTTTGTGAACTTCATCAGGCAAAGAGTTGGTTATTTTGACACATCATTAAAAGGAATACATTTCCTTCATGATTTTGATTGTCTTTTGTGTGTAGCAGAACCCAAGTTTTTTTTAAAAACTTGTGGCAAAAGTATTCTTCTGCTTGAGGGGTCATAAAACCATAAGGATTGCTAAGAGAAAGGGCGAAGTAAGGAGGTCTTAGTTCTTATCTTTTTATAACCCCTATATCTTCAAGACCAAGCTCCATTTTTTTGTATTGTGTGTGTGTGTGTTTTTGTTAGTATGTGTGCATATTCATTATGCATACATATATGCTGTTTATTATAAGGAATGAATATATATATATATATATATATATATATATATATATATATATATATATATATATATATATTGGCTAGAGTTCGTGCGGGTGCTTGAGGGTATTCTATTCTGTTTGTTTTTGCTAGTATGTGCCTATATATTGTTCTCCATAGATAAATGTGTGTATGGTCTGACCAGTGTGTTTGACAATTATGAGTGTATGCTGTGTGTTTATGCATGTCGACTTATGATCTGTTTAGTGCTGGTTTAAATTTATCTATGAAGTTTTTTCTTGTATTTATCGGTAAGAATAATTGCCTGTTTGATATATTGGCATAATTTTAAATTTACCTTGATTACATTTGTCGATGTGTTGTCATAAAAAGATATTTCTATTGTCTGTTAATTTGGTGTTACTCTTTTGAAGGGTAACTCTGTTGCTTAGTGCTTAGATGATGCCTATATTGAGGTTTTTTGAATTTTGTGCACTTGAGATCATAAATCATATATTTGGAGTTGCAGTTTAAATTTTTATTGTGAATGTCGTTGTGTGGTTTCTAAAACTGTAGGAGTTTCCTTCTATAATGATATTATAAACCCACATTGTTTTTGTTGCATTTTGTGACCCCCCCCTGTACTGTGTTTTGCCCATATTTGGATGAGGTTAATATGTGCTTTAGGTCTTTTAGTTTGAGTTTGTTTTTAATCCTTTTAGTTGTTTTTAGTATACTTTTCATTTTATCATTCTATTAGGTGTAGACCTCTTTAAAAAATATAGATTTCTGTAACTAGTTCTGGATTCTTGTTGTTTATTACACATATGTTAGAGTTTGTTCGACGTTACATTTCTTTGGTTTTCGTAGTTGGTCTAATGGTACTTTTCTGGTAGTTAAAAACCTTTCTTTATTAGTCTTGTGGGATAGACTTTTTTATTTTGAGTTTTATGTAGTTCTAGGCGGGTTTTTCGGAGGTGTTTGTCTCCCCTATATAGTGCAAACCCTACGTGCTAGAGAATAGGGGATTGCATTTTAGAGATCTTTTTGATTGATAACTCTTGAAATAAGGATATTATTGAATGTTTGTAGGTTTGTGATAGATATTTGTGATTATGCGGTTGTTTCTATTTTTAATGAGTATATCAAAAAATGGAAATTTGTTAAAAATATATTCTTGGGTGAATTTGATTTTCGGGTGTAAGTTTTGAAATAGGGTGTGGTATTGGTTAATATTGCCCCATGAGGATTTCCAGAAAAGGAAAAAATAATCTAAGTATCGTTTGCAAGATTTATTGAAGTGGTTTATATATTTTCCCCATATATTTGTTCTATCTTTTCATACAGTTTGTCCTCTAGGTAAGCTAATGTTAGGGTGGCATATGTTGCTGCCGTTTTCGTTCTCATTGTCGTATCTAGGGTTTTGGTATAGTTTTTGTTGTCAAATTAAAAACATTGTTATTGCTTAGTGTTAGGTCTATAGTATCAATAATGAATTCCTTGGTGAATCTGAGATGTAGTGTTTTGGGATTTTTCAATACAGAATGCGATTTGCCTGTTTATCTAATTCTTGGATTATGTACGTATTTAACGTAGTCAAACGTTGCCATAAGTGTTTCAAGATCTACTTTTTGTGATATGGAGCTAAGGAAGTGAATATCGTCTCTGCTGTAGCTTTTAGTCTCCTTAGTAAATGGTTGTAGTACTGTGTCTATTCAGTTACTGAATCTACTAGTTGGACAGGCTAGTCCTGATTTCTATGGGTTTGAATGTAAGGCCATTGGAGTTTGAGATGTTAATGTATTCAGATTCTGAATAGCTGCTTTTATTTCCCGCGACTTGTGAATCTTGGTAGTCCTTAGAAATTGCTTGTTTTTTTGTACGAAGTCTATTAGGAAATAATTTTCTTTTTTTGTTAATTTGTTGTGTTGATGTTTGTAATTTTTTATATAATATTTTTTATCCCTGTTGGTGCCGATTGATTTGTAGTTGTTCTTATCCCCTAAGGCCACTATAATATATTTTGTTTTATAATATATTTTGTACATGATCGCTATAGCGCTGTCTTTATCTGCTTCCTTTGCAATTATGTTGTTATTTCTCCGGATGGTCTCTAAGGTTAGTCTTTGTCTGTATGTAAGATTGTTGAATGGTTTGGATTTTTTGCAGGCCGAGGTTCCAGACTTTTTTTAAAAAAATGTTTAGCTCGTTATTTTTGTTTGGGAAGAAATTAGATTTATATTTTCCTAATGATTCGTTCAAGTAATGTTTTCATTATTATTAAAAGTTTCTTTTAGTATGAGTTTGCGTTCAGATTCTCTAAAGTATTTGTTAGGTCTGTTATGTTGCTTTTTGGAGCAGGGCAGAATTTTAGGCCTAATTTTAATAGGTTGATTTCGTCCATTGTAATTGTATATGTAGATAGATATATTATTTTGGTGTTTCTGTCATTTAAACTGTCCTTCTTGTTCAGGCTAATGTTCCTAAAAATAATGATTGTTTCTTTCCACATATTTTTTTAAAGAGATAAACTCTCTCTAGGCGTTTCTTGTGTTTCTAGTCAGTGAGAGTTTCTCTTGGTAAAATTGGGGTTGTTTTTTCTTGATGGCTCTATATAAGTGTGCCTGATGCTATAAGGGCTGTTCCTCATGTTTCTGTATGCTTCTGTATGCTTCTGTATGCGAAGATTTTCAGGAAATTTTGATTGTGTTCCTTGATATGGATAGAGGTTGTTAGATTTGTTTTGTTGTGTTAGATGGTATATGTAAGTGTTGGCTTTGTGGATGTGTGTGTGTATTCTGCCCCATGTCTGGTTGTTTTATGGTGCGATGGTATGTTCATAAACACACATCATACACACAAAATGGCCAAATACACTAATCGGAACACACACACGCGTGCACACGCACAAACAAGTATATACACATACTGGCAAAAACTAACACAATAGACTAAGCACGAGAACACACATCACACACACGAACCCTACACAACATAGGCAGTATAAATATATATATATATATATATATATATATATGTGTGTGTGTGTAAAAATATATAGAAAATAGGAAAGAACTCGTTAGGTAAATAATCCAAAGTTCTATAGTATTTTTGTTGTTATTTAAAAATATAGTGCTCGATACAAAAGTAGAGCATAAATATAATTATTTATTTAAAAATCTGATTCCAACGCTACATAAGAGTTCTCATGTTTCAAACAAGAGCCGAAAACTTCAATATAATTATTTGAATTAAATTGAATTAAAGTACTATAATTCAATTTAATTCAAATAATTATATTGAAGTTTTCGGCTCTTGTTTGAAACATGAGAACTCTTATGTAGCGTTAGAATCAGATTTTTAAATAAATAATTATATATATATATATATATATATATATATATATATATATATATATATATATATAATAAAACACTATATATGTATGGAGAAGAAATAAGCATAAACATGCTAGCAAAAACAGACACGAACACACAATAAACAAAAATGAAGATAGGTCTAAAACTATACAAGGGTCATAAAATCATAAGACCTCCTTCCTTCGCCCTTCCTCTGGCCAATTCTACTTCACACAAAAGACAATATTTAAACATTGTAAAACATACGGGAAATTAATTCCTTTAATAATATGTGGAAATAACCACTTTTACCCTGATGAAGTTTGCGAGACTAGATACACGTCTAGCAAAAAAAAAAAAAATTATTTGTATATTCCTTTTCTTATTAATTAAATTAAGAAAAGTTCGTGTGACTCATTTGGTTAGCCGACTTCATATCGAAATCAGGCATCAACTTTCCCAAGAAATAAAAGTGGAGTGAGGAGGGAGGTAATTAGGTTAAATTGTCTCCTTACCCACTTTGCTTTTATTTCTTGGGAAAGATGAATGTCTGATTTCCGAATTAACGTAAGCATCTATATCAGTTTTTATCTAATGTCTGCGATCTGCTCGCAGTCAACTTCCTGTCATAACCCATTTCTAAAAAGTTTTTTTTTTTTTTTTTCGCTTAATTTGAATTTAACGTAGGTCATTTACGATTGGTTGATCAAGGTAAAGCCTTCAAGCCTATTTTTTTCTTTTTTAAAAGAGGAGATATAAACATGATAGTGTTTAATTATCTTTCGTATTTGAATGATAGCAAATGATTTATATGTCTTTAAATTATTTTCCAATTATAAATTCCATTCATATCGTGTTATGTAATGATATTTACGTTATATATTTAATACAATAAAAAGCCTTAATACATATTTGCAAAATTTAAAAAAAAATGTTTAATAAATAATTCTCTGTATTACTGAATAATTTTCTAAATGTTCATTATAATCTGATTACTTTAGAAGTGGGTGTAAAAATTAATTTATCAGTTTTATTACTTAGTGTAGGGATTGTCCAAGTAGAATGGGAAGGAAACTAATTATTCCAATTTTGAATTTAAAACTTATTCAATTTTTGTGTATGTGCGTGTGTGTGTGTGTGTGTTTACGTATACATTAAAGGGTACAAGCACCTGTAAGTCACTCATAAAACACAGTTATATACTTTTCAAACGCACATTTAAGGTTACAGGCAGATAGCGTGTGACGGACAGACTTTAAAACTGCATGTTAAACCCTTAAAATTTACAAAGATTGTATCACAACCACTTTCAGGCATACTCATACACGCACATACGCACAAATACACACGTTCACACGAAATTAACGTTGGTTCTGATAACGAAATGCACTGAAATAATCCGAAATCATTCCTTCATTTCCACAGTGGAAAACTTGGAGACATAGAGATGTCCCCTGTCTTCCGTCAACCGCAAAATTGTCTTTTTTTTTTGTCTGCATCACTCTTGCTGTTATTCTCTTTCAAAACAGCCAATCATCTTGGTATCGTGATGCAGGAATCTCCTTGGCGTGTCCGGCGCACTATTTTCTACTTGCGCGCTCATCTGAAAAGACATCGCGTATTAATCTGATGCATCTGGTCGACCATCAGCTTGGCGTCGAAATTGGTCAAATATTCATGCGACTAGCATTAGATGGAAATCTATGTAAATAACCCTGTGTTAACCAAATCAGACACAAATGCGACAGTATATGTGGATGTGTGCTGTTGAAATAGTATCTGTATGTCGTTATGCTTCAGCATATTTGTAAGAATGCTTGATTACGTGAGCATGTCAGGATGAACATTCTTCCAAGATCCTGCTTTTGACGTGTGCCTGTGTACGTGCTGCTGATTTAAATGTTTGAATCGAAGAAAAGAAATAGATGGGGTCTAGGCAGACGCTATAGAAGATAACACAACTGATCAACATGTTTTTCATCTCCCAACCCACCGATAACAGAATTTTTAAAACTAGCACTTAAAAGCATATCTTTATTATTTTATTTCTAATACCTTAATCTTAAGCGTATTCATAATTCCTTAATTTTTTTCAGCAATTGTCTTCAACTGTAATTCGAAATTCAATGTGACAACGAATATATTTCTTTAAAATATTTTTTATGTTTATGCTGTAACCTAGAAAAAGGTTACTGAATGAAGAATAACCAAAACGGAGGTTGGAAATGAAATGGTAATCTTTATAACATCAAGAAAATACAATACTCGCCAGCGGCGTGAAGTAGGTAAACCACAGCTGGTGGTGGACTACTAAGACAGCATATTATCTCCCATTTACAATAATGTATGACGTATTTCTGAGAAGTAGAACATACTCAGTAGTGTTCATAGGTATGGTATATAAGAGTTTAGTATTGAACTTCTTCCTTTATTATTTATCTCGAAATTATTTATTTTTAGCAACAACAATAATAAAAAATGTTCTCATATATTTTATGATAATTTTATACCTTTATTATTATTATTATCATTATTATTATTATTATTATTATTAGTTATTATTATTATTATTATTATTATTATTATTAGTTATTGATTCGTTTCTATTATTGTCATTAAAGTAATAATAAAGTAATAAGTCTAAGTGGTACTTTTGTTAACAAACTTTTCAATCTGATATCCAGTTTAAAATATATATTGTCGTTCCTTGTCATGGTAGAGGGCTTACTTGTCCCAAGGATCTCAAGAGGGAAGCCATCTGGAGTTCCAACTGGAATTGGAAATAGCAGACTGAAGACGACCAACCTCTGAAGACCCCATCTGCGGAATGGGCAAAGATCTACACGATCTCTGCAGCCAAACCAGCGGAAAAGGGCCAGCACTTGTCGGACTGGAGTAACGAAGTCGGACCCTGACAGACAAAACATCCGACAGCCAGATGCAACCAGGGTTGCCAGGTCACGCTTGCTTTAGTCCCCTATGACTCACGCGAGATGCCTTTCTGTAGAAGCGTGTGGGCTTCTCTGTCGCGTAGAATTGCCCACCAAAATCAAATTCACGTAAATGGCCCCGTCAAACTCTTTGATTCACAGCCATCTCCGCCATCCCCACCAGGGGAGAGAAAGGAGATAGGATGAGTGGAGGACGATCCCGATGCTAATAGGAGTTGCCAGATAGCTAATTTCGCCCGACTATCACGGATTTTAAACCTACATATGGCATATAAGGCCCAGGGAAATTTAAAAAGATATTTTTAGTAAAAAAGTGTGTCTTATATGTCGTCAAATGCAGTAATCCATTGAAAGCAAGGAATATTCACAATCTAATTGCTCCGTTCACATTATTTGAAAATCTGGCTCAGGTATTAGAAA
>OZ010582.1:127680034-127686315 GCA_963932145.1 Acanthosepion lycidas
CGGAATTGTGTGTGCGGGCAGGCATGTTGTTTTAAATGCCTAAAAATGTTAAAGTTTTCATTCAAATGTAGTGTCAAGCGTCGTGAAAGCGAGTTTGTGGTGTGACCAACATAAATATTATTTAATTCATTGGAGATACAATCTCCCAAAGGGCACTTGAATTTATAAACTTTGTTGGTTTTTTGCAAATCGCTAACCGGGGAAGAAGAATCATTGTGAAGAATTAAGGTGGATATACAGAATTTAGTGTAGTATATGATTAATTTAATTTTTTTGCTAGGATCTGTAGTTGATATATTAGAATATACTAAATTTTTTAGTATATTTTCATCTTGTTTATAATTAGTATGTATTTGATTACGATATAGGAGATTAATATGTTTGAGATCAGTAGAAGCAGTATTATGTACAATTTGCTTAGTATTGAGATTTCTAAGAAAACATCTTATTTGTTCATCAACTATATAGTTTGGAAAGCTATTATTAATAACTGTCTGTTTTATATTCTTTAGTTCACTGTAAAATATCTGTTTTGTGGATGGATTAGTTTCTGCACAATGTATTAGATTCTTTATAATTGCTATTTTGTAGTAATATGGGCATTCGCTCTTGTAGTTAAGTGTACATGAATTTATGCTTGTAGGTTTTTTGTATGGTGAAATAGTAAATTTGTTATTATTTGTGTTTATCAATATGTCAAGGAAGGGGATTTTATTATTAGTATTGAGTTCATATGTGAATTTAAGGACATAATTATTTTGGAAACGTTTTTGAAGTTGAATTATTTCATCTGTATTTTTGACTTTCTTCATTCAACGATAACGTTATTAAACTTATCAGATGTTAAGAAAAAATTTACATAAAATAAATAGACAACACTTGTCTATATTATTTAATGAAATGTGTATGAATGAAAAGATGCTGCCTAAATACACACACACACACAATATATATATATATATATATATATATATATATATATATATATATATATATATATACAGCGTGTCCATAAAGTTCGCATGCACTTTTAAAAAATTATAAATTTAAAGTGCACACGAACTTTATGGACAACCTATATATACAGTGAGGGGAAATAAATATTCGTACACTTGAAAAATTGTATTTTTTATAAATGTAAAAGCTTTAAATAAAACAAATCTCGGCACATTTTATGTATAAAACACATACTACTGAAAAATAATAATAAACTTAATTAATTCTTATTCTAACAGAAATTAATGCATTTTTTAAAATTCTAACTAGTGAAAAAAGTATTCGTACAAATCAATTATTTCAATAAAATAATCAATTAATTATGAAAAAAGTATATTCTAGAATGTTCCAGTAATGTTATCAGTAATTACAGTTAACGCATTAGCCATTATCAGAGTATTCTGCAATTTCTAGTCTTACGAGAAGGTTCTAATAATGCCTAAATGTAAAGAATTGACTATTTCACAAAAACCACACATTTTGTCTCTTTGGAAAGATGGGAACAGTTACAGAACGATTTCTAACAACCTAAATATTCCTTTTACTAAAATTGCTTCGTTCATTGCAAGGTTTAAAACTCGTAACAGCTTCAAAAAACCAAAGACGAACAGGTGCTCCGAGGAAGATTTCTCTAAGATCAGCAAGGATATTAGGACGCCAGATCCAACAAAATCCACAGGTTACCCGAAAAGAGCTGCAGGAACATCTGCGTGCATTCAGGATTAAAGTAACCAAACGTACAATAAGTAATGAACTACACAAAAACAGTCTGAAATCACGCATCCCAAGGGAGACTCCACTCTTCTTGAAACGACACAGAGATGCTAGGCTAAAATTCGTTAGAGAGCATAAGGATAAAGAATATTCCTTTTGGGAAAAAGTACTATGGACAGATGAAACTAAAATAGAGTTGTTTGGTCATAATTATCAAAATCATGTCTGCAGGAAGGACGGTGAAGGCTACTTACCAAAGAACACGTTGCCAACTGTAAAGTTTGGTGGTGGCAGTATCATGATCTGGGGCTGTTTTTCTACAAAAGGTGTTGGCAGAATATCAATAATAGATGGCAAGATGAATGCCGAAAGATACCAGAAAATCCTGCAAGACAATTTAATGCGTTCTGTTGAGAGACTTCGGCTACCTCGTGATTGGGTTTACCAACTGGATAATGATCCTAAGCATACCGCTAGATCTACAAGGAAACGGTTAGCTGAAAGTAACGTTGATGTCTTGCAATGGCCAAGTCAGTCCCCAGACTTGAACTCAATCGAGAATTTATGGCGATATTTGAAAATTCAAATTGGGAAAAGAGCACCAACACATATCAAGAATTTGAAGACAATATGCCAAGAAGAATGGGGCAAAATAACACTCAATGTGTGCAAATTATTAGTTGAGACATACAGGGATAGACTAGCACTAATGCGACCCAGAAAATGTTTGACTCGGGCCATGTGAGACCATCGTGATGGTCGCACTCTTAGTTTCAGAAGTGATTCTCTAACCAATTTTGCCCAACTACTGCCCCATGGTGTACTACATTATATACGGGAAAAACAATCAGTATGAAGTTAAATTTATAAACGCGTATAAATGGTGTCGAATCGGTTCAGCGCCATTTTTAAGCGCACTAGCGGACCCAACCAATGCCACGTGAATAGGAAAATGCACTTGTTAACAATTCACACTCAAATTCTGCCATGAAAAACTAGAACTGTGGCTAATCGGACTATACCAAATATTACCACTCCAACAGTTCAATTAGTAACGTAACAAGTCTTGCTGAGTCACTATGGCAGGTATTACAATGCTAACACAGACATTGAACTGACCTAAATAATACTGAAGTGACCTGCTGTATATGCATCTATCATCTCCTTTATCGATTGTGAATGCTATGTAAGCCATTAGCTAAAATTGTCTGCGGAAAGAGACAAGCGGCCGACTGCTCTCGTTACGACCATTGTCGTTTTCAAAGCGAAAGACATTTTTTACTTTCCACACAAACATTGCTCAACATAACCTTTCAGTATTCAATATGTTACAAAAGGCGTGTAATAGATGAAAATCTAGAGCTGTGTGGTATTAATATTAATATGATAATCAAGCAGAATCTTTCGAATCTCGTAGACTGGCGCTACAGAATCCCAAACAAACAACTCTGCCAAATAACAGAAGACCCGACTCTTGAGGATTTTCAACAGTAACACCTAAAATAAATATCACATGTAACTCGAAAAGAAAATGACATAATCAAGATATTGACATTCCACACTACTTCAAACAAAAGGCTAGGAAAGAAAACTCCCATCAATACTGGAAATAACGATAATAGCTACTAGACTTGAGAAACTTTTTTAAAACATTTTTCAAGTTTCGGTTTAATGATATATTTCCATATAAGTAAACGACTAATTTTATTAGCATTACAATTCGTAACATTTCTCACATTCGGCGGGAAAATCATACATTTTGAGTTTTGATATCGTTTCATAAATCTCCAGCATGTTACGAAAAATATATCAAATAAAAATGTAGGAAGGCTTAGCAGCACGTTTTCCCTTAACGGCAACCATGGTGCTGAATAATATCAGGAAAAAAGTATCTTCAAGGCGCTAATTCAAAAACTTGGTATGTGGGCTTAAAGTTTTGCTCATAACAGAAACTAATCAATATTATATTTTTTCAATTGACAAGCCAGTGATTGTTTCTTTTTTCTTCTGCTGACAATTCTAAATTTAAGTTAAAAGCAATCCTATGTTTTCTATTGAAATGTCTTTTATTGAATAAATTTATGATTTAATATTACTTGTTATTTAATTTTAACTTTTATTTTCTTAGAGCCAAATTTACGTGCCCATTAAATCGATGAAAGTGAAAAGCAGTCACTAAGATCAGTAAACATTACTAAAACATCGGAATAGCTTAAATGATAGAAGACAATTATTGTTTATCCCTATGCACTCGCTACGAGCCTATTTCTGCTGACGATGGCAACATTTAAGTTATCAACATTCAATTATAAGCACTATTCGGTCGGGGTATGTCATGTTAGTGTTAAAATTTCCCAACCTTCTTTCCTCCTACTCGCACATAAATTTTAACTGTTTATTTTTATTTCTAAATATTGATTCGCACTTTCCATATACTATCGAACTTTCTCTTTGCTCACGTGATATGTATTCCCAGAATTGAATTGTCGAATAAAATCTCTCTTTTCGTGTCTACTCTGTATCTGTCAGCAAATTATTCAGCATTGGAATATAGATATGACATAATAGTTCAGCACACTTTGTTTCGAACAACATTTTCCTACGTTTTAATACTTTGCTTAATTTCTCGAAGGCATTTTTTTCTATTCGCATGCGCCTTTGGTTTGATGCTCTAACGAAGGGGTTATGTCACGAGTCTGTAATCGAAGAGAAAATCCAACTTTCATCGGTTCATAAAAAAATACACACACACACACACACACATTGAGAATATTTGGATAGTACCGTTAAATTCATTTTTTTTCAAATAAAAAAAAGAAATATACATGAGGGTACATTAGATCAGAAACGAAATATTTGTCTTTTCTTCCTGAATCTTTTCGAAACACAATGGGACATGAAGACGGCGCAGCCCAGGCCGGAATACTAACCAGACATTCGATTACGCATGATCGGACTCCAATACAGAGCCTCCAATGTGCTCATAGACGGGTAACAACGACAAAAGGTTACTAACTCTAAGAACGTTTGGATTCGATATGACGCCCACAAAGAAATCTATTGGTGCCGAGTCGGGTAATAGGCTTACTGGTACATGTAATAATTTGATGAGAAAATAGAAAAAAGGTATTGAAAAGAAAATAGACCAATATCAGAAGTTCTTTTATCGTTCATAATTGTCATTTGTAATATGTTTTTTTTTTCTGTTGGTTTCCTGCGTTATATATGAAGATTCATTACGTGTTGTATATATATATATATATATATATATATATAAAGAACAGTACGATATATAATCCGGTTTTCTTATTGATATTTTTTATTTTTACAAAACAGTGCTCAATGTAAATTTACAGAACATAAATATTATAAATTAACTCATTTAAAATATGTTTTTTTCGCTATACCATATTTTAAATCAGTTAACATATATATATATATATATATATATATATATATATATATATATGTGTGTGTGTGTATAATAAATTAATTGACTTAAAAATATTGTTCCTTCGTTATACAGGAATTACCATGTTTCAAAAACCGAAGCTAAAGACTGCAAATTTAATTATATAATTAAATTAAAAGCATTAGTTCTGTTTCATCTTCAAGTGAATTTTGGAATAACTTATTTTTTTAATTTTCTGAGTTTTAAAAGCACATACATTCATATTTTTTTGTTTTCAAGGATATAGAGAAATCCAATCATTTAGACAGGGGCGGTATTTATGTCCTAGGTGGCTTCTAACATAAACACATCTGTGTTTACCCTTAAGTAAGGAAGGTTTCGTTGGGCGACAGGCTCAAATGCTTGATGAAACCATTTAGTGACTGTCTTCGTCAATACATTCAACCCTGAAGGCTTTACACAATTGACTATGTCAATTGTATTTAACTGAGAACTCTTTGAGACATCTCTAACATTCTCAATATCCATTTTCTTAACCGTTTTCAGCCAGTTCTTAATTTATTCTCAAAACAATGGTGCTATGAATTTTCGATCTATGAATATTTAAACACTTGGAAAGGGTTGTATATCCATCTCCTCTTTGTACGCATCAATTATCTTCATTCGCAGCTTCGTGTTAAGTTCAGTCGTCTTCGCCATGGTTGCAGGAGTGTTATCGTGGTACGAAGCATTCGCATAATACCTTTTAGAATGTTATAGAATCAGATGAATACTATTTCATTTTCAAAGGTTGTTTGTCATAAATGTCGAATTAAGAAAAAAAAACAAAAAAAAAAACTACAATTTCCATAAAGCAATAATATTTCATAATCTCCATAGGTGGTGAGGGGGAATAATTTTGGACGGTACCAATTTTTTGAAAAAAATGAATTATGAATATAATACACCGAAACTTCGAAGAATTTTAAGAATCACTTAAAAATAAATAGGGATTCAACAATTTATGGTAAATTCAGTCATTACTTACAAACTTACAAATATTCGAATTTCATTAAAAAAAAATACAATTATTCATTGGGGGCGAAAAATTATGTCTACAATATATTAATACATGCATACGTACACACACACACACACACACACACACACACCTATATAT
>OZ010582.1:127686515-127729015 GCA_963932145.1 Acanthosepion lycidas
ATAGAAATATATGAAGTATGTGTAACTTCTTAGTAAACTTCCATAGATTATCACTAAAGCTCAATATTTTTTAGTTTTGTACAAAATGCAGGCTCCAGCTTGGATTTCCACATTCGTATAAATGAACAAATCAGCGAGCTTATTGTAAACGCGCCAAAACTTTTCAAATATGAAACAATTTTGTTTATCGTCTGCTATGAAATTTGAAAGTTACTAAAGGAAGTTTTCTCTCCTAAGCATATATATTTACAAATTGGGACATTATTTGTTAATCAATAAACTTCTGAATTTATCAAAAATAACTTCTAGGTACCTTGTGCCTTTTTTCTATATAAATACGATCGCGTTATTTTTTGGTTTAGTTTTGGTTTTCTCGTAAAACTTTGGACAGGGTAGGTTTTTCGTTGTTGTGGATAAACTGAATTCTCAAAACTTTCGTTTAATTCATTTTTTATTTCAAACCTAGTGCTTTTAAAGAAAATTAAGCACGCTTGAAAAATAGGAACGGAGTTTTGTAAACAAAAAGTTGATAGAATTTATAATAGCCTTCCTGCCTCCTAACATGTTGTCTACTAGAAATTACACGCACCGATAAAACAACGCAAATGCGTGACATACACTTTATGTGGACACATTCTGTTTCTTCTAACATACTAGCGCAAGTGATCGTGTGAATTTGTTTTGCAAAAACTTTGTAATTCGTTTCTTTCATTTTGAAAGAAAATACTCAAAAAGAATTATTCAAATTTGTATAGACCTATTTGAAGATTTTATATCTAACATATAAAGAATCTGTCCCCAGTAATTTATATATATTACTAACAAAGGACGTTTATACTGTAAATGGTAACATTTAATTTCGATAACATATTTTAAATCTATATTTAAGAACTATTAAATTTGTTATTTATTTTTAATTCAAATTTTTAAAAAAATGCCATATATAAGCATTATATCTGACAAAGTTTAATGCGTTCTGTATAAAAATGATGTATCTTGTCAAAATGTAGTCGTAAGTTAGTGTTATATACTCTACCTATTAACACTAACTGGTATATCCCAATCCTCTTAAATACATTTGACACTATTGTAAGCAGGAATAATATGCTATCTAAGTAGTCCACCATTAGCAGTGGTTTACCTACTTCAGGCCGCTGGCGAGTATTGTATTTTCTTGATGTTATAAAGATTAGCATTTCATTTCCAACCTCCGTTTTGGTTATTCCTCATTCAGTAATCCCTTCTATGTTATGACAGAAAAATATAACATTCGCAATAATAAGCCGTGTTGTTGTCTGATATTTCTCATCTCAATAAAATTAACCAAACAGAAAAGAAATAAAAATGAAATTATCTAAATGAGCTAAAATAAACTGCTTAATTAGATTTTCTTGAAAATGTACCAAATTATTTCAACAAGTCAAAAATAAGTTTGCTGATTTTTCTTTTTTTAAATTGTTATTATCAATATAATTTCAACAATTATTATTTCAACAAGTGAAAAATAAGTTTGCTGACTTTTATTTTTTTTAAATTATTATTATTAATAAACATCAGAAAATTATTCAAGTGTAGCTCTGTTCAGAGTAGGAAAACCAAGTCAACTTCGTATAATGACAAAACAAAGTTTAGAAAACGTTTTGCTGAAAATGTTGTTTATACAGAAAATTTTATAGATGTAAAAGTATTTCTATGACAACTTTTCTCTGTTTGTCAAATGGGTATTTTGTTAGTTACTAAAATCAGTATGTATACATAAGAAGAATGTTGACGTATTCAGTATGATTTATATCACGTGATCTCTTGTGTGAACCAGCAAACTGGTGTAAAAATCTCGGCTAGTCAAAAAGAAAAAAAAAGAAAAAGGATACAATAAATTGTGTCTGAAGACACAAAGAGAGAGACATTTGCAAAGGATAAAAGCAGAAAAGCAATGGTAACTTTTCCATTCAAAACCAATCATATCTGTTTTCCTTTGAGACTTTTTTTGAATGATGCTGAAAAGAAACATAATGAAAGAAAAAATTGAGCAGGCATCGTAGAAGAGAAGTAAGATCTTTTCTCTTGCACGTACTTTGCAAAATGAAAATAGAGATGAGCAAAATGTGGCCGGAAAAGAAAAATTCAAAAAAGATCACAGAAATATATACAACCTATGTAGATATCTCGAGGAACATATAGGAGCATAAAGATTATATATACAGGGTGAATAAAAAGTAAGTCCCCATTTTAAAAATCTTATAATTTATTTATTAACTATAATTTTTACAAGAAATGAATATGAGATGAAAGGGTTTAGCGCAAGGTTTTATTTAAAATTTGATATGGCCACCAGATTTCGGTGCGAGGTTCTCGAGCCGCCCAGGAATACTATCCACTGATTTCTTCAGGAACTCTTGTGGTATAGAAGATATAACTTCTTTTATTCGCACTCCACCAAGTTCTTCCAAAATCTTGGTTTGATATAGTAGGCTTGCTCCTTTAACCAAAGGTCATAGCTGGCCACTCAATCACATGGTAGGAAATTATTTTTCAATCACTACACACACACACACACACACACACACACACACACATATATATATATATATATATATATATATATATATATATATATATAACAGAGGGAGAGTATAAGAGAGTAAGAAAAGTTTTACGATAATCCGTGAGAATAGTAAACATAAAAAATATGGCCAATAAAATCTATTTTCACATGTTTCGTTGATCAACCGACAACGAAAGGAAAACATTTTTCTTCATGTGATTTCCCATCAGAACACACAACCGGATTATTTCAAGAAAAATGTGTTATACGTAGATTTCAGATAAGAAAACAATTATGATAAAAATCAAAGAAAAAAATCAAAGTTGATATGTGGTAAAATGAATTTTGATAACGACATAGCTAAAGTCCAAAATCAAGCGGATGATCAGTATTTCACCGTACAACACTTTTTCTTCCACAGACAAAACGTTGCAATCATCTCAGTAATTTAATGCTATTTCCAAGGCAATTGTTTGGACGCTTCACATTCCTTAGCTATATCAGTTCAGAACTTTAAAGTGAATACCTGGAATGTCTTGTTCGAATCATCCTCCCTACGAATTCATTTGGTAAGAAGGGAGTTTCACTCAGACAATTTCTTACTTTGGGCAACACTCACGATTAACCTTTTCAAGCCAAGTGTCAACCGTCATCTTTCCTATCTGCATTTCTTACCTCCTCTTACCTCCTTACAACAATCTCATTCCTTTAGTTTTTGTGGCTTGATTTGGCTAAAAAAAACCTGACCCGGGGTCGTAGCACCTGTCAGGATTCCAGCTATGGGCAAATAGTTAAACCAAAAGGTGTCAAAACAATATGAAAGTGTAAAAATAGGGTTTTTTGGAGAAAAAAAAAATATCAGTTATACATTTTTGCAAAAAATATATTACCAGTAATAAAAATCTTGTCGGCATTAAATAAGCCATTGAGGTTGATATAGCGTAAAACAAGCCAAAGCAAACAAAGAATGATAAAAAAATTCACTGTGCTATTAGAGTGTAGGTGCGGAAATATCGATGTATTTGATATCAAGGTGGGGATACAAATTACGATTATTAGAGAGAACGATTCAACAAGTGGTCGAGCTTTGGGGGTGTAATAAGACTGGATGCAGGACATATGAAATAAAATTGGTGTTGAGTATAAACATTTTTGGGTGGGCTCCAAAGTTAGTTGTTATGGCAGAAAGTGAGATGAGAGTTCAAGTTCCAGATGATAACGTTGGGTTCACTCTCGTACAAATAACCTGGGGGGGTGAATAATTTCACCTCCTGCTATGGGTTAAATAGTAATGCAGACCGGGTATTCCAGATTTGGGTAACAAGCAGCCAATATGTAAAACTCGAAATTAACAACCGTAACCAGGTCAACGGTCTCCCGCCAAGTGTGGGTGAAGGTAGTCAATGGCTAGAAGACCAATAAGCGTGAAGTGACGAATCTGAGAATCTGATTGGTGAAGTTGATCAAGTTATTATCTAAATAAGATCGCCATTACCTTCACTCACATTTGGAGTAGAGTCAGTGTTTAGGTAGGCGGTTATTGTATGAACCGCTAGAAAATAATGGCTTTCAGCTGATCAAAATTTGTGTCATATTCTGCCGTGTGTTGGCAAATAAAAATCAACTAAGTGATAAGCTTCTCCACATTATATATATATATATATATATATATATATATATATATATATATATATATATATATAGAGAGAGAGAGAGAGAGAGAGATAGATAGATAGATAGATACGTTAAATAAACAATGTTGTCGGAACCGACGGGAGAGTCCATCATAGATAGATACACACACATATATATATATATATATATATATATATATATATATATATATATATATATATATATATATATATATATATATATATATATTACAATGAATCATTCATACAAAAAGTAGATTAGTAAAGTTAATGATATAAAATCCCTTTGCAAACAAAATTTTAAAGGTGCATTAACCTATAATTCACTCGATGAATGTTATGATCCTTGATTTTTTAAATTATAAGCTGTATAAGGTCTTTCTTTTTAGACGCACTTAGGACTGAACATGCAGTCTTCTTCAGGCATGAAAATTATTTTGTTTTTTGGTAAAATTCAGGTAGCATGCTTTTTAATACCTGAATTTTACCAAATTTCCAAGTGTAGGATCTTCTCTGCAAATAGACTCGCTCCTCTAAACCACTTAATTAATCGATTAGGTTCAAACAACTTTGGCAAAATATGGTGTATTGTCCCATCAGAATAACCTTTGTTCAGATAATCCATGACTCGATATAAATTCACAATTCGCCGTAGCAAAGCGGTTATTAAGGAAGCTTTCAAATCGCACAATATTGATGGAATTTATATTATAATTAATTTTAATTAAAAAAAAAACAAAAGATTTTCGCTCTAATTAGAACTTATGCTTTTCTTCTCTATAAAATATATTTGTCCAGGGTAGGACGATAAACTACACCCGATAGCAAGGACTCTGATCAGGAGGTTTTGAGGAGTGTGATTTTCCCAGGTTCACCTTGTCCCACGGTGTTAGCACCTGTTAGCGTCCCAACTATGGGAAAATATTTAACTCCAAAGGAGTCAAAACACTATTAAAGTATATAAATATGTTTTAATACTAGCAATACATTTTGGAAACCATAACAGTAATACATTTTTTAAAGAAAAAAATGTTAACCAGCAATGTATTTTTGAAAATAAAAATAACGGCAATAAAAATCTTGTCGGCATTAAATAACCCATTGAGGTTGATATGCCGTAAAACAAAAGAAAGAAAGAAACAAACTTCCCTAAAATATATATTAAAATGCTTTTATTTACAAATACGTGTCATCATTTTGTGCAGTAATTAATAAACTTTTAATTTCTTTTCGTCATTTAATATGATGTGATTTTTTCTTCACGTTTGTCACAAAACATGTAAAATAGGATTATAATTACCGCGGCGAGTGAAAATGCAGATATCATTCCATTATTATTAACTAGATTATTAGTTTTTAGAAAGGCTTAATACATGTTAGCACATATAGTGGCGTTTTCATTTTTTTAAAAATCTCGCTACGATGTACTGTTTTATTTTTCTATATTACTATAACAAACAAACGCTCTAACAAAGATCCAACAGATATGAACTTAGTCCAAGCAATTTCTCGTGGTTTAATAGCTCAAAAATTAGTCTTACACACTATTGCACCTGAATATTGAGGCCAATCTTTCAAGAGGTCCGTACTTGTGAACTTGAGCCAGAATAATACTAAGGTTACTAAATAAACGTATTTTTTTTTCTAATTAAATGCTTTAATTGGCTTTCGGTTTACAATCAACGCATAAATTTAGCATTTAATTTTACTGATCGCAGAAGTCGATATTTGAACCCAGGTAAGCCAGCATTTCAGACACTGATAATGTGTGTGATTAGCACAGTACAATCTTCCAATTCCTATTTCCATCGATTTCAATTTGTGATATCCTAAGATAATTTGAATATACATTTGTTAAAAAATAAGCTTATATATATATATATATATATATATATATATATATATATATATATATATATATATATTATCACATTTTAGGGTTGTAATGTTTTGTATGCGAGTCAGGCAAACCATTTTACTACACGAGTAACTTTGGTCTTTACTTAGAACAGTTAGAAAGGACATTTCTGTATAATATTTGAAGAGAATTTCTACTCATCAAGGTGTGCTACTGTTGTCATCATTCTGAATAAACAACGTTTGTGTTTCTATGCAAACGCATACACAGGAATAATTATGGCTGTATGCAAAAAAAAAAAAAAAAAAAAAAGAAACTCACATTCCTGTAAGCTTAAAATTTAATTACAAAACTCCTCCACAGTTGCACACAATTTTCTTTTTACTAACGCAGTTTAAAATTAGCAATGCACCTGCAGTTATCTCCCCTGTGTATTTGACTTCAGACATTTGTATCCGTTTCTCGTTTCCTTCTTATTAATAAAATATTTGCTAGAAAATGGATCTGTGAAAGTCCAGCCCTTATTTGAATGCAATATATAAATACGTTTTTTTTTTTTTGTCTGTAGATTTATCACATATGTTTATTATTTTTATCTCTCCCTACCATTCGGTTTGCGGCCACCCCATGAAGTACCGATTCACGTACAATGACCAAAGTTAAGCAACGCTGATCCTCTTTTGTACCGAGATAGGTGAGTACTTGCTTGTGCTATAAGATTGAATGTTTGTGTGATGAAATGGATAATCTTTCGTAATTGTTAATTTGAGAGCCGAGTTCAAATTCCCTTTGGTTTCGGTATATTGAATTACGCGCAAATACACTTGGGAAAGGTGTGAATTCACTTTTTCTTCCCACGACTGTGGTTTAATTATTACGATTGGTATCATTAAAATATTATCTAAGAAAAAAACGAAATTCTTACACTCTAAAAAAAAAAAAATTCTGGCTTTAAACTATCTGCAAAGTGTTGATAAGCCTTAGAAAACGAATCATTCAGTCCCTGCCACTCTCCATAACCCCCTCCCTAGCCACTCCCACTATAAATCGCGCTATCTCATTATCCATCTAGCTGAACCTACACGTATGGTTATAGTTTTTTATTTATGGTATTGCAATGGAAATCATTACTATAGGAATCATTTTCTGTCTAATATTCTCAGCTTCGTTATTTCAACACGTTTTAACGAAACTTGTCTATATTTTTTAAGCGTCGAAATGAAATAAATGTTACCGAAAAGTTATCAGCCTAACCTACTTCCAAAAATCAGTATTCGAATGATTAAACACCTTAATAGAGATTTGGGGATAGGGATCATCTTGATATTTTTTTAAATTTCTTAAACCGTTTGAAAATTTCTAGATCGATGGTTCCTAAATCTTTTTCTGTTACTGCCCCCCACCCCAGTTGTGTATCAAAGCACAACTTTAATGCGTCCTCAATGTATAAACACAACCCCAACACAACCTCAAATATATAGACAACCTTGTATTGGATTTCTTCGTGATAGTCTTTCATATCAAGTGGGTATCTTAGTATTTCATATCATAATTGTTATATAAATGGTATACACTATAAAATGAAGACAAGATACGCTTCAGGTATAATGTGTATGTGTAGTGTATTTTATGTATTAGTATTGTGTTATGGTCCAGGTTAGGATCAAGGAAGAACAACACGAACACAAGAGTAGAAATAACGAAGGTATATTATACGAAATAATAATACAAGATGTGGAAGTTGTTAGTATGACTGTCAGTCGGGTTTGGAGTGAACTACTATCGGTTCGAATCGATTCGATATTTACTTGCCCCCCCACAGAAGGGAAAGATGTGGCACAAGGCCGAGTTTTACGTGGGTTTACCGAACCCGTAGGCTTGGCCAAAAAATGCCAGTAGAAACTGTAAAAAAAAAATCGAGTTGTTTAACGTCTCCGAACGAGGCTCTGCTGTTCGGCGGAGCCTCGTCCGGGTTTGTCTCTGCTCAGAGGCAAAGAGTTCGACCGTCAAGCCAAGAAGCTCGGATTGATTCGGTATCTAGCCGCCCCCACCAGGTTTGCATGTGGCACAAGCTCGAATTTAACGTGGGTTTCTGGAGCCCGTAGGCTCGGCTAAAAAATGCCCGTAGAACCCGTATAAACGGGATCGGATGGGTCAACTTCCCCGAACGAGACTGCCCTTCAGAGGCCAAGAGTTCGACCGTCAAGCCGAGAAGCTCGGCTTGATTCGACCCTCTCTCTTGAGAGGCGTAGTATACATAATGTTAGGAAGAGTTCATTCTGTAGTTATAAGTAAGTACCCATGACACATTGTTTATCAGCCAGCCATATTTTACCGGCTATTTAATGTTAGGAAGAATAATGCCTCAGCCTTCCAGAAGCACATCGAGTACTAATATTAACATTAGCGTAGCCATTGATACGCTAACACTGAATGTGAATTTAGAAAGACAAAATACGCACCCGTAACAAACAAAACATTTAATAAGGCAAATACAATTCACATAGCCATATTAAAAGATTTACATATGTCCCAAAATAAATTATTTTTCATACTGTCCTAAAGACGAGAATGTTTAACAGAACAACGAACAAATAAATAACATACCAGCCTTATAGCTTTTGATCGTTCGTGTATAGGTGAATCAAAATTACTTTTTTCTTCATGTTAAGCTGTGTACATTTTGTACATTTTCCACATGTGTGGACGCCCTGGTGGTTAGGTACGTAATAACCTCAAAACACGGAAGCAAAAAGAAAAAGGGCAGAAGAGTTCTCCTCTCTAAAGGAGTTGAACTTCCATGAGCTCAACCCAAGGGAGGACAATTGTGTTTTCCCTACATATGGTTGAGATGTGCCACTGCTATCCTCTACCCGTCCACTTGTTTTCTCAACACGTCTGGTTCTTTCCACCGACAACAGGCGGGGGAGAAGCTTTATAGCAAACTTTGGCAATCACAGTTCTACACAGTATTTGATTGAATGTGAACGATTTATGTTAATGCTTGTGAAATATAGATTTTTTTCTTTGCTGGGTTTAAATACGTTTGACACAAAGTTACAACAGTCAAGCAACTTGTAAGGAAAGCCGTCATGAGCAATGGCTTGTAGCATTAACCCGATACCATTCTACTACACGCGCACTTTATACAGACCTCTTATTCTTAAAGAGAAACTAGCACAACGTCAATCAACGCACATCTTCGGCAGGATTCGAATCTATGAAGACCTTATATAGATTAAAACACCGTATAGCCTGGCGTGCTTTTTAGATTGCTTCAGGTATGAAGGACTTTACTGCTAATTCCAGTTGCATTATTTTTATGAATGAAATCACATCTGCCATTGCGGTCTATCGAAAACCTACTAAAGCTAACTTTTACTTTCTTATGAGAAAGGTAGGCAAAGTAATTTTTAAGGAATTCATGGATTTTATACGTATTTCGACATGACTTGTTATTATAGACGTTATATTTATTTAATACAACTGTTCGAGGAGGATATACGATAAGATTCTGGAAAAGAATCACTGGCAGAGAAAAAAATAACGTTCTAAAAGCAAACTTCTACTCAAAAAGGATGTAACGAAGAAATATTATGTATAAACTAATAACACACAGACACACAGACACACACACACACACACATATATATATATATATATATATATATATGTATATATATATATATTATACACTGTTACATTAGAAACCAACATTGTAAACTTTGAGAAGATGTTTATTAAACGTCGACACAAAATGTATTATTTTGTAGTAGTTACTTGCATGTTCCAAAGTAAGAGTTTATAATAAATATTTATTGCTCTACGCTTGTGTTGAGCCCTGTTTTAAATTAATGTTTTGAACATTGGAATTTTATTCGTTCTTTTACATGTGTATATACAGAGTGCGGCTGGTATTTGAGAACATATTTTATAGATTAGTAAAAAACTTGCTGAACAAATTAATATAATTATATTTGATTAGAAACAAGTAAACATGAAGTTTAGCTAACTATTATTTAATTTTATTCAATAAAACCACCGCTAGCATCGATAACAGCCTCTACACGAGGCCGAAATCGGTTGCAAGCTCTGATTAATTAGTCCTTATTTATGTCAGACATTACTCGAACTATTGCAGCTTTAAGAGAGTTCTAGATGTTATAAGGCTGTTTATTAACGTCCTTCTCAACAACGCTCCGCACCTAATAGTTTTGCTGAGATCTGGAGAGTTAGGAGGCAAAATGTTGGGTGTGATGTGGTCGTACAAATGGTCAGCCATCCATTCTTGTGTTCGTAGAGCCTTGTGGGATGGAGCCGAGTGTTGCTGAAATATGTAAGGCCTGCCGTTGCATATGTTGTCAATCCAGGGCTTGATTGACAACATATGCAACGGCAGGCCTTACATATTTCAGCAACACTCGGCTCCATCCCACAAGGCTCTACGAACACAAGAATGGATGGCTGACCATTTGTACGACTGTTTCTAGAACCTCAATGTAAGCAGCAGCAATTACTCTAAGACCTTGTGGAAAACTGTTTGTTGGCATAACATGTCCTTCATTGCTAACAACACCCAATACGATAAAACCTTTTGTGCGCATCAATCTTGGCACCTCAGAAGGATCTGAACAGTCATCTGTCATTTCTTCTGTTAAGTTTTTGATCTTGATAAAAAACTTTCTCATCTGAGAAAAACCAAATCACACCAGCTTCTGAAGGATTTTTAAGTTTGTTTAAAATCCTTTTGGAACTGCTTAAATGTTTTTTTTTTGTTTTTCAGACATAAATTGACCTCTCTTCATCACGTAGGAGTTGTATCGAATGTCTTCATGAACACTCCTGATTGTTTTTTAAGACACATGCAACTTTTTGGCAATTGACCTCATTGATTGACCTCGGTTTTCATCAATTGTCTGCTTGACTTCCTGAATAAATTCGGATGTTCTCACTTTATCAGAACGTGCAGAATGTCTTTTACGTCATGGTACAGACATTGGGGTACTGTCACCGTCTTCTAACTCTTTTCGTATCTTGTGGACAAACGATCTTGCAACTCTGAAGAAACGTGCAATATCCAAATCGCTATGATCAGCCTTTAATGCCACAATCACATCAGGTCTTTGTATTTCATTTGTCATCATAGGGTTTGCCATTCTTGATTTCTGAGAAATAAAGGCATTAGAAATTAGTGAGAAGCAGTATTAATCTTAAATCTGTATGTCCTCAAATACCAGCCGCACCCTGCATATATTCAACGTCATCACTTGATAAGACACCGAGGGTGTTGAAACAAAATGGCTATTTTTGTAGTGATTTTATAACATATTTATGTTATAAATTTTTTTTTTAAATAAATAATTATATATATATATATATATATATATATATATAGTATTTTAATACCTATACTCAGGCAGTGTGAAAAATTGCCCCGGATAATAAAATTCGCAATTAAAAATATATTTGACAAAACTGATATCATGAAAAAAAAATCAATAAATGAAAAGACACCAGTAGATTAAATTGAGTAAAACGCAAAAGTGTTCAATACACTACATAGAACAAAAATTAAAAAGCCTAGTGAGCCAGTACGTACGTACCAATATTTCACCTAACGTATTTTCAGGACCACAGATCTGCAGCTGAAGAGAGAAGACCTGAGCATGGATTTTTATGAGAGATCAGCAGCTGCCCATACAGCACGTCTTCCAACTCCATGTCAACGATACTGTACAAGAGAAAGACTGAGGACAATGCAGCTTGGCACTCGCGTCGTTGCAGGTGTTCCCAGAAAGAAATATAAGACCGCGCTGTCTTAGGGATCACAACTCCTTAGTTGTTTTTCTTCTAGCTAGATTGGTCTAAGAAGTAAAACACGGAGTACTGACTCCTATATAGCAGTGAATCCTGAAGGATACTGAAAATACCATTGACTGAATATATAACCAACGATGAAGTTTTAGAGAAAATGTAAACAGAATGGGCGTTTATAGTTAACATCAAAAAGAGGCAGTTGAAATTTCTAGGGCGAATAATGAGGAAAGTGGGCTTGGAAAATTTGATACTTGCATGGCAGATTGAAAGAAAGATGGAGAGAGTTAAACATCGTAGAACCTACATAGCGTGCTTGAGCAAATGATTTTCGGAACAAAGTTTAGAAGAGCTAACAAAAAGACAACATTTACTAAGAGCTACAAACGACAGGAAATTGTGGAGAGGCATGATCGGTAACGTTTTGATGGCACATAAAAGATACAGTAATTAGTACAAGTGTTGCTTTGTCAGACATATACAGTGTAGCTTGTTTTTCTTGCTAAAAAATCTAATGCAGTAATCACTTTTTCCGTTTGTAGCCGTAATCTTTGTTAATATTTCAGAAAGTTGTTGAAAAAAAATAAAATATTTTTAATCTGATATACACGAAAAGAAAGTCAAAGGAAGCTTATCTGTCCTCACCCCTAACCATGCAATATGTTTAAGATAATATTAGTTGAAATGAATATGTAATAATACAGTAAAAACTTTCTCCGCTCAGAGCAGAATGCGCAACACACACAACTTTAAAATTTCATTCACTGTACATTTTCCTATGCCAAACCAAGCGCCATGAATGACCCAAGCTTGCAAGGAGATGGCTGATTTTTATCGAGTTCCCATTTATAAAACGGTTACCAACTAATTCTATCGAACACAATCTGTTTTTCTATTTATCCTATTGCAGGAAGAAGAGATGGATTCATACCTTTCCTAAGGGTATTCACGAGTAAGTGAATGTTACGATCTTGGTTGGGATCGAACACGATTCTCCTGTTTCTCATTCCCAGCCGCTGCCTATTTACGCCACACACACACTGACATGTAATAAAATGGTCCAGGTCTCTAAATTGGGTAAAAGTAAGACTTCTAAATAAATCGCCGTGGTCTTTAGTGCTATTATCTTCTCATTTATAATTTATTGGTTATGTCTAGTATCGACCATGTAATGGTAATATTAATCTGAAACATTAACTAAACGCTGGATAGATCGGAAAAGCAACCATCGAAATAAACTGCCATGATGTGTCTACCCTCTGTCTGTTTTTATAATTATTTCCTTGGTAGTTGTTCTGGTGAGTTTTACACCTTCGTATCTCGACCAGATGAATTTAAGCATATAGCTAAATTGGCAACAAAGCCTCAAGTTTTACTGTTGAAATAACTAGAAGTAACCATAAGTATGTTCTATTCAGTTAGTTTATTTTATCGCTCTTCTCTCTCGTGGAGTCATTTCCGTTTCCTTGCTTCTTTGCAATCTACGATCTTCAAAATTTTAGTACAACGTCAAACTTCAAATTTTTTCTTCATGAATCACATCCTTTTATTGTCCATTCTCATCACTAAAGTTTTCTCATTTTTTTTCAATCTCAGTAACCCCTTGCGTCTTAGTGGCATTGTCGCATTACTTGTGGGTGAAATGAGTAAAAATATACCGTGTGTAACGACAGCTTAATTATCCATCCCACAAAAGATTTAATATCTAAAGAAACACCGAAGAAATTGAGTTTCTTTTGTTGAGGTTTCCAGCTTAGCTTATCTTGACACCATTTATCGTTAGAATCATTGAGAAAAAACCCTTTCAGCTAGAAAGAGAGAAAGTTAAAATAGTTTTGTGTCGAACCCACTGTCTTCCTAACTGAAGATGCTGGGGGGAAGAAAATAATCCAGACATTCAGTAATGGTAAAAACATTCATACTCTGGCTTCCGGTGAATAAGTTTAAAAAAGAGGGAACGCTTTAGAGGAAAACTGGATTAGGATGTTACAATAGGAAGAGGGATCACCATTTCAACTTAGAGTTAAAGAGAACAACTACAAAAGATCCAACTCAATCCATAAGACGTTAGGCACATGAAGGAGAAGTTTCAGCTATGAAAGTCCAATGACTAGTGAAAAAAGACTTGAAATCATCCGTGAAACGTGTGAGGCACTTTGTTACTCCAGGACAGAAAGTTAGACGGTTAGAGAGGATCATCTTGAATAAGTTGGAAAATTATCCTGGAATAATATATATATATATATATATATATATATATATATATATATATATATATATGTATGTGTGTGTGTGTGAGTGAATTTTCTTTCAATTCTTCATGGGCTTCGATCGTTCGATCTTTAGCTATGATTAATTAATGATGAACATGTCATTTTCGTTTATGATCGATTTCATCAGGATTCTTTTGTTAAGCTTGCAGAACAGTTATATATTCTTATTACTAAAAGTAGAGTCCAACAGTGTTATAAAAAAAACTCGAAGAATTCCAGTAAGATATCTTTAATCATTTGTATGATACAACGGTTCAGAGCTTAATCTAACAATTGTCAAAATCGTGTAACAATTGTTATACGAAAGGTGCTGTCTGAGATCATACGACTTGCTGGATGACAACCGAACTGTAAGATCTTTGGTTGAAAACGAAAAACCGTGCGAAAAAATAATATTAATAATTATAATAATAAATATTTGGGTTGTTGTTTTGTTTGGCAGAAATCAATAAATATGGGGTCAAGATATATAAATTTAACCATTTAAAAAAAACAAACTATGATGCCACCAGTGAGGATCGACTTCACTACTCAATGGTAATTGATCTAGCTGGATAATCATTACTACTTTCTAGACATGCATTGGGCATTGTTGCGTCATCTGATCTGGTGATTCTGCTACGTATTTATAGGCTTTTTGATAAAATTCAACGAAGAATCTTCAATGTTATTGGTCATGACCTGGCAACACAGCTTTAATTTTCTACTGCTGCAACGTGACTTCTATGTTCTTTTATACTTTCAGAATATGATGAATACCTATGTTCTGATGAACTTTCCTCTATAGTATCGAAACTTTATGAATTTAAGCGTAGTACTAGATTGGCAGTTATGTCTCATAATTTTACAGTTGAAATAGCTAGATGTAACCGTAAGTTCTATACTAACAGTTTCTTCTATTGCACTTCTCGCTTGTGAAAATCTTTTCCGGCCTCTTGTTTTCTTATGTTTGATCTTCAAAAATTTAAATGCAATGTCAATAATTATCCTCGGTCTTAATTGCTGTTCTTTCATTGTTTTATCATTAATAATGTTTTTTTCTCTGATATACTCTCATACTTAGCAACCCCTTTGCGTCTTAGTAGCTTTATTACTAATTACTAATTACTTATGATGAAATGATTAAATAGATATAAAAAAAGTGGAATCAATCTTTCTTTATTTTCATTAAATGGTTTGCATGCGAATATAAATTTTCCATTTATCTTTTAACACTATATATATTTTTGTGACATTTTAGTCTTTCTTCCAGAAATTAATTTGATGAAATAATTCAACAGAAGCTCTCTGACGTGCCAGATATATTGACATCTCGATTAAACCATTAAAAAAAAAAACGTCTCGACAATAACAATGCGTACAATATACAGTAAAGGCTCCGTCTGCATTAATCTGTTCAATGTGAGCATGTTGCAAATGCAAAGAAAGGAAAGAATTTAAAAAGAAAACTTAGAAAATGTCAGAATCTTTATGACAGGCCCTTGCTGAAGAAATTAGAAACATACCCGCATTAAACGCTAGAATTATTGAATTTATTTTTGTATTCTTAGCAGAAGAAATACATTTGAAGACAAGCTGAAAGGACGTGGAAAATACATTTTCCTTTAATTTTAGCATAACCATTATCAGCCGCTTCATTCCAGAAAGCTTATTCGCCGATTTAATATAGTTTTTCGTTCTTCTGTGATATCAAATGTTTTCAAGGTGATGTACTGGATATTTCAAGTTATATTAACTGCGAAAAGATGTAACCACCACTGGTCGTTTACTTGCTAAGCTATGTGAAACGGATATCGCGGGGTTAGGTTGTATGAATCGCATGGACGAAACACTGACTGGTCAGGATTTTCTCTGTCTAATATTTGTGATGCATGAAAATGTTTCTTTTCTATCTCCCGTTACTCAATAATTAAATGGCAAAAAAAAAAAAAAAAAAAAAAGGAAGAAAATGCAGGAAGGGTAACGAATATCAAATTTGAAAGTCGAATAACGAGCTGAGTTCAACTTCCGGTCCAGTCTGTATCTTTCACTTTCAGACTATTATCCTTGGGAAAAGCATGAATCCTTCATTTGCCCAAATCCAACTATGGATTAAAAAGTAGTGAATAATGAGATATTTAGTTTTGTTAGCAAACACTGCAATAGAATGAAAACTCCGAATTTAAATTGTGGAAAATGCAACAGCAGAAGTCTTCACAATCTTTATAAAAATGGAAATGGCAATTCCCAGAGTAGTGCTGAGTCATGATCGCATACCTTCTGAAAGGACACAGCATGAGAAATTTCAAAAATCACGTTACCTCTAGATATTTTGTTTAAAACTAACATTAAATAACCGGTAAAGATTTTAAATTCTATAGCATTGTTTAGCAAGCTGATGCCAAAATCTCTCTGACCATTAATAGTCGTTTCGAATTTCATTGGGAAACTCATATATTATTGTAGCCTTGTGTCAGATGAGTGAAGCACATTAATGACAACTGACTACAAATAGGTCTGTGACAATGTTCTAATACTAGATGTAATCCAATAAAAGGCGCATGAGCCACTCAAAGAACTCATGAAGTTCTAAAGGAGTAAGATGAGAGAGAAAATAGTGCATATTAAGAGGATAGGTAGGATAAATAAAGCCTGACTCTTGACGAGCCACTCAAAGTAGTGCTAATGAATGAATTTCTAAAAGAGTAAGAGGAGAGAGTAAATAGTGCATATTATGAGGATATGGAGGATAAATAACGTCTGACCCTTGACTTGTAGAGGTTGAGATTGTAATGATCGGGGAAGCATCATTTCGCGACGTAACCTTTATTGAAATGAATGGGTTATAGTTAGAAACCTACCATTAATACCGACGTAAAAGCGAAGATTATGCCCCTACCCCATGGCAAGTCTGGAGTTAGATTATGGTTGGCTAGACTGTATTATATTCAGAACATAAGTTAGGTTTAAAGTATAAACTCCCTAGGCTAGCTTTTGTTCTTTTTTATTATTAATATCAATAACTTTGCATATCTAATTTTCAGAGAATTGATATTAAATTGTAACCTGTAGAACGTGTAGTTTAAATTAAGTAAGAGACCTTGTTCGGTGTTACTATCGTATATCTACCTAGGCATTTGCGACATATCGTAAATGACGATGCAATCTACCAAAGAACTCATTTACGGCCTACAACACTCAATTCTTCAAACTACATACAGTGTCATTTTAACCTAAAAACTGAGGTATTTATTTAATTTGTATTCATAATGGAGGTATTTATGTAATTCCGTTACAAAATATACAAGCCAACGTCAGACATGAAAATGAATAATATATATAACATTATAGTAGAAAATGGACGATAAATACCATACGAAAGTAGCATCCTTTGTTCTTATAGTCTGTTTATTTTGACATCCCATTTCCTTCTTTTATCGTTCACTCTACTCTTGACTCTCAGCAATCGAACAACTGGCAAAAATACGGAATGCCAGCTGAGTAACAAAAGTTCCAGGCAACAGACAAAGAACAGGCTTTAGAGAAGTGTTTTTGTCTTCTATAGACCTCCACTGGGGAAAACTTATTCCAGACAGAGAATATAACAGTGGACATTCCCCATATTGCATCATTAAATATTTGAGCACAACAACTTTAACCTAATATTGCAATAGCAATCATAAATATGAATGAAAATTATTAAGGCAGAAGCTACAAATAAAAAAAAATGAGAGGTTTTCCATTTTACTGATACATTCCTTAAACCGTCCTCTATATTTTCTTTCTTTGTCTAAGTGAAACCAAACAGCGCCTTTTGTATGTCTTTTCCATCTTCGTTCGCAATCAAAACTGAATAGTCCATTATCTATGAAGCCCTGACAGAATGTAAACCATGCACTAAGGAACAAGAAAACGATACTGGCTTTTAGGGTGGGCATTAATGGTTCCTGAACCTCTTGTTGGTACTTAGGTACTCAATCTTTTTTTTTTCTCATCATGGGTTACTCAATGTCTACATTCGTCTTGGGTGCTCTTGAAACCAGGTCTTAGCTACTAACCCGCCATTCGCCGTACACGATTAGATCCATTTTCTCCGCGTTCGTTACGGGTTCCTAGCCCGAAATTGGCCATCTATCTTACCCTCCCTCCCCCTACCTACTTTGGCATTCGGGTCTATCACAACAATTAAAACAATAAGCGATTTGCAAAGGACCTTAGCGTTGTCTAGCGTCGAGTAGAACTTTTCATTTTTTTTCTTTTTGTACTGTTGGTTCATACAAAATTATGATGGATGGGTTGAAAGGCTTTCCATTTAGTTTAACGGCAAAACTTGTTTCCGATAGTTAACAGTATCCTAGAATGCATTCCTTCATGCATTAATCTAGCATCAATCCTACTCCTCTTTAATTTTTCTCTCCACGTGCGTATATGATCCTGTGTTTGTCATTGACAAAATCTTTATTGTTTAATCACCGGATTTTGCATATACAGAAAATATTGATATTTAAATTGTCCGTTTTCTGTTTTATATTTTCTAACTGTCCATAATATTATATTCCATGTCCTGATGAAACATGCAGTTTTCCACTCCAAAACATATCCAAGTGTCGACTATGGATGCGATCACTTCCCACTGATAGGAAAACTTAAAATGATACTAAGAAATTTTAAGGGAGCCCCGAGATTGCTATACGACAGCTTCTTGAACGACACAAATCTGAGAAATATATAAACAGTGTGAAAATCACATACGAGGGACAAAAAGAAAATGGAAACTCGAATTGAGTCACTTTATGAATAGCTTTTAGTAACCTCAGAAATCGAGATGAAATCAGAGGAAATAAAACGAAGAAAAAAAATATGGATCGATGCCAGAAGGAGACAGAAAACGAGACCAAAAAAAAAAAAAGAAGAGAATATAAGACCCTAGACAAAGAAATAAGGAACAAATGCAGGCCGGCTTAAGACATATGACTCAACGAAAGAAAATGAAGGAATAGAAAAAAATATTATCATAAATAAAGCAGATATGCATAATAAATAAAAGAACGAACCGGAAAAAAAAAAAAAAGCACATGATCATCAAGAGGTTGCATAAAATCCAAGGACGGAACATTTATAATGGAGAAAGAAAAATACTTCAGAGATGGAACGAATATATTAGAGAACAGTTTTACGACGAAAAAGAAAAACCGGCAATACGCAGAAATATCGAGGGACCGGAAATATTAAAACCTGCATTAGTTGAATAGACCAAAAACAAAGAGTCAGGGCCAGACGGATTTCTAATAAAGATGTTGGCAGCCTTAGAGAATTTAGGCATAGACAAGATTACAAAAATAATAAATTAAATGTGCAACATTGGTGATATACCGGAAAACGAACAGAATATTTATTTTTTATAACAAACGAGACCCAACTGAACAATGAGCTTAATGAGACAAATAAAGAAACTTATCACCCGAATTCTCATGAATAAAACGCTCAGTGCAATCAAACCGGAAATAAGACAAGAACAATGCGATTTCGCCAAAGAAACTGAGACAAAGAACGCGATATTTATGTCCACAGTATGATAATGCTGATATTTACGGTAATCATTAATGGGTCAAATGCTTACAGACCCAGAGTCGGGATGATTATCTTACGTTTAATTTTTTCACGTTATTATCTTTAATTTTATAAAGAGGTGAACATTATTATACACATCGGCTATCGTAAAAACGCTTATGTTCAATCAAGAGCCCATCTTAGCTTTGTTTACTGAACAACAGACTTTGTTAAATAATAGTAAAATTGATGTTTTAATCCTACAAGTAACACTCTGCTTTTCATGGTAGTTTAAAAAAAACGAAAATTCGGCGTTCTTATCGAATTTTAAAGATTGTTTTATTGAAAATCGATGAGAATTGCGACATGATGCTGGTGTGAGGTAATTAGAGATTGGCTGATTGAATTGAACTCACTGAATGTTGTATATAATTAACTTCAACTTCTACATTTTCCCCTTGCTGAAAAAAAAAAATGCGGAAAAATAATTACTCAACTGGTCTTCCTGTTTATTTTAATTTTACTGGTTTTGAAATCAGGTCATTTCTCTGATGGCGTTCGATGGCCTTCAATTTAATCTCAAGGGTCGCTAGAATTTTCTGCCAGAAGATTTTTATACTATGTCACATTAGAACGTAGGAGAGCATGGATCTCCACTACATTTTATCGTTTTTATTTCATTTCATAGTAATTTTTTTTTTTGGCTCTTTGTGAAATTACTGTACTGCCATCAATTTGCAAAAGCTTGTTATTAAACTTCGACGCTGCTTCCCTTGAGGCTGTTGTCTTCAATGTCCTGTTAGTGTCAAAATCCCCAAACTCTATTAGCTCATTAGAAATTTCAATTGTTTGTTTGTTTTTTATTCTAAGTATACCCGTCCTTTTATACGTCATTATCTTTCATTTTACATTTTAATTATCTTATTTATTGTTATTATCTTTACTTTACATTTATTTACTTGTTACTACCCTTGGGAAAGGTATGAATTCTCTTCTTCTCCCACCACCTAAGGATAAATAGTAGGACAGACTGGGTTCTATAGCCTTGGATGGCAAATGTTCCAGGTGAAGGAAAAACTGAAGTCAAAACCGACCTGGAGAGGGTTGGGATCTGTCAGGCTATGCAGTCCAAGAAATATTAATTCTACTGCAGCTGTGAGTACACATTGTACTCCAACGGACCTCCTACGGGTAACGGAATAAAAAATTCTTTATAAAAAGTGGAAAGTTATTATCCATACTGGCTATCATAAACTCGCTTATATTCAAGTATGTGCAGTTTTTAACAAAGATGTTTTGCTGACTGAGCAACAGTCTTTGTTAATTTATCGTAAAATTGTCTTTTTAATCCTACGAGTAAAACCTTACTCTTCATGATAGATTAAAAAGCAAAAATTTGGCATGTTTATCGAATTCTGCCATCCATTTAAAAAAGCTTGTTAAGTTTTGCCTTGAGTGTTAAATTCACCAAACTCCCTTTCCTCATTATGCGCCTTCGAAATTTCGATTGTCTCTATCTGATTCTAAGTTTACGCGTCATTTTTGTGCCATTTTCCGGAAGTTCTCCTTATTCATAATTTCAGTTCATGTTATTGTCAGCATGTAGAACACCATTTCTCTTGCCTCAAGTCTCATCTTCGACTCTGATGATATTGTCCAACATTCCCTGCAATGGAGGAGTACTAATAGTTTCCTATTCTTTGATTTCTTCGTTTTGTTCTTTTATGGGACCTTACCCATAATAACATAATGGACTATTCCATACGTAATAAATACTGCGCCTCAAGAGGAATCAGGGAGTTCAGTCTGAAGTCTGGAGTGAGGTCCGTCAGAAGTCCGTCAGGAGTCTGTCAGTCAGTCAGTCGAGTCAGAGGCAGTCCGAAACAGAGTCGCGTTCAGACAATTAATACAAGATATTGGAATAGTGATACTGGTCGGGACTACATTGTTCTCCCTACTAAACATGATTGTTCGTACTAACACTTTCTACTTCTCTGTATATATTCCTGTTTGTAATATATCTGTGTTATTCCATATCCGTGTTCGAGTTCTTCTTTATGGGTTCTACATTGGACTATCACCGTGGTACAAGGAACCCGACCATAACATGTTCATAGATACAAAAATACGTGATCAATTGTGTTCTTTTTAAATGACTGGTCTAACGAAAGATAAGAAAGCATGCCGCTAAATAAAAGAAGAAAAACTACGTTCTGTAAATTCTTTTTAAGTAAGATGTGTTTGTTTTAAAAATAATCAGTATGAGAAATTGTGGTTTTATCCGGGTTCGAACATCGACCCTTGATATCCGTGACAAGTATTCCGGTCTACGTGGTCTGGTGGATCCTACTGAGAAGGACTGGATTGTCACATTTGCAAAAGGCATGTATCTATCTCTCATATACAGAGGTTATTTGAAAAGTAATTCTCCATTTTAAAATACTTATAATTTATTTATTAATCATAATTATTTGAATAAATGTATATCAGACGAAAGCAACGAGCATTATTTAAAATTCGATACGGGCACAAGATTACGCTACCATCTTCTCGAGTCGTTCAAGAATAGCCGCAAATGATTTCACAAAAAACAATTGTGGTATGGAAGACATAACTTCTTGTATTCGCCGTTCAAGGACTTCCAAAGCCTTGGTTTGGTGTATAGAACGTGTGTTCCTTTAACCAAAACTACGAAGACAACTCTCGCTTAATATATGAGGGAGGATTACAAAGATCCAGTCCGTGCGAGAGGATTGATTGTTCACGGTCGGACAACTAGTAGGAAGACATATATATATATATATATATATATATATATATATATATATATATATATATATATATATATATATATATATATATATACACATACATACATACATATATATATATATATATATATATATATAATATTATCAAATATAGTTTTAAGGCATGCTATATTTATGGGTTAAAGTGCTCAATATCAGAGATAGAGTATATGTAAATATAAAAGTGGACATAGTTAATGAAATGCTTTTAATCCGTATGGATAACCCCAAGGAGGACGTAATCCAGAGAGCTCAATGTAAAATCAGACCGAATATTAATTTAATTTAATTAAAAAAACAGACAATGGTAAGGATCCATTGATTAAATTTTATTTCCCAGGAAAGTGATTTTTTTGTGATGAGCTAAATTTCATTTTGGGTTATTATTTCATGATTAAAATGATCAAAGTATATTACAGAATAAGCTTTCATTTAAATATATTATATTTCTACTTTTCAGTTCTCTATTATATGTTTTGAAACCATCTTTTTTATTTTTATGGGGTCAAAATCACCGAATGCTATTGTCAAATTGTGTTTGTGGTGAGTCATCTTTTGGCAACTGAAATAGACCCATGAAACGGCAATTTTTAAAGATTTTTTTGCTGTGCATAATACGCTCCCCTAATTCTCCTTTTATATTTTTTTAGAAAAAAATGCGTATTATACATGAGGAATTAAGGTATTTCATTACTCTAATTAAAAATATAAAACAGAGCACTAAATTACTCAAGAGTGCTCGGAAAATGTTGGGTTAGCATCAATGTCATTGGATAACGCAAACGTGGTGAACGTTTTACCATATAAATGGTGTTAAAATGCAGCCGATGTTAAATATATTTATACTTGCACATATACACATATACAAACATATAAATATAAAGCATATACAAACACACACGTACACCCTCGTATCCATACATACACAAACACAATGCTCTCTATTAATCACCACAGAGATCCTTCCCTTCCCTCCATTAGAAGGTCTGACACTCAACCCCTCGAGAGGAACTCTCTGCGGCTGCTCGGTCTCACGTTGACTGCTGACCTGAGATGGAACAAATACATTGAGTCAATTGCTTCGTCAACCGCAAGGAAATTGGCTCCCTTTGCCGCGCCAGGAAATTTTTCTCCCCGCAATCGATCCTCCAGATCTACAAATCAACAATTCACCCTTGCATGGAGTATGGATGCCAGATATGGTTTGGAGCCCCTTCTGTTTGCCTCGGGGTTCTTGATAGGCTCCAGAGGCGGATATGCAATATAATTCGCCCTGCTCTGGCATCTCGTCTACAGTCACTTTCTCACAGACGCGCCGTCGCCTCTCTCTGTCTGTTTTACAAATACTTTCATGGCAATTGCTCCGAGAAGCTGCATTCGCTGGTTCCCAGACTTCATGAGTTCAAGCGCCCTACGAGGCTGTTATCCCACTCTCATCCTTTCACTGGCGAAACTATGAAATGTAGCCGTCTCTTCTACTCCAATAGCTTCATATCTCGCATCTCTCGCCTGTGGAACTCCTTTCCCTATTACTGTTTCCCTGAAAGCTATAATCTCCAACTATTCAAATGTAGTGTCAATCGACATCTCCAGTTGCTTTGATCTATCCACTACCCTTCTCTTCATCCTTTCCTCTATCACTCCTATGTGATTTTGCTCCAAATTTTCTGTAACCCCTTACGTCCTAGTGGCTTCTCGCCTTGCTTGGGGTGAAACGCTTAAAAAACAAAAACAAAAACAAAAAAAAACATATATATTCATATACATACTCATACATATATATCCATACCCATATATATATATATATATATATATATATATATATATATATATATATATATATATATATATACACGCATATACACATATGAAACATATATACACACATGTATCCATATACACAACGTATACACCTGTACACATATAAATATATATACACATACGTGCACGTACACACACATACACAAGCACACACACACACACATATATATATATATATACATATATATATATATATATACCAAATAGATCCCGAACTATATATAAAAGTTATATTAGAGTGCATTTCATCAATTGCACCTAGAAACATACATATAACACATGGTTATAATGAAATATGCATACACCTGTGTTCCCCCTCACAGGAATATGATTGGCTGGTGTCCGCCATAAATACCGACGGACGTGTAGGAGAGTCAATAACCTTAGTGTGAAAGCTAAGTCTATAACGACGCCCATTGGACTACGCCATTGATCTACACATCTTACCCGCGACTACGACGCGTCCCAGTCGATTACTGCTACCATATTCTACTTGGTTATAGTAGCCAAAATCACTTAGCTATTTCGTTAAAATATATCACTTTCCGGGACATATCACATATATACGCAAATATATAAGCAAAAACGCGCCTACAAATACCTACATACAAATAAACACATATATGTTTACATATACAAAATATATATTATACCAGTTATACCAATAACAATTATAGACTTACATAAAAATTAAAAATAAAACACAGGTAAAAAATATATAACACAGGTACAAATAATTGGTAAATTGAGGTTAAAGACGATAGAAGAAGGGAAATTCCTTGAAAGATCATACATTTTTTTCTTTTCCCCCAATTTTGAATCTACATATTTATGTTTTTGTGCCTGGTAAAATATTTATCCATTTGTTTTTCGTGAAAATTTTTCATCTGATAAGTTACAACCGTAGTATCTATTTTAAAGTCCCCGTTTGCATAATATATATATATATATATATATATATATATATATATATATATATATATATATATATAATATTAGTGGTCAATATACATACATACATACACACACACACACACACACACACACACATATATATATATATATATATTCATACATGTTTCATTAAATACTATAGAGAAGAGATTTCTATTTTATATAAGTTCTTTTCATAACGTCTGATAAGCTTAATAACATTATCATTAAACGAAGAAAGAAAATCACAATATTGATACATATTTTTTAATCTAATCTAAGCTTTCGGCTGACATAAGCCATTATCAAAGATTACAGTACAATATATTATGCAATACACGGACAATTTCCAAGAGAATAGAATCCGGATAGAACTCAATGTCCAGGACAGAGTAAAAATATAATAAAAAGGCCTAAATACTAATATTCCATGGTTATAATTTGTTACATTGCAATCATAATCCCGATCCAATTCATAAAACCTACAAATTCAAAAGGAAATCGGAATCTCTATCTATAAAAGGCAGGATGTGTGTGTGTGTGTGTGTGTGTGTGTAACGAATGAACGGCCGCAATTTTCGACGGATTTGCACCAAATTTACATGCACATGCTCCAAGTTAGTTGAAAGGTCAACACTGACTTTGCATTTCCCAACTACCATATAATCGATTTTTTCATGCTTCTACGTCAGTTTTCATGTAGTTTGCGGCCATTTTCTACTGGCCAGAGTGAGAGCCTATAGCTGGCTGCCACGAATGGGCAGGAGGATTCTATTGGTCAGCGTGTGAGCCATCAGTTGACTGACACGAATATTAACTAGCATGCTAGCATGCAAAAAAAAAAAAAATTAAATCTGCATGACACTTTACTCCAATTGGCTCATTCACTTGTTTAAACTCAACGTTGATTCTGATTCCGCAGATCTGGGTTGGGTGTGAAAAAGTAATTGTTGTTAATATTCTTTTTTCATTCGGTTTTTCCAGTTACGAGTCCTTTTTTAAAGCTGATCGTTTTGTGTTCATTTTGTTTAGTTCTTTTTTCGTAACAGATTTCATGTTTAGTATAGAGATTAGAAATAATTCGCAGTGTGAGATAAGCAAGAAGTAAGGCATGTAGCAACATCAGCACGGCTAAGGGCACTCGTTTAAAGGCAAGGAAGGGCAAACATGTTTTAAGTCAAGTGATAGCGATTGCTGTATGAGTCGTACGATTTTGGAATCAAGCACGGGTAATGCCGGGCCATGCTGCTAATATATATATATATATATATATATATATTCTCCATGATTTTCTCTCATTGATTCATATCTGCTCATGTCGTATCCAAACGTAAACAAATGACGTCATATATTATGAAATGGACAAAGTCCGACAATTATTTAAGACATTTTTATGTTTATACATTCTTCTTATGTATAGAAATATTTAAGTAAATGCTCTGTTTATAAAAAACAAACAAACAGTATTAACAACATTTACCGGCCTGAATGTCCGAGAAATCATTGTAGAAAATATGCGTCTGCCGACTGGAATCGAACCTGTATCCTATCCGGAGCCGTCATATAGCCTGACGTGCCTTAACCAATTTCTTAAATTAAATTGAATTAAAGTATCAAGCTCTGATTCATCCTCAAGCGAAATTTTTTGAATAACTAATCTTGAAATTTACGCAGCTTTATAAGCCACACTCTTTGGGCTCTACTTTTTTTTAACTGTTTTTTAAAAATAAAAATATAAATACGAAAGAACATCGGATTTTGAACCTAACATGTTCTTTCCTATTTTTCTATATATTTACACACACACACACACTCAGACACACACACACGCACACACACAAGTCGACACTCAGAGGGTACAGGCTGTTTCATGCTAGATGTAATCTTCAGGCCGTCTGACGAATGTGTCTAGCATGAAATAGCCTTTCGCCTGTGAGTGCTGACTTCCATGTTCACTGATATATATATATATATATATATATATATATATATATATATATATATATATATATATATATATGAGAGAAAAGAATATGCATAATATCAAACGTCGATAGCACGACTAGGAGTTTTATGCGGTCTTACAATCTTCGGGTTTTTTAACCACTATATCTAACTTGTTTGCGTTTATATTTGCTAGTATGAATTTTAAAATCTCAAAGAATAGTGTATTTTGGATTGCTTGACTTTGTCATATGCACATATATATTGGTTTCTTTTTAAATTTATAAAAAATTAAGAAACAAGAATATTATTCAACTAAACTGCGTATAAATATTACTGTTAAAATAGAAATATTTCAGTCTGTGCTTTGACTATATGTTTAAAATTGCTTGCATATTGAACTATCGATTTCGATGTATGCGGTGCTGAATTCAGTCATCTGATAAGGCAAGTTTACCCGTAAGCAAAATCTGAGATAAAATCCGCGACAATTTATGTTTGTTTTTGTGTGTGTCTGCAATTTTTGCCAAACCTTTTTTCATTTAATTGTCAGTTATAGTCTGTACGCTCTCGCAATAATTCATATCTGCATCGCCTTTTCATTCTATTTATTACAGCGTCACTAATATCTAATACTTCTGTTATTGTTTTCTTTTTAGCTTGTGCGCATTGAGTTTTGATACCAGTAACACGTGATCATTATCACCGGCGCTCAAATAATTGACACACAACGCAATACTTCTGCTTTCTCCTTCCAGCTGGCTTCAGTCATGCTGTCGAATGTCTGCATTCAATTCTATTTGAATTTCTGTTCCTTTCAGTTCTTTGCAGGACACTTGAGACTTTTCCAAACGCTCCAGTTCCTGTGAAATTCCAGATATTTCACTAGTCTTCCATTTATATCCTGTTTTCTGTTGCATCTATCCAACAAATTATTTTGCTTCGCTTAAGAGTAAGGGATACTTTTATCCTTAATTGGATGATCAGTATTTGGTTTGTGCATGTATCATTGTTCACTCTATAAAGGTCTATGTATGGATCACGATTTAGTCATCACGAATACTCAGCTCTGATTTCTTACTTGCTTCAAGACCCCATGAATGTAACACCAATCTAAACACTGACAGACTATCCCATCATACGGTAACAAGGCTTAGATTCCTTTCAACTATAAATTTCACTGTTTGTCAGTTTGACGCATGATGAGTGAAATTAATCTCATTTGAATTTTCTCATAGCACTGGCATTTAATTGTTTTAAAAATGCATATAGAATTGCATGAACAAACTAATAATTTATAGATTATATTTATTACTATTTTTTCTATTTGCCGTGTCCTTCTAGAGCATCGGAGATCAGGGCTCTCCACATCTTCCCAGATCTGGTGGTGTAAAGATTAAATGGATTCATACTATTCCTAAAAGGTATTTGCGTAAATGTGAACGCAACAGATTAGGCCTGGATATGAATTGGGTTCATTGATTTTAATTTTAGCGATGATAAACGTTGAGGTATTTTGTGTGAGTATACCGAATGGCAGTATTTAATTATTTTGCACATAAAGATTGACTCCATACGACATTGTAATCAGCAATCGGAAAAAAAAAGTTTGAAAATTAAGCAAAAATTAAGACTACACCAATGATCATGCAACAAGAAGAAGCACAACTAATCCAGTGATCATGCTACAATAGATGACGAGGCAATGTGTAGGTCACTGATCCTGCCACAATAGATAATGCGGCAAAGACTAGATCAGGGATCATGCCATAAGACTTGACGCAGCAATGCCAGTCCAGTGATCATGCCCCAATTAATTACGTGGCAATATCTAGATCACCGATCAGCCACAACTGACAACAGAAGAAAACTACCCCAGTGATGCTGCCAAAATAGATGACGATTCAAAGACTAGTACTGTGATCAGTCCACAATAGATGAAGTGGCAAAAGCTAGACCACTGTTCATGCCACAATAGATGACAAGGCAAAGGCTAAACCACTGTTCATGCCACAATAGATGACGTGGCAATAGCTAGACCACTGTTCATGCCACAAGAGATGACAAGGCAAAGGCTAGACCACTGTTCATGCCACAAGAGATGACGTGGCAAAGGCTAGACCACTGTTCATGCCACAAGATATGACAAGGCAAAGGCTTGACCACTGTTTATGCCACAAGAGATGACAAGGCAAAGGCTAGACTACTGTTCATGCCACAAGAGATGACAAGGCAAAGGCTAGACCACTGTTCATGCCACAAGAGATGACAAGGCAAAGGCTAGACTACTGTTCATGCCACAAGAGATGACGTGGCAAAGGCTAAACCACTGTTCATGCCACAAGAGATGACAAGGCAAAGGCTAGACTACTGTTCATGTCACAAGAGATGACAAGGCAAAGGCTAGACTACTGTTCATGTCACAAGAGATGACAAGGCAAAGGCTAGACCACTGTTCATGCCACAAGAGATGACAAGGCAAAGTCTAAGCCTGAGATAATGTCAAAATAGATAACGAGGCAAATATTAGACCAATGATGATCCCACAATTCATAAAAAAAAAATAAGAGCCGGGATCATGCAGTAATAGATAACGATGCAATGTCTATATCAGTGATCTTGCCACAATATATGACGAGCCAATTTCTACATTATTGTTCAGATCACAATACATGCCGAGAACTTATAGTGACATCTAACAGATTCAACTTAAAATGATGTAACTGCGTACCCAATCTTATACTGCGCTTAATGTCGAGGTACAAAAGAGGAAATCTCATTAGAACAATTGTCATGTATTTACTCATGGAAAATGTAAGTAACTGTAAAGTGGAAAACGTACCGACATCTTTTGTACCAGATCAGGACTGATATTGCAGATTCTTCTTTGGGTTTTATCGATTATCACTAAATTCATAACAGAAGTACCAGACCGGATGTGGCAGCCATACATGCAGTGCTCGGGCGAATGGTAGACTGATAAATATTTAAGAAAAATATTGCCTGCACGAAACGTTGAACCAAATATTCTCGCAGAAGACCCAGGAATTGTTTCAATATAATTTTTCTACTTCAGGTCGGCGAAAAACATTAGACTGAGAACTATCAATGAATCAAATTCCAGGAGGTTAGCATCAGCCATTAAGCAAATTTAAAAGATGAGAAAAAATAACAATAATTTAATAAATACATAAATATAATTTTTCTTTGACTCGAAACATCGTTTTCCTTGGAAGTGGAAATCTACGCTTTTACCTGAAGATGGTCGCGAGACCAGAAACACGTGTAGTAAAATTATGGAAAACAAAGCATAATATTTTTTTCTAAATAAATCCGCATTACAACCAAAAACGTTTCGGGCACCTCTCTTCTCTTCATTTTAATATACATACTTTTCTCTCGTTGGAACCACTACAACCTCTTTCTTATATATATATATATATATATATATATATATATATATATATATATATATATATATAATGTTATGGGATCTTATCCATAATAATAATGATGAACTATTCCATATTAATAAATACTGCGCCTCAGGAATAAGCAAGAAGTCAGTAGTTCAACTCTCGACCGGCTGTTTCGGTTGAATTCTCTGCCTTCTGGCGAGGAGGAACCCGAACGAGGCTATGCCGAAGGGCGGAGTCTCTTTCGGGGAGGTAAACCGGCCCTGAACCCGTTTATACGGGTTCAATTGGCATATTTTTGGGCCGATCCCACGGTCTTGGAGATCCTACATTAAATAACCTGCCTTGTGCCACATGACGCCCCAGTGGTCGGTGGTGACTGAATATCGTCAGTAGTTCAAGTCGAGTCAGTAGTTCAAGTCGAGTCAAGAGTCGAGTCAGAGGCAGTCCGAAACAGAGTCGCGTTCAGACAATTACTGCAAGACATTGGAATAGTGATACTGGTCGAGACAACATTGTTCTTTCTACTAAACCTGATTGTTCATACTAACACTTCTACTTCTCTGTATATATTCCTGTTTGTAATATATCTGTTTTATTCTATACCTGTGTTCGAGTTCAACTTTACTGGTTCTACCTTGGACTATCACCGTGGTACAAGGAACCGGACCATAACAATATATATTATCGTCCAATTGTTTATGTCTTTCTTTTGTATGTTCAGAACATCCACAAACCTGAATGGTCTCACTTGGCAGTTCTTTTAAACTTTTGACTTAGCGTTGTTGCAAGTTGGGAATTTAACAAATAAAATCGATTCCGTGTCTGCAAAACAAAATACAGTGCCATCTTATTTCATGTTCCTTCTTCTTTTTCGGATAAATCTCTTTAGCAAATTATATTTGCTAAAGATTCCCCACATTCTTCCTTTTTTGAAACCCGAGGCAAAAATCAATGCTTTTTTTTTTAAATAAATTCTACGAATCAGAGTATCGAGAATTAGTTTTATAAAACTATGGAAATCAAATCGTAATAAGCCTATAGCTAAAAAGATAAATAGAAATAGTCATATTTTATCTGATGAATTCCGCTCTGTGAAACTGTTTTATACAGGGAATTACTTAGGCAATACGCGGATATTTAATTGGAATTGTATATTTCTAAACTAAAATGGCACAACACAGGAACATAGTATTGTCTAGCAAACGGAAAATTAAAGTTCTCAAAAATGACCAAGGCGATTGAAATTACTAAAACAGATCTTTGATGAATTAAACAAAATCGTTTAATTCGTGTTGCTTAAATATGCCAATAAAGTACGTTCTCTTTCTTAGCAAATCTCAGGAAATCACAGTCTGTTATACGAGAATATACAGTTTACAAAAAGACGACTTCTTAAACCCCAGTATACAGTAAATGTATTTTTATAACGTGTATGTGATTTAATAGCAACGAAGGTTTTTGTTAACCCTTTGAGTTCCTGAACAATTAAACCCTTCTGCCTGAGATCCTGGGTCAAATTTCGCAAATAATTGCTATGTAATTTTTCACGGTAGATATAATAGTTACAAGTCTTTACTCGCCGTTCAATCGGTAGCTGAGCATTAAGCCATTTTTCTCTACCACCGTTCAACCGCTTGCTGAGCATTACGTCATTTTTCTCTACCACCGGTAAAACGGTGGTCAGTATTCAAAGGGTTAATGATTTCTTGTTTATTTTCTATAATTACAATTGAGATGGCTAGATGTAACCGTAAGTCCTATGCTAAGTTTAACATAATGGAAGTTGGGTCATTATGTTATAGCAGAAATGTTTCTCGACAAATTGCATCTTGCACATTTTTAAATCTATCATTCGTCTTTGCATAGAAAACTGTTGCAATGTCTAGTCTGGTATTCTTATTGTACATTTCGATATTCTTGACAAAACTACTCTTCAGGACACAGTGGATAAAGGCGTTAGTTAGATTCAATGACAGAATCCAAAGAAAACATTTTTAAATCTATCATTCGCATAGAAGACTGTTGCCAGGTCTGGTCAGGTGTTGAGTCAACCGTGACCAATATGATATATTCTCTGGTAGAAGTGAAAAAATAGATAACGGTTTAATTACAGACCCAAGATCGTTTTCCGAGGGTCATTTTCTTTGCTTCAGAATGCTTCCTAACATTTGTAAACGACTTACATTCGTTTGGTTGTTAGCAGAAGCGATACAGTGGACTCAGAAATGTATTTCTACAGAAAGATGCTGAGGATATTAAGAAATTAACATGCGAGCAACTAGGAATATCTAAATAAAGTGGACACATATTTATAAATCAAACTTGTTTCATGTTCTAAGTAGGATTTTAAGATTACGATACTCACAGGGCATTGAAAGAATGAAGGACAGAATGAAACGGTGTATGAACTATCAAATGATCTTGTGTAAATGGATGGCGGAACAAGGAATGAAAGGCATAGCGAAAAGACACAATTACACAAAGATACACAAAGATAGGAAGTAGTAGAGAGCCATGAGAATATATATCCTGAAAGTACATGTCACATAGAAGGTGTAACTTCTAAGATTCTGCTAAAACTTCCTTAAAATTTTGTAGAAGATATCCTCAATATGATAAATATATACATTTTTTTACCGTTTTATATCATTCGTCTGTTAACTCCCTAGGGAAAAAGGAGAAAAAATCGATATTTGAAGATCTATTTACTTAAATAGAGACTAAGCTAGCCTAGGTATCCTCTCTTCTAATGATTACGAAATATTCTACCGAAGATCAACATTAATTTAGTTATCCAGTCTCATGTGGTTGAATGTCTTACTAATAGGAATGGAAAGAGGCCTATCGGATGAAATATTTGAAAGAGAAGACGATCAACATTTTCTGCTAAAAGTTATCGATTGTTACTAATGCCCTTGTAAACGTTTCTTTCTAGACATACAGTAACATTAATTAGATATGGAACGAATACGTTTCGTAAAAATTAATATTTAAAACACGCAAAGACATATAGGCAGTATATTATATAATTTTGAAAAACTGAAATTTTCATTAAATGGCACTTTTTACAAGCACGTTAGGTAATACTGTTCATGTTCATCAGAAAATGAAATTATTAAAGAAATCTACGTTTAGAAAACTTGCTTGCCTTAAAAATCGCCATTCTAAATCAAGGAAAGGTAAGCTTGCCTATCGCCCGGGTCTCAGTCCTTTGAAGGGAAGTAGAGATTAATCCTTTTTTCCTGTTTAGAATTGGGTTTACAGTTCCTCCTGCAGTATTTTCTTTATCTTTCACTCCCAGGAACCCCTCGAATTATCGCACTTCTTGGGGCGATTTTTTTAAAAAGTAAAGAAAAAAGAAGTCAATTATTTGCGCTCGAAACCATTTCAACAGAGAAGGAAAGACATACTTTCTTACCAGCCAAACAAGTATGATACCTCGAGTATGCAAAGACATTCGGGGATATATATAAAATGAATAAATAAAACTATGCCTCCCTCTCGCTCTCTCTAATCAGGAAACAACAATGTTTACATGTGGTTACGGAAGGACGGAAGGATCTTATTGAAAATAAACAAACACATGTATAAATTGTTTGATCAGATATACTTAAATGAAAATAAGTTGTCAAATATACTGGATATATATATATATATATATATATATATATATATATATATATATATATATATATATAAGAAAGAGGTTGTAGTGGGTCCAACGACAGAAAAGTATGTATATTAAAAAGAAGAGAAGAGAGGTGCCGTAAACGTTTTTGGTTGTAATGTGGATTTATTTAGAAAAAAATATTATGCTTTGTTTTACATAATGTTACTACACGTGTTTCTGGTCTCGTGACCGTCTTCAGGTAAAAGCGGAGATTTCCACATATTATTAAAAATAATTAATTTTTTCTTTTGTTTTTCAATGTTAAATATTCTCGATATGAGACATTTTCTGTGTTAGTAACAAAAATTCTAGAAACACTAGAGGAGAGGAACAGCTACAAAGTAATTGACACTAACATAGACAAAAACATTATAACAAAAATGACAAAACTCTGCACAACACATAATAAAATATTAACAAAAAAAGAGAAGGATTTCCTAATAAACTTTGTACCAAAAACAAGTAATTTCGACGGACTACCTAAAGTTCATAAATCGAGTGAAATAAAAACAGCTATACATACACAAAAATCTGAATACATTAGCATCCCAAACCCCAGTGACCTTACATTCAGACCAATAGTAGCAGGACCAGCCTGTCCCACTAGCAAACTCAGTAACCTAATAGACATAATATTGCAACCGTATACTAAACAAATTAAAAGCCACATCAGATACGATATCCATTTCCTTAGCTGCATACCACAAAAGGTAGATCCGGGAACGCTTATGGCAACTTTTGACACTAGTAGCCTATACAGTAACATACCCCATGAACTAGGAAAAAAAGCGATCTCATTCTGGATTGAAAAACATCCAGAAATACTACATCCGAGATTCACTAAAGAGTTCATTATCGATAGTATAGACCTAATTCTAAACAATAACACCTTTGAATTTGACAACAAAAACTATATCCAAACCCTAAGTACTGCGATGGGAACAAAAATAGCACCAACATATGCTACCCTAACATTAGCTTACCTAGAAGAAAACCTATATGAAAAGATAGAACAAAAATATGGGGCAAATATAAAAACCCAATTCACTAAATATTGGAAAAGATACTTAGATGATTGCTTCATCTTTTGGAAATTCTCATGGGGTGATATTAACCAATTCCATACACTACTTCAAAACTTACACCCAAAAATCAAATTCACGCAAGAATATAATTTTAACGAATTACCATTTTTAGATATACTCATTAGAAATAAAAACAACCACATAATCACAGATATCTACCACAAACCCACAGACACCCAACAATACCTTCATTTCAAGAGCCATCACCCAAAAAGCTGCCTAAAATCCATCCCCTATTCCCTAGCACGTAGAATTTGTACAATAGTGACTGATAAACACCTCCGAAAAATCCGCTTAGAAGAACTACATAAAACTCTAAAAAAACGAGGCTACCCCACAACACTAATAAAGAAAGGTTTTGAACTCGCGAAAGAAATTCCTCTAGACCATCTTAGAAATAAAAAGAAACGTAACATAGAGCCAACCCTAGCATATGTCTCAACATACAACAAAAACAACCCGGAAATATTCACAGAAATTTAAAAAAAATCTAGACTTACTTAGCAAGAACAATAAACTGAATAATATACTAAAAACAACCAAATTAATTAAGAGCAAACGCCAATCTAGAAACCTAAAACACATTAACCTCATCTAAATTTAACCAACACACAATACAGGGAGTCACAAAATGTAAGAAAAAAAGATGTGGGGTTTGTGACATCATTATAGAAGGAAACTCCTACACTTTTGAAAACCCCCCAAAAAACATTCACAATAAATAAAAACTTAAACTGCAACTCCAAAAATGTAATTTATGCACTTAAATGCACAAAATGTAAGAAGTCATATATAGGCATCAGCCAACAACTGAACAACAGGGTCTTCCTACACAAAAGCAATATAAAATTGACAGACAACAGAAAACTTTTTGTATCACAACACATTTTCAAATGTAACCAGGGTAAGTTTAATATCATGCCAATATATCAAACAGGCGATTACTCGTACCTACAAATACAGGAAAAAAACTTTATACATAAATTTAAACCCGAACTAAATAGATCATAACCCCCCACACAAAAACACACAACATGCACACAAGGTGACCAAACACAATGATCAAATCACTCACATACATGAACGCACGCTCATATACTTGGAGACACGAGGTTATATATATGTATGCACACATTTACATATATATATATATAGATACGCATGTTGACAAAACAGGGGAACTACTCCCGAGCACGCGCCCAAACCCCACACAATTTAGGAAGTACGTGTGTGTGTAGGTGCGTGTGTGTGTATGTATGTGTATGTGTGAGTGTGTATACTGGTTCCATGTAGCTTGGGAAGTATGTGTGTGTATGTATGTGTGTGTGTATGTGTGTGTATGTACTGATTTCTTGTGGTGGGATGGTGTGTATGTGCGTATGTATGTGTATGCGTGTATATGTACAAATGAGTTTACTAATTCCTCATAATAAAACAGTATATGTATGGAAGGAGAATATACATACGCATATATACACGCATGCTGGCAGAAACACACAAAAATGGAAACAGATCCAAGAACACATAGGGGTCAGTAAAACATTAAAAGATGCTGATAAGTAATTCATCATTTCGCTTGGACCAACCTTAATTGTTTTATGACCCTTCGCGCAGAACTCTTCATTGCCAATTCAAGAAAGAAATTCGGATTACTAACACAGAAAATGTCTCATATCGAGAATATTTAACATTGAAAAACAAAAGAAAAAATTAATTATTTTTAATAATATGTGGAAATCTCCGCTTTTACGTGAAGACGGTCACGAGACCAGAAACACGTGTAGTAACATTATGCAAAACAAAGCATATTTTTTTTTTCTAAATAAATCCACATTACAACCAAAAACGTTTACGGCACCTCTCTTCTCTTCTTTTTAATATACATACTTTTCTGTCGTTGGAACCACTACAACCTCTTTCTTATATATATATATATATATATATATATATATATATATATATATATATATATATATATATATATATATATATATATTCAGTATATTTTTTTTTCTAAATAAATCCACATTACAACCAAAAACGTTTACGGCACCTCTCTTCTCTTCTTTTTAATATGTATATATTTATGCTCTACTTTTGTATCGAGCATTATTTTTAAAAAATACTAAAGAACTTTGGATTATTTACCTAACCAGTTCTTTCCTATTTTCTATATATTTTCATATATATATATATATATATATATATATATATATATATATATATATGAGTGTGCAGCTTATATTTATATCGTAAAGAAACAATTTATACAAAAATAAATAGCAATATTAATCTAATTAATGGCAAAATCACTTCGCTAACAAGACTTAACACTTTTATCCCTGCATTACTGAACAATTTTAATCCTTCTGCCTGAGCTCCTGAGTCAAGGTTCGCAAATAATTGGTATGTAATGTTTCACGGTAGATAAAAAAAAAAGTGTTTACCCACCGGTGGCTGGGCATTACGTCATTTAATTACAGTAAAGCGGTGGTCAGACCTCAAAGTATTAATGAGGAATTAACATTATATCAATTCCTTGAATAATAAGATCCTTATATTCGAGTTGTTTTTAGATCGAAGACACTTGCCAAGTACTTTCGACAATTTCAAATTGTCATCTTCATGTCGCAATTTTTTCCCACACATAGGCATACACTAAGACGAATTATGTGTAGATCGAAAGAGTTATTTTAAATTATGCTATTTATTGATAGTTAAATATATGTTTTGGAGCGTGTGATGCCGCGATGCTAGAGTTCTTGTTCAAATCGATCAAGTGAAAATTTTGTTTGCATTTTAAAAAGATAGAAATCCACAAAATATCAGCAGACAGTGAAAATCAAAATCTTAAATTCTGTGGTAAACTACTAAGACATTTTAATCTACTATTTGGATTATACTTAAGTTGATGTCACTTTAAGAGATAAATACATATAACAAGAACATTTTGTGGATTTATTTGAAATTGTCTAAACTACTTGGCAAGTGTCTTCCCTCTAAGACCTACTCGAATATAAGGATCTTATTATTCAAGGAATTTATAGTAAGTTAATGTCTCATTAAGTTTTGTTAGAGAAATGATTTCGCCATTAATCACTTTAGTATTGCTATTTAATTCTTTCTATAAATTGTTTCTTTATAATATGTGTGTGTGTGTGTGTGTGTGTGTGTGTGTGTGTGTGTGTGTGTGTGTGTGAGTGAGTGAGAGATTAAACACAACGAGGGTCTTTGGTTATGATTTTTCTATATTTACAGTTTAACTTCCTAAATGTAACTGTAAGTTATATGCTAACAGTATCTTCTCTCGAACTTCTCGCTTGTGGATCTCTCTTCCGGCTCCATGTTTTACAACTAACTTTAATCTACAAAAATTTAAATGCAATGTCAATCGCTATCTACTCTCCTCCTGTGTACTCTTTTTCTTCCCGCTCATTAGTTATATTTTTGTATCTAATACTTACACATTAGCTTGAATATTGTTTTCTATTCTCGTGCTCATAATAAAGAACAATGTTTCTGCTAGAATAAGACTAGGAGAGATTGCGGACGTTGTTCCACTGATCCTGATGTACTGGTAACGATTCCGTTAGATGTTTTAAACTTTTTAAACGGAAACGTATCAGGAGTAGAGGTTTGTCCCTTGTTTCCTGTTTAGGAATGTGTTTCCGGATCATTGCAAAGTCAACTTGTACACTATACTCTTAACACTTGTTCTTTCTTACGCTAATATAAATCCAAGCTGTTACTCTCTAGCTTGAGTTGCTCTTGGGCCTTGTAAATTGGTTTAACATTAGTAAAAAAAGAAGATAAATCCAATGAATTTCATTGAGTGATGTGTGTACGTGCGGATAGTGTAATAGATATCGGATGTTGTGTTATGTGGAATCGGCAATCCTAGTTAGATGCCCGGTTATAGTATGTTGCGTTCACTTTCGCACTAATTCTCTTGAAAAAAAAAAAAACGATTTTTCAACCTCCTCCCCGCTATTGGATAAACAGCAAGGTGGAGTTGACACCCTTTGGTGGCAACCACTCCAAACCATGTAGAAGGCAACGAGTGTCCAATCCACTCTCTTTCCCACGAATACAATTCAGAAATAGGTACATTATTTAGATGCGGATAAATATCCTTATCTTTCTATTTATTGACCCAACGTTTCAGCCGTTGAGCTCCCTAGCATTCTTCAGGTGTCTATAACATGTGTAGATGAGATAAAGCATCCATTTTGAAATTCCTCGAAAGTTACTGGAATCGGAGTAGGCCGGAAGCCACAATGGCGGAAAAGTTTTAATAATAACAAAAAGATGAAGGATTGGTCCGAAGGGATACAATGTTAAAACTACATCCTATTTATAAAAAGATAATGAAGAAAAGAAACTCTGGAGAATCATGATGGTGTACGACAGTGGTGACTGCGGGGGTCGGGCTTGTCAGCATTAATCTGAGTGAATCACCATTCAAGTATATCTATTTCAAAGCAACAAAAACTTTTCGTAGTGAGTCGTTTTCATTCATGAATTCAGTAGGATCCAAAATTAATTATTTTAACTCCTTTCTTCATAGTATTGACCGAAATACATTTCTTTGATATTGTTCAAAAGAAAAAAAGAAAGAAAGAAAGGAATAAGTAAAAAAAAGAATGAAATAAAATTAAATTAATTAGTCGGGCTTCGTAGATCTGAGCCCTGTCAAGCTGGAAACAATTAATTGACAATATATTTCTTGCTAAAATTTTATAAATAATCTTGTAAAAATCTTTAATGATATGTATACCCTATTTTCAAAGAACACATTTTTCTTTCAACTTATTGTTTTGAAATGTCCATTCTAAATAATTTATTCCGTCGAGTTTAAGTTTTTTTAGCGGAATGTATCAATTGAAAAAGGGCAAATTAAATTTAGGCCAACATAAAATCGACAAAAATCAAAGAAAATGGCAGCCTTAATTTGTCGACTGGAGTGTTGGGGTGAGGAGTGTCACTGGGGTAGTGTTGTGGAAATATGATATCAGTCAGCAGTATTGATCTTAAATGTACATTAAATTAAACTAAAACTACACAGACATATATAGACACACTAGCACATAGACATATATACAAACACGCACTCAAGATATATACATACGTTATTAAAAAAACAAAAAAAACATGCTTGGCTAGAGCATTCCACTTCCACAAATGAAAAGGGGCAATAAACAGACAAATATATCAAATACTTTGTTCTAACACTTTTTTCTTACATGTCTGGAAAAGAAATTTGAAAATATGTTTATTTTTATAGAATTATTATAATTAATATTACATTATCAAAATGTTTTTTTAAGTATATATTTTAAAAAAAATATGTATTTTCCTTAGAGTAAAGGAATTATTTTAGCACCTAAGATATACCAACAGTATATTTTGTTAAAAAGTGTATTGAACCCGGCAAACATTGATGACCTAGAGTCGCCATTGATCTACGTCTGGAAAGGGAAATGGCATAAAAGATGTTATATGCACCAGCGAATGCTATTTTATGGCTTTTGCATCGTTTATAGATAACGTACATCTAGTTACAACTGAATAAATTAATGATGCTTTTATATTTGTTTATATCAGAATTATTTTTGTGATATATTTTTTAATTTAAAGATAATTTAATTGGTTTGTTGACGACGTTGTTTGGGAAAATATAAATGCTATGTCTCTGATTTATGTCGCTCACATTTTAATCATCTTCTCATAAAGGTTTATATGTGCGAAGTGATTCACTTTTGAGTTTAATACGAGGCTAAGTAAAAAAAAAATTAACCGCATTTTCATCACACTGTCTTCTGCTCATTGATGACTATTTTTGCAACTATTGTGCTCCCGTGATCGAAAATTGAGCTTGAACGTGCCGGTTTCCTTGCTGCTATCACAGTGTAAACACGACCGCCCCGCTAGCAGTGTGCATCAACCAGTAGTGAACTGATTTCTTTGGTAGGAAGGTGTGTCAGAGGGCTGAAATTCATTGAAGGCTTTTAAGACAGTACGGCGACAGTGCGTAGAAGTTTTTATGAATGGATCGAGAATTTTAAAAATGTCCGCACATGCGTTACGCACGAAGAACTAGGTCGCTCGTCAATCTCCACCGCTAACGAGCAGATTCTGCAAACTCTAGGGATGATAATGAATTTATCATCGATAATGTAGCATGTTCTCTGCAAATTCGCATCACTGCTCTTTGTGACTCCTTGGTGAATACTGCTAGTATGAAGAAAATTGGCGTCATCCAGCTCAAAATTCAATCAGCCGACTACAACAGTATCAACTATAAGCACGCATGTGCAGAAGGCAGCGTGACATGACTAAAGATAGGTTATGGCGAAAGTGCAGACGATTAAATAATCAAGGCACTTTGCGCAAGTTGTTCATATGGATTATAAATAAATGAAAAATCAACAGAACTTACAAATTAAAATATCTGATGATTATTACTTAAAATGAGTTACAGTGTAAACATGGCCACTCAGCTAGCAGTGTGGAACAAAGAGCAGTGATCTGAATCTGTGGAGATCATGATAACTCATCAGTTCACGATTATCATCTCTTGAGCTTGCTGAATCTCTCATTAGTGGTAAAGGCTGACAGCTGTCCTTCATTGTGCATCACAATTGTCCGACCACTTTTGAACTTCTCTATCCACTCATACACACTTCTACGTGTTAGTGCACTGTTGCCATATTGTATTAAAAAGCCTCTGTTGAATTTCAGCCCCTAATGCACTTTTTCTCCAGGGAAATCTGATCGCTGCTCTTTGTGACTCCTTGGCACACACTTCAAGCAGAGCAGCCATTTTTATACTATAACAGCAACAAGAAAACTGAAACAACCAACCTCAAACTTCGATCATACGACCACAAGAGTACCAACTATACACACGTATGAACAGAAGACAGTGTGCTAAGCCTAAAGATATGTTATGGCAAAAGTATGGATTAGTTTTGACTTTCTTCATTCGTGAATATTTTTATCTATTCCGTGAACTCTAACAATGATGGATTATTCAAATAGTATAATGTTTAGTGTAATTGGGCCCAAATACCCTAGAATTGGTTTGAGGAATATTCTAGGGAATTCTGATAAATGAATGAGGCCACCTTGTTTCTCAATATTA
>OZ010582.1:127731515-127756515 GCA_963932145.1 Acanthosepion lycidas
AAATAAGTAAGACTTGTAACTTACAGTATTATGTAGTTGGTATTTACACAATGCCCCAGGCAGCAAGATGTGGCACAAGGCCGAGTTTTATCGCGGGGTACTCGAACTCGTAAGCTCGGGCAAAATTCCCTGTAGACCTCGTAAAAACGGAGTCAGTTTCCTGAGACGAGACTCTACCCTTCGACATAGCCCTGTCTGGGGTATTCTCTCTGACATGTGCCAGCATTATATAGTATGTCGGCAGGACTAGATTTGTCTGTCGCCGATGTATGCATTTTGGAAGATGTCGACATTCGGGTTTATGCCGCAATGCGACCATCAGTTGCATAAAATTAACCTTGATATCATGAAATACTACAGAACTCCATCGGCCTCCAGTTACCTCTCTTGCGACAGTACTGGAGTGTCACCAACTCAGACCTTCACAGTGAAGACATGCCTTATTTCTTTCACGGAGTTGAAATCTTGTTCCCAACGTATTCCATCGTGTAAGAAGGATGTTCTCTCCAGATAACTTCTTACCAAGTACGGATACTAATATGTGGAAGAGACTCCCGCGGAGATGCTTCTCCGAACATTACAATCATATCCGTTTTAAGTCTATTGTTAATCCTTATCTATTCATCATATCCTCGTAATCATCACTCCCTACTTTCTCTTAAGCTCATATCACTCACCTTGTTTAGTAACACTAACTCAAGTTGTATTAGGGAGATGTCCGAGTTTGAATTCTAGTTGAATTCGTTACATTCACTTACTCACACATACCATTGGGTATAGTATGGATTCACCTATTTCTCCTCCAGGTATGGGTTGAATAGCTGGACAGACAGGGTGGTTGGCAACCAGTCTACCGCATAAAGAAATGGCAACCTACTGCGGGAAAAATCAACTTCGTCTGTCATGATTTGAAAGCGTGTATCCTGTATGGCACTTAACTGTCTGATTAGCCAAAAATAATGAATGACGGACGTTTGGCGTAAGTAGGTGTACGTTTTCCTTTTGCAAATAAACAATTAAAAATGTCAGATTTTCCTATGAATCTGTACTGTGAATTCAATTTGAGTTGTTACTGCCGCCGTTACAGTGCGTCGATCTGAGCGAGCGTCTGTATTACCTGGCCGTCTTAAATCTGGTCCTAAGGGTGTATAGGGTAATATGTTCTACGGGCGGGCTAGCATTCAGATAATTACCAACTCATCACATCCAACATGCACAGCATTTTACGAAATGATAATGCAGCCTCTTGAAAGCCCGTAATTCGACGCCTACCCAATGGCTCTAACTGAATAAAAGGAGCATCTATACATCTCCAGGATATAATATTTGCACGCCCTGGACGCTCTCAATATGACGAAACCTTCGCGGCATGCTAACGAATGAATCTCAGCAGAGAAAGTGTACTGGCGTATGCATGTGTGACGTAATAAACGTCACATGATGGCCGAAGACTTTGGATTTTGAATCAAATACCTAATCCCCGCTAGAATGCATATACTGGACCCAGGCAAAACTCTTTATCGTCTGTCAGAGTTTTGTGACTTTATATTTATTCAATTTATATGTATAAAAATACTAAATAATTCGTGTATGTCTAAATTTATTACCATTCTCTTACAGATACTACCGCGCGTATTTTATTAAATTTGTTTATTGTTTACCTCAAAACTACTTTGCTCTTCTGGATTAATGATTTTAAGATATTCATTAATTAACAATGTACAAAATGGTTTTGTGAAGAAAAAATGTTAGAAACTATTGAACAAGGAATTGTTTTGCGCGATATTTTGCCAACCGGTTAATTCGTTTTATAGTTATTCTATTATTTTGTTATTCTGACAAGATTTATACTTTTTGCTATATTTCTATTCTGTTATTCTGTCTCATTATTCTGATAATTATTCTATTTTTTTCTAGTTATTATAATAATCATTCTGTTTCTTACTCTGATAACGTATTTTTGTCAGCGAGATATTCTAATAATTCTAAGTTGATATTCCGTCTGATCATTTATTATATAATGAGGTATTTACTTTAAAAATGTTTTCGCTTAATTTACGGCTTCGGTTCTTTTTAAAGACCGTAATCATTCAGGTAGTCGTCGGTCATTGCTCTCCCCAGCTACCGATTCTTTAATATCTGAGAATTGTCATTACTTCTTAGAAAAGTTAGTATTATGGATATGAATTCAGCATAGTCTTCTTAGACTACTTGCCACCAAAGTGAGAGAGACCATTTTACTCTGTTATTTAATCCACAATTGCAGTGGGATAAAGAAATGAATCCATGCCTTTTCCAAGGATCATAACTGAAGAGACGAGAATTATAACTATATCATTTCAAGTTGAATTTGGGATTAATAAAAGTCATTTTAGGACTATCCAAGTTCAAAATGGAATAGTCAAATTCAAAATGGGACTAAGCAAATTCAAAATGAAATAGTCAAATTCAAAATAGAATAAGCAAATTTGATTTGGTACTTAGCATGTTCAAAATGGATTAGGCAAATTCAATTTGGGACTGAGCAAGTATTTTGTAAAAAGACTTTAAAATTAAATATTTTCATCATAAAATAATAATGTTCAAGAAAATTCATGAAAGGTGTGTTTTTTGGATGCTACTTTCAGCACTTAAAATCTCTCATTATACCTATCTTATTTCAAACCGTGTCTTGATATATGCATTCAGTATTTCCTTGCTGCTTTTTCTTAGGACTTTCGAGATTTGCCCTGTTGTCCCCCAAATCATTTCATTTTGAATAACTCTCCGTTATTCTCTCTTATTTTAACGCTATATACAGTTTATCCATCTCTTTCTTTCTTCTTCTCTTCTCTCTGATTCTTTTACCAAGAGCCAGAAATTCTAACTTTGACACAAATTTATCCGTTCAAGAATAGGCTCTTGCAAGGAATTGATAGAAAAAATCTTCTCAACGCTGTGCTGAACTTGGATATTTCAATTTGAATTTGCTACGTCCCATTCTGAACTTGGCTATTTCAATTTGAATTCACTACGTCCTATTCTCAACTTGTCTATTTCATTGTTAATTTGCTACGTCCCATTCTGAACTTAGCTATTTCATTTTGAATTTGCCACGTCACATTTTGAAGTTAGCTATTTCATTTTGAATTTGCTACGTCCCATTCTGAATTTGGTTATTTCATTTTGAATTTTTACTTCCCATTCTGAACATATCTATTTTATTTTGAATTTGCTACCTCCCATGCTGAACTTAGCTATTTCATTTTGAATTTTCTGCGTCCTATTCTGAGCTTGGATATTTCATTTTGAATTCACTACGTCCCATTCTCAACTTGGTTATTTCATTTTGAATTTGCTACGTCCCATTCTGAACGTAGCTTTTCATTTTGAATTTGCTACGTCCTATGCTGAACTTGTCTAAATCATTTTGAATTTGCTACGTCCCATTCTGCATTTAGGTATTTCATTTTGAAGTTTCTACGTCCCATTCTGAACTTGGCTAATTCATTTTGAATTTGTTTAGTCCCAAAATGACTTTGATTAGTCCCAATGTCATTTTGCCGGTCGATTAGTGTTACGCTAACTGATTTCCTTGATTACAATAAAAAACACCGGGGCCATTCTCACTGTTTTCTGTGCATTTTACGTTCACTCCTAGAAACCCTTATGCAGCTCTTTGCTAAAATTTTTCATAACCTCTGTATCCTTGTTTCTTGAAGGTATGGGAGCGTTATTATTACGAAAAAATGTCAGTGACACATTCAGTGAGTATTGTAGAGACATGATTATTATTATAAATAAATAAAAATAAAATATAAAATAAGAATAAGGAAAATTACCAATAAAATAAAACAAATCAATAATATTTAAATTTTCTTTAAAATAAATTAAATAAATTAATATTAAATAAAAATAATAAAATTATTCCCATCATGCAACAAAAACTGTTCCTACCGGAAATATAGACATCCCGCCAATCTCTTCTCTTAGAACCCTCAGGCTGACAACACGTGTCGTAACTTATTCCTTTGATATGACTAGTAATACTTCAGAGTAAATGTCTCTTTTTTATCACATGTACCATGAAACAATTGTAACTTAAAAATTAAACACATCAATCCGCATAAAAGTTTCAATAGATTTTATGAAATTAGTAGAGAATTTACAATGATTTTCCTGTTATTTGTGTTTGTTTATTTCTCATCAAGTTTGCTTTTATCTCCGTGAACACAAAGCTAATTTCTAGTGCTATGATGTGAGTAAATCTCAAACAGCATATATTTTTTTTGTTTTGTTGTCTATTTTTATCTAACCTTGTCAGATCAAGATATGCATACGGATGTCATGTGTGGCAGGATACTCATTTAGACTATCTAAACTGTCAGTTGTATACAACCGCTTTCTCGAATCAATGAATAAAATTGTATTCAACGAATGAAGACTGTAGGTCTGTGAAAAGACAGACCTTCTTCATAGCTCGGGGGTCAGCTGTAAATAATTATAAAGAATTGTAGCAAATAGCATAAACATCTCACTTGATGATTTCAGCAGTAGCAACAAGTAAACTGCGTAGTGTATGTAATTCAAAGAGAAAATAATGATGTTGACGCTCCATAATACAGAGAACAAACGTTTAGAAAGGAAACATCCACATTTGTTATATATATATATATGTATATGTATGTGTATGTGTGTGTGTGTGTGTGTGTGTAGGTATGTAGAAATATAGTTTTAAGGCTATATTTATGGAATAAAGTACTTAATATCAGGGATAGAGCGTATATAAATATAAAAATGAACATTGAAGTCAAGCAGTGTCTCTGAGTGTAGACTTCAATGTTTACTTCAACAGACAGTACTGTTTCACTGCGACTAGACAATCGAATGTCTCAAACCAGGATTGAAACCCAATCGATTTGTTGTCATTCAGAGTCTCTCCCACTGAGCTATCTTCACTCGGCATATTGAGTCAGCCAAATCTAGCGTATATATATGAAAAGTCGTCATTGCATTAAACACCCAGAGGCGACAGTCTGTTTTATGCTAAACGTAATCGTCTGGCTATGTGTGTGTGTGTGTGTGTGTGTATTAGACTGTCCTTCCATCTCCATCCGTTTACTATGGGCTGCCAAATGAGTTAGCAGCCCGATCAACGAACGACAATTTCTCGGGCACAGGTGGCAGGGAAACATGCCCGGTGCGGAATTGGCAGGTTGCAGATAACGCTGGCGTCACCTCCCCTCGAAGTTCGCCACTCCGGCGACGCAGAGGGAGCGCCAGCCGATCCGATTCTTTTTGAGGCTCTCTAATTGTGTTGGGTCAATATTGCAGGAGACAAGAGCACGCTTAAGATAGTCTCGAAATTGTTTCTTTGGACATTCACATGGACGGCTGCCGATTTTGAGCTCTTCGAAAAATACAAGTTTTGGGAGGCGACTTCCCGATATTTGCACTTGTCCTGTCCAACGTAGAAGGCGCTGTTGTATGATGGCCTAGATGCTGACGAATTCTACGCGTTGAAGATCCTCGGTGTACGGGATTTTATCCCTCCAAGTAACACGCAAGATTCGCTTAAGGCGGCGGATGTGGAATGTCTTAAGCAGTTTTATTTGTCGGCGTTACAGTGTCCAGCCTTCACAGATGTAGAGTAGTGTTGAACAACAAGAGCTCGATAGACAGTGACTTTGGTGGTGATTCGGGGGTTGCTATTAGAGAAGACCTGGAAGCGGAGACGTCGGAAGGAAGCGAAGGTGAAATTTATACGCGTGAGAATGTTTTTATCAATGTATCCATTATCGGATATGACGCTCCCGAGGTAGATGAATGAGTTAACATTAGACAACGAAACGTTGTCAATGTCCAGTCGAACTGCTGGATCACGTCGTTTAAATGCTGTTTGAATAACCCCTGTTTTATTTCGGTTGATATCAAAACTAAGGTGAGAATAAGCCTGATACAATGAAGACAGGGACTGTTGTAGCGAGAGTGCCTTATGAGAAACTATAGCAGAATCGTCGGCATATTGCTGTTCATAGACAGGAATGGTAGAGATCAGAGTTTTAGCATTGAGACGTTGAGCATTGAAGACTCTTCCGTCAGAACGATATTGGATACGTATTCCTTCGTTGGGTTTCATATGTAACCGAGAGAGAAGAGACACAGCAACCATATGGATGTTAAGAACACAGGCCTGTATACACACTGAACTCCTCTGATGAGGATCCCGACGGATACTTTAGCGAGCATATCCTTGTGATATTGGTTTAGAAGTCTCAGAAAGGTCGGCGGACAGCAAAATTTGCGAAGAAAAAGCCATAGAACCTCAGTGAGCATTTATTTAGATAAACGAAATAAAAATTAATCTCTCATTGCTGCTCCCTGCTTTTTTCGAGTAGTAGACTAGCGACGAATGTCGTGTTGAGGGTACTACGTTCAGATGTAAAGCCATATTGAGATTCCGACAGAATTCGTTCAGTCAGAAAGATGAGAAGACGGCGAAGAATAATACGCGCGAGAATCTTCCCGGTCACATATGGGAGGGAAATGCCACTGCTGTTACAGCAGATGGAGCGATCACATTTCTTCTTGTAAATGCTCATGATATTCGCTTGGCCAGCACAGGTCAAAAAAAGGAATGCAGCTATGTTGCAAGGTGCGATCCACAATAATTGTACACCTCTCCCGGAATACCGTCATCAATGATGGACTTCTTGTTTCTTATAGATTTTATGGCGCTGTTATTCATCCGATGTCGGAACAGAGTCCAGCCCAGGCAGTCCCCGGAGCGTCGTAAGTTCGTCTAAAGCTGAAGAATCCATCGGAATATCTCTGTTGAAAAGTTCCTTGAATTGCTCAGTCGATCGTGCTAGGATTTCTTCTTTTTCTTTAAGCTGAGTAGAGCCATCAGCGGAACGAACAAGTGCAATGCTTTTGCGCTAAGGACCGAGGATACGATTAATGAAATCATAAAACTCATAAGTTTTGTTTTCTTCAACGTTGAAATTCTTCAGATTTGTAGAGCCACCAGTTGTTTTGATCTTCCCGAAGCTTCCATTGTGCCTCTGCTCGTAAGCGACGCCAGTTTGGCGTGAGTACGAGAGCGTGGATGCGCAAGATGAGCGTCGTGTTCTTGATTCTTTGAAAGGGCTGGATGACTTCCACGAATTCATCGAACCAATCTGGGTTCCTTCACTGAGTTATTCCAAGCGTAGTGTCAGCCGCTTTCCTAATAGCTAAGATGGCGGAGTCCCATCGGTGGGAGGTGCTGGAAGTGATTGATAGACATTGAGTAAATTCGCTTGAAGTTCGACTCGTTTTGATGCAAGACAGACAACATTGAGTTTAGGGGTGGTTTTAGTTTGCGGGCCGGAGACCGAAGCGATAGATTCATACGAGAGAAAAATCCAGTTGTCCGCTCCACGCATGGCATGAATTTGAAGGACATCTTTTCGATCGCGTAGGCTGACGATTATGCAATCCAACAGGTGCCATGTCCAAGAGCGCGGATGAATACATGAACAATTTTATTTGTTCGAGTGATGAAAAATGGTATTGGTAATCACAAACTGTTGCTCGGCACAAAGGCTTAGAAGACGCAGTTCGTTGCATTCATTTTCCCAATACCCAGCGAGCCAATGACTCCCGTCCATAATGACATATTGGAGCCCACTCGAACATTAGGAGGAGGATTTTTTTCTCTCCGGGGTACTGATCGCAGGGCTGTGTCGAAAGATTCATAAAAGGCATCTTTATCCCTTCGTAGGTATCCAGGGTCGGGGCACAAACACTGAAAATGGCTGTGTGGACATTATTTGAGAGAGGAATTCTGAGGGTCATTAGTCTTTCGGTGTGACCAGTCGGAACAGAAAGGAGGTTCCTTGGAAGCGTTGAAAAAACTGCGACTTTCTCTGGCGGGAAGACCTTTCCAGAATTATGTATATCCCTCGCCCTCCTCATCGGGGAATCTTGTTTCGCTGAATGCAGCGATATCTACATTGCACTAGTGCAGTTCTTTGGTGTGGTCTAATATGATCGGAACAGTCCACTAGGATTCATATATATTTCAGGTATCAATTTCCTTCGTCGGCCGCGACAAGGTACAACGAACCAGGTGCGGCATCATCGCCAGTAGAGTTGTAACCAGCATATTTTTGGCCACATTGTCCTGAGTATAACGATAAACTGTATCCAGCAGCAAGGCCTCTGATCGGGAGGTTTTGAGGGGTGTGGAACCACGTCTTAATTGTTGTTATTCCCAGTGGACCGAAGGTGGTAGCACCTGTTAGGGTCCCAGATATGTGTATATAGCTTTGACTAATCTTACCTAAGCAACACCGACCGCTGGGCGACTGTTAAGTAACCCAGCTAACCTAGATATTCTAAGGGGTGTAGTGGAACCCTGGTGAAGGAAATGCCATCGAGGTTTCTTGGTAGCCAAAATTTGTGCCATTAGTGGGCATGCACTAAGGTGAACCCAAAATGACCTGAACTTTGGCAGCTCGCTGCAACTCTCGGACCAGCCGTTCAGTCGTCTAGGATCCTCTCTTTTCCACTGAAATTGTTTTTCCGGGAGCGTGCGTGTGGTTGGGACTGCGCAATTCTAGCACCACATTAAACAATTCTGAATTCGGGATCTGTCTTTCCTCTTATTTTTCTAAAAGTCCTGAAGCGACGGGCGACAGACGACGGGCGACGAGGACAGGCATAGGATGATGCTGGCAGCCCTTAGTCAGAAGCCTGCACGTGGGCGGCGTAAGCAAGATGGCTGTTTAGTTGCGCCCCTGGGACTATGCATTGTCTACCTACTTGCGCGACCAGGCGGACCTTTTTTAAGGAGAGGCATCGCTTGCCTCGCATGAGGTGGGACCTTTATAAATATATATATATATATATATATATATATATATATATATATATATATGTGTGTGTGTGTGTGTGTGTGTGTGTGTGTGTGTGTGTGTGTAGTAAAGGTAACCATCCGTTGATATATAATCCAACTGGATTCTAGTAATATAAAGTATTAAAACTGATCCATAAAAAGCGCTCATAGTATTTATTATTACAGAGCAGATAAACAATAAAATCCCAAATCACATCAAATGGGGAATGCCCAATTTCAGCAGACGAAAATATAGATCGTCTGTCTTATAAGACAGACGACCTATATTTTCGTCTGCCGAAATAAGCTATTGACAATATGACATGATTTTGTTTTTTATTGTTTATTATATATATATATATATATATATATATATATATATATATATATATGTATTCTATGACTGGTTTCAACTCAGATATGGAAAGGATCGGGTGACCTGTTGCTCGGTGAATGTAGGAAATCACCCTGTCCAGAGACTGATGTTCATAATTGAGCATTCTGTGATCTATTACGGGTTTTTATACTACTGCTCCCACAAAACAAAGCCCAAGACTAACTGAAGATAAAGGGTTAATGTTGAAGTAAGAATTAATATTATGGGAATATTCTATGGTAGATAACGATTGATCCTAGACATGAAGAGGTTAAAATCATTGTGACCGAGAAGGAGTCTCTCGGGAGTCTGTTTAAAAATGTAAATTTTGAAGAAAAAGCTCTATGAGTGGGATATTCTTCTTACAAGTCGAAATTCGGTGGGAATGTTGATGAGCTGACCCTGTGTACATAGCTTGGTGGGTTCTAGCTGTAAAGGTCTGAAATTTTGTAACTAAGGATAGCAGCTCACCTGACCGTTTTCAATATAAACACCATAGAATAGCGAGCAATTTTCCGTTTGTTGGAATCGGATTTCCAGGATGGAAATAATTAATCACCAGCAAGACCCAAGAATTTGTTTTTAAACTCTGTTAAACTGGAGAGTTAGCACTGAACTGCTCCAGCTCTGATATAGTAGCAATGTCCCATGTTTGATCTGAACATATTCTTTTTTATGCATAGAGCATGGCTGGAGGTATTAGTTATTTTCTAGAGATGTATGAAGGACCGAACATTTTGTCAACATCTTTAGCGATGGTACAAAGTTTCAAATTCCAGTTAGCTTGTTGAAAATGTTAAAATATTTGTAAATACAGATGCATTGTTTACATTCCAACAGACTTGGTTCCAGAATCGTCTCAATTGATCTGCTTGACGAAACAAGAATAATTCAATAATACATCAGCTATTTATACACAGTTAATATCGTTAAAGAATCTGCGTCTTTTAGAAAATAAATTAAACAAATATTAATTATGAATAAGATTGTTTACATGCTAGAGAAACTGGATTTAAGTGGTATCTAGTAATTATGTCCGGACTAAAAGTTGCTACAACATCGATGGCCGGAAAATTGGCGTTTAAATGCCTTTGATAAGAAGTCGCCGTAAGACGTTAAGAAATTTCTTTTAGCGTTCTGGGGCTCGTAAAAAGACGCATGTGAACAAATCTTGTCACAACATTCTAAGCGTAGCAACAAAATTCGATAGACGCAAGAATCAATTGGCATGGAAAGCAAAATAACTATTTTTTCGCTTTTACTGGAAGACAGCGAATTAAAACCATTATTTCTACCTTTCTCTATGATCGTAACAGCAGACAGAAAATGACTACACCGAGAAAGATTACCAATCTCTCACTCTCTCTGAATCTCTCACTCACTCCCTCACTCACTCACTCTCACACACAAAAAATACGACACATATGAATACAGTTCTACATGCATACACAAACATGCTAGTATAGAAAAAGATGAAGAATTTTATAGAATAGATTTTGATATTTTTAAAAAATAAATTTACTCTGAAGAACATAGCATCTGACCATTTGATGAATAAGAATAAAATAAAATTCTAATTAAATATAATAACTGTTGTTCTCCAAATGCAAAAGTCGTATCAGTTAATGTTTTACATTCATTCGAAATAATATAACATTGGTAACTAACTTTGGTATTTTTAACTTTATTTCTTTGTTAGAAACCCCCCCATGATACTGTTGCAGTACATAACCTCTACCCCAGGCCATAATTATTATCATGTGATAATCAACACATGGTTCCAAGAACATCCGAGACGATTATGGAAATGGAGAGACCCAGTAGGCGAAACTAAAACCAAATTCACTACATAACTATCAACAAAAAAATTCAGGAATGTAATAGTTCACTGCAAAACTGAAGAAGTGACCATCGCCTTGTTATATGTAAACTAAGAGTGAAACTGAAGAAGCCTAATGCAGCACCCAAACCTGGAGGAAAAATATATGAACAGTGTGAAAAGAAGATATGAGGGTCAAAATAGAAATGGTAACACGAAATAGAACGAACTAAGAGAAGCTTTAATGATATCAGCAAAAGATGTCTTCCGAAAGGAGAATGGAGGAAGAAGAAAAAAAAAACGAATTAATGACTGATGACATTCTTGATATGATAAAAAGGAGACAGAAAACTCTTCCAAAATACGGAACGGAATACAGAAAATAACACAACGAAATAAGGACCAAATACAGTCTGGCTAAATAAGAGTGACTCAAAAAAAAAAAAAAAATGTGCAGAAATCGAGAGATTGAGTAGCAACAACAAAGGAAATATGCATAAGCAAATAAGGACAGAAAACATGCTCGACGACAGGGTGCTTAAAATCCAAGGATGGAATGCTCATATAAAAAAAGGGAAAACTTCTTTCGGGTTGGAACGAATTTATTGGTGAACTCTTCCCCGACGAATGAGAACAACCGGCAATACACAGAACTACTGACAGACCTAAAATTCTAAAAACTGAAATAGAAGTTGCACCGGCAAAATTGAACAGCAACAAGGCGGTAGGGCCAGACGGAATTGTAACGGAAATACTGAAAGCATTACATGGCTTTGGCATAGACAAGATTAAAGGAATAATAAATGAAATTTACAACAGTGGGGATATACCGGAAGATCTCAGCAGATCTATTTTTATAGCACCGCCTAAAAAACAAAACAAAAAAAAAAACACTCGCCATCGAATGTAAACTCCACCGAACAATCAGACTCGTGAGCCACATAACAAAACTCGTCATCTGTATTCTGATGAATAGAACGCGTTGCAGAATCAGGCCAGATATAGGACAAGAACAATGTGAGTCGTTAAAGACTACGCAAATATTTGTTGAAACTGCTCAGTAACGTTCATATATCTGGGAAAGTTATACGAATAATCAAGAACCTGTAATGGAAGAAAACGGTCTGCGTACGCATAGAAAATGAGTTCAGCCGATATAGAAAAACAGAAAGGTGCGTAAGGCAAGGATGTGTCTTCTCACTGGACTTATTCAACCTATGCATTGAGGCAATTCTGAGAGAAATGGAAATCCTACCAGGATTCATCATTAGCGGTCATGATCTTACCAACATAAGATGCACAGATGAGACACTGCTGACAGCAGACACAGAAAGTAAATTACAAAACATCCTACAGAATGTAGCGAAGGACAGCGAGAAGAAGGGACTAAATATAAACTATATAAGATAGAATACATGGGCAGCAGCAAAAATCTAAGCCCGAAATGCGATTTACAGGTCTGGGATACTAAAATCAAACAGGTGCGGAAATTTAAATATCTGGGAAATATTCTGATAAATGACGGTGAGATCCGAAGACGTATTGGTATGGCCAAAGACGAATTCTAAATTCTAGGCAGAGTCTTACGACACAGGAGGATTTCATTAGTAACAAAGAAAAGAGTACTGAACTTCTACGTAATATCTGTCCTCCTTTACGGCAGAGAATGTTGGACGGTCTCCTTTACAGAAGCAACAGAGACATGGCTCTACAGAAGGATGATAAGTATACCATAGACGGAACATGTGAGCAACGATGAGCTTTTGAAGAGGATACAAACAAAGAGGAAACACACTTAACATCAGGAAGAGACAACTGAAACTTCTGGGACACTTAATGAGAAAGGGAGTATTATAAAATCCGATACTCACAGGGCGGAGAGAAAGAAAAATGGACAAGGGGAAGCAATACGCGACATACTTAACGAGATTAAGTAAGTGGATGACATAATAGGGTTCGAGAGAAGTAGCAAAAGGACAAAACTTATTGAGAACTAAAAGGGATAGGAGGAAGTGGAGAGCCATGATCGCCTACGTCCTGAAGGGACAAGGCACACAAAAGACGAATGAAGAATCCAGACTAAGATGCCGCCTTTGCAGTCGATACCATTTGAGGCCTATTAATTCTTTCTTATAAATTTTGCGTTTCGTAAATCTATTTGAATTCATTGTTCTCCCATTTCTAATTCTTCTTATTTTGCAAAAGTGTTCATGTTTGTTTCAAGCACGCCAATGATGATGAGCGCAGCTGTAACTGACATATTCAATAATTTATTTCTTTACAAACATCTGTCGGGCGTTTAATTTACCGTCAGTTTCATTCAGCAGACTGATGAAAAAGTGACATCGATTGTATGAGAGATTTTATTATCTGCTATAACTAAATCTAGTCTACGCGAGTCGTTTTGATTTAATTCTTATCTTTACTAATTTACCCATGCGGTCAAAAAATAAATAAACAAATAAATAATTGAAACTATTTTGCATTGCAATTAGAAAATATATTAAAAAAAAGCAATATATATTACAATGCAATTTCACATTTATATTCAGGAATTCTTGCATATTAAACTGGTAACTTTCTTTCGACGAGTGAATAATTATGGAATTTTATTTATGGAGTTTAATATAATTGATTTTTCTTTCTGTTCCATCCCCATAAGAAATCGCTACATAAGAGTGCGGAATTTCCCAACTCCTTTAATGGAGTCTGGTATGGTAAAAGAAAACATGAACACAAAATAAATAAATAATAATAATAATAATTAAAATATAAAATTAAATCCCTATTTGACATTCCATCAATCACGGAAATGCTGAAGCAGAAAATTCTGCTAAAGGCACAGAGACCAAGACGATACGAAAAATGTTGTAGGATCTATCGCCAAAATAAAAAATTCCGAACTGATCTTAAGAAATTTTACAGGGAAATTGGAAAAACACCTATATATGTCGAAAGGCTCCCATCGATTTCTAATGTACAGATATTGTGGGAAAATATTTGGAGCAGCCAAAGGAATATAACCCAAATGCAGAATGGATCCGGCGTGAAGAATAACGAATGCTGGATACACCTCTGCAAGAATAGGAAAATATATCCACAGATGATGTTAGGCAAGCTCTAACGAAATCCCAAAATAGAAATCCCCATGAAATAACAAGGTGCCCAATTTCTGGCTGTATCATCTCTCATCTACCCATGAAATTCTTGCAAAAACATTATCAACGCTTGTAAATAATCCCAATAAAATTCGGGAATGGATTACTGAAGGTATTACATACCTCATACCAAAAACAACTGAAACAGACGACCCGAAAAATTATAGACCGATAACATGTCTTTCCACAACGTATAAGTTGATCACGTCTGTACTGACGAACCGTACTTATTCCTTTTCGAAAAAAGCAGCATTCTTCCCCTGGAACAGAAAGGATGCAGGAGAGGTTCATATGGCTGCAAAGATTAATTACTGATAAATAAAATGTTCCTGGAACATTGCAGGAGACGACGTAGAAATCTTAGCGCAGCGTGGATTGATTATCGTAAAGCATTTGATAGTGTTCCACATTCTTGGATCCTTAAAAATTTGGAAATGTACAAAGTCTCCCCTGTGGTATTAAATTTCCTTAAGAACAGCATGTGAATGTGGAACACCAAACTATACCTTAGTCACACCAGAGGCACTGCCATATCCAACCGTCTAAATATCCGACGTGGAAACTTTCAAGGAGACTCTCTGTCTACAACAGTAGCCATGGTTACAAAATAAATAAGAAAATATTCAATCACCTACTCTACATGGATGATCACAAACTCTTTGCCAAAAACGACAATGAGTTGAAGGGCCACCTCAGTACTGTAAAATACTTCAGTGACGACATATGTATGGACTTCGGATTAGATAAATCTGCAAAAAGTAACATTCAAGGTAGACTTACAGAAACACCCTTAATAAATTTAGATTTTGTCCCAGAGAGAACTGAAGCATTATGACGCTTATAAGTACCTAGGAATTAGCGAAGGAGATGGCATACAACACCTCCAAATGAAAGAGAAGTTAAGAAAGGAGTACTACAGGCGAGTACGTCTGTTACTAAATACCGAGATAGACTCAAAAAAAAAAAAAAGAATATCAGCCATAAACACATTGGCTGTCCCTGTGGTGCAAAACAGTTTTAATGTCCTTAACTGCACCATAGCTGAAGTTAGGCAAATGGACGCCAAAACGAGAAAGCTTCTCACTTGCATGCATCATCCCAAAGCTGATGTTGATCATCTGTATGTGCCCAGATCCGAAGGAGGCAGAGGATTAGTTCAACTAGAACTGTCCTACAAAACTACAACAATTGGCCTCTGAAAATACTTGGAAACTACAGAAGACTGGATGATGGTATGTGTCAAGGAACATGAAAGTAGTAAGCGTTTTTAATCCGTAATAAAGGATGCCAACAAATTCAATATGGCATTTCAAATGGGCGCAGAAATACAAGTAAAGCACAGTACACCGGCTGAAGCTGCCTAACGAAAGTAAAGACAAATGCAACCGACCAGATACTGAAACAATGGCAAGATAAACCGCTTCATAGCCAGTACTCTGCACATACCAAACAAGATGACGTAGACAAAACCCGTACCCATCAGTGGCTACGGAGTGCAGGGTAGAAAGCTGAAACTGAAGTTTTTTATCATTGCAGCACAGAACCAATGCTTGTTAACTAGGAATTATCAAATATATATATTAAAATACTGTGTCAACCCAAAACGCAGATTCTGTGATAATTATCCAGAAATGATTGATCATCTTGTATCAGGTTGCACGATATTGGCACCCACTGAATATAAAACCCTGCATGACAGAGTGGGCCAATATCTGCACTGGAAAATATGAACACCAGCCAGACCCGGTTACGGAGATAGGACCTGTTACAATTCTATGGGATTACACAATACATACTGAGAGAACAATCAAAGCCAACCGCTCAGACATTGCTATTAAAGACCACAAACAAAAAAAAGGGGGGGATTGAAGGGATTCCTGGAAGTCCATGCATCAAAGAGATAAAACAAATTGTTCTGACAAGTACAGCCCACACTTTACGAAGGGCTTAATGTAATTTTTTTTTTTGTCAGTGGAAAGTGTCATGACGCCATTTCTCACCTGAGGTCCCTGTGTGGGACCCGCAAAGAAATGTGTAAACGCCAGAAATCAAAGGAAATAATAATAATAATAATAATAATTATTATTATTATTATTATTATTATTATTATTATTATTATTTTATTATTATTATTATTATTATTGTTATAATTATTATTATTTATTTATTTATTTATAAATTTTGAGAGAACAGCACGTCAAGAAAGTGACGCTGGGAACAAATGTAGAAAACCGATTATATCCATCATGAGACCCAGATTGATAATGGTGTAGCAGGCACATACTTCACAGCCAAATGTACATGATACGGTGAGCGATTTTGATAATCCCTTAGAATCCCAATGCAACTCAATTAGGCATCAATAAATATATTTAATCAAGATAATACTTCGCTTTAGGAAGGATAACATAAAAATCTATCCATTACGTTGTTATGTACAAATAATATATATATATATATATATATATATATTATATAATATATGTTATATATATATATATATATATATATATATATATATATATTATCTATATATTATAATGTAATATAATATAATATATATATATATATATATATATATATATATATATATATATATTATACACCTCATATATAATATAATATATATATTATATATATAATATAATTTATATGAGGACTTTCTCAATGTTAACCTCTAGAAAAAGACAATATTTCTAAATGTAAAAGACAATAAGAAAAACTGTAATAGTTGCCGACGCGTTTCGCCCAATGTGGACTTTTTCAAGGCAAAAAAAAAAAAAAAACGAAATTATTAAACAAATTAAATAATAACAAAACAATATGTCCTTAGCAACTGGACAGTATGAAAATAGTGTTCTCTAAATTCTTCCAGTTGCTAAGGACATTTTGCTTGAAGATGAAACAGAACTAATGCTTTTAATTTAATTATATAAGATTATATAACTTACTGTTCTTTCCTTTTAATATATATATATATATATATATATATATATATATATATATATATATATATATACTCACACAATGTGGGGAATAAATATTCGTACATATACCAATTTTTAATTTATTGTATTTCCAACTAATAAATAAGCATACTTTCCAGATAATTAACTGTATACATGTATAATAAATAATAAGCATAGAAGACAGAAGAAAATTGATTCAATAGAAATAAATCGCATTTATTTATTTTTATGAGTGAAATACGTAAATCTCACATTTTAAAACCTTTAAATTGCTTTAATAATCCACATTATTCAAGTGGAATATACTAGAATGTGCCAATAATGTTATCAATAGTTCTTTTTAGCCTGGAATTAACATTCGAGGAAGAAGGTTATCATCATGGTAAGAGGTAAAGAATTGATAAATTCCAAAGAGAACTGGTTGTTAATCTGGAAAGAAAATAAAAGCTACATGAAATTCTCAGACAACCTGAATATACATTTCAAGGTATAAAATTTTAAAAGAACAGGTGCTTAACGTAAGATTTCTTCAAGATGTTCGAAGAAATTAATGCGTCAAATTAAACAAAATCCAATGCCAACACGTCACTAGGTTCAGGATGATTTTCTTCTATCAGGAATCTGTTTCACCGAAAATAAACCACGAAATTCATAGGAACAATCTAAATACACACTCCACTGAGAAAACTTCAGTGCTATTGAAAAGACGCCAGTTTTAAATTACTTCGTGAACATAAGAATAAGGAAAAATCGCATTGGGAAAGAATATTATGGAGAGACGAAACCAAAATTGAGTTATTTAGATGTAACTCTAGAAGTCATGTATGGATGAAAGTTGGCGATGCCTTCAAACAAAATAACACAGTTCCAACAGTGAAATTTATTGGTGGCAGTATTATAGTTTTGGAATGTTTTTTCTGCAAAAGTTACTGGCAACATATCAGTAATAGGTTGTAGAATGAATATCGCATCATATCAAAATATTTTGGATGCAAATTTAATGATTTTGGTAATTAGATCTTGCAACAAGTTAATAATACTGCAAAATCTAGGAAGAAATGGTTTGCTGAAAATAATGTAAATGTCCTGAAATGGCCAACTCAGTCCTAAGATTTAAATCCATTCGAGTATCTGTGGTGTTATTTGAAAATTCAAATCCAATCGAGAGCTCCAACAAACATGCCGAACCTAATGACCATATGTAGAGAAGAATGGAACAAAATACCAATCAAATTTGCAAATCGTTAATTCAGTATTACAAAAAAAGGGTGGTTGCTGTAGAAGTGAATAATGGTTATTCTATAAAGTATTAAATAAAGATAATGTATTCTTTTTAATTGTACGAATAATTTTTTCATCCATTAAAATGGAAAAATAAGATTTATTTATATTAAATCATTTTTTTCTGTTTTCTATGCATATTTAGTTATTATGCATCGGTGTAGAGTTACTTATATGAAAATTATGTTTAGTCCTTAGTTGGAAATACAATAAATTAAATTCTGAATTACCCCAACTGCATATTCTTGATATATATATATATATATATATATATATATATATATATATATATATATAAAGAATTGTCTTTTAGTAATTCTAGTCAACCTATGAAACCGTTGTCCAATGCTATTGAAAATTTATTTTAGATTAGACACGCCCTTTGAAAGGGAATACGAAGTAGACATTTCAATTTCTTTTAAACAAGTTCACAAAATTGCCAAGGCTGCTCGAGTCATTTGTGCTGTTTACAGGGATGAATTCATTACTGACAGAATGCCAACGAAATAGTTTTCCTCATTTCAAGGAGGTGAAGTTCGAATTCACACTCTTCGCATTCTGGCCGATATTTTCAGTTTAATAACAACCACTTGCACGCACTGATTAAAGAACCGTACCAGACTCCTAAGGAATTGGCTCAGAAGATTGCAATCTCTCTTTTTATATGGCAACAAAGATGAGGACAACAGTCCAAACAATATAAATAATGTAAATAATTTGAATGCCTCATCTCAGAAATATAGACAGAAATTAATTTTCTTTTTTCTTTTTAAAGATTTGTATTGATCTGAAAAATGATAACTTATATATGTAGCCCAGGTTTGCAGGAAGATAATTCATATTCAGTGGGTGGTGGCCATTATCGTTATTGATGGACATATTCAGAACCCAGATTTCTCGATTATTGATGATTCTATCAAGGAAACGATGAGCAGAGGACGACACTATGAGCAGGTTATGTAGCATTCGAATTCCTGACTCATTGACTTAGCTAAAAAGATAATCTTCATTGTCAGGCAGAGAACAATATTATGCATAAACCGACGAACTGTCAAATTCCTGACATATTGAACAAGTTCAGACACTAATCTTCAATGCCGGGCAGAGGAGAGGATCTTGATTAATCCTAGGAGCATTCAAAGGTTGACTGGCAGAGGTCAGCATTATTATTAAGCTTAGGTGCATTCAGATGGCTCCCCTAATGTCCAAGCTTAATCGACAATTTTCAGTGACGGGCAGAAGGCAGCTCTATCATTAAGCCGAAGAGCATTCAGATGGCTCAGCTATTAACCAAGCTTAAAAGCTAATCTTCAATGACGGTAAGAGGTTAGAACTATGATTAAGCAGGGGGGAATTCTAAGGGTTCAACTATTGGCCAACATTAAACGCTAATCTTAAATGACGGGCAGATGCGAGGATCATGATTAAGCCGAGGACCATCCAAATGGCTCAACTATTGACCAAGCTTAAACGCTAATCTTCAATGGCGGCCAGAGGAGCATTCAAATGGCTCACCTACTGACTAAGCTTGATCGACAATCATCAATGACAGTCAGAAGACACCTCTATCATTAAGCCGATGGGCATTCAAATGACTCAACTATTGACTAAACGCTAATCTTCAATGACGGTCAGAGCAGCATACCATGACTAAGCCAAGCGGCATTTAAATGGCTCATCTATTGGCGAAGGTTAAACGCTAATCTTCAATGACGAGCTGAGGACAGCACTATGTGTAAGCCTAGGAGCATTCAAATGTCTAATCTATTTTCCGGTTTTCTGAGGGTTTTTTTTAATCATTGTATATAATTTGTATTAAAGTCTGATAATTCCTGTGTAGTTTGCTTCGGATTTCTTCCCGTATGGTTTTAAGAATTTTAATAGGAATAACATGTGCTGGTTCCCAACGCGCGTAATCAAGAGTGAAGTATATTCTGATAGAAACAGCATCGTTGCCATGTCTGTTTTATTTAAAACTCCAAACTACTTTTATGTGCCGCGTCCCTTCTAGTCATAGGCGATCATGACTCTCCACAACTTTCTATCTTGTGTTTTTCTCCCTTTGCTAAGGCCCCTGAGCTCCGTTCCACCATTCATTTACATATGCTTTTTAGGTAACTGGTTTGATGCCTGCTCTTTTCTCTCAACATGCCTCGTGACTGTTAAATTTTTCCAAGGCCTCCTTTCTCATTATGCGTCCAAGAATCTTCAACTTTTTCTGATTTTGAATATAAGTATTCTTTCTGTTGTTATTTTTTAAAGACTCCCTTGCAGTTTACTCGCTCCGTCCATGGAATCCTCAGTATCATTCTGTAGAACTACGTCTTTACTGCTTCTTGTTTTTTTCCCTCGTCGTTCGGATAATGGTTCAACATTCATTGGGATATAATAGCGTGAATAGCAATACAACATGCTTCTCTTTGTTTCTAATGAAATCATTCCATTTCTCAGTAATTTATTAATTTTTGGTATGTCTCTTTCGTTAGTCCAATAAATGTTCGGTACCCGGTGTTTCTTTTCCAATCGTCCATTAAGACGCTTCCCAGATATTTGAATTTCTGCATTTACTTGATGTTTATATCTCTAATTCAGAACTCGTACCTGGAGTCTCTTCCTCTTGGACACTTAAAAAAATCACTTCCATAGATCAAATATTACCTCTTAATTCATTATTTAAATTATTCGGACTATTATCTGTCTATATTTCTGAGATGAGGTATTATGTACAGTATTTACATTATGCGGACCATTGTCCTCATCTTTGTCGCCATATTTGCCACAACGTTTCGGCCGTTGTACGCTCCGGCCTTCTTCAGGTGGTTGGAATTTCGAACTGAACCCTTTATTTCGATCCCTTAACCGGGTATTGAACTCACACTCTTTGGGTTTGTCACTGTGGGCACATGGCACAGTGGATAAAGGCGTTGGTTAGATCCAGTGACAAACCCAAAGAGTGTGAGTTCAATACCCGGTTAAGGCAGTGGAGAACTTTCAGAGGGAAAATTAGCAGGGGATAACTGATAACTGACATCCATCAAACATGGCACGTGGAACTAGAACCGTCTACCCCAGGGATCGAAATAAAGGGTTCAGTTCGAAATTCCAACCACCTGAAGAAGGCCGGATCGTACAACGTCCGAAACGTTGTGACAAATATGGCGACAAAGATGAGGACAATGGTCCGCATAATGTAAATACTGTCGGACTATTATCTTCATCTTTGTATTTCTGGATTACCATCCTGGGTGACGTTAAACATCATCCGGTACAACGCCTCTGATTCGGAGATTGGAAGTTCTGAGAATCGTGGAACCAAAATTTAACTGTTTTTGTTTTTAGGTCGAACCTAACCCGGAGTGGTAGCACCTGTTAGAGACCCAGCCATGGGAAATGTTGGCTCCCAAAAAACAAAACAGTAAAATTTTTGATAAACTTTCCATCAATATATATTTTTATTAAAATTACTTTTAATAACTTTTTCAAAATATTACCAACAATACATTTTATCTACAAACTATATATCTCAATATATACGTTTATTCTGAATGTATTAAATTATTCATAAAACACCTGTAATTGTAAGTATAAAATTGTGTTCAATATATTAGGTTGGTGCAAAAATAATGACGTAATAATGTCATTTTTTGACGTATTTTTAACGTCAAAAAACGACATTATTACGTCATTATTTTTGCACCAAACTAATATTTAGATTTCAGCATTAATCAACCCATAATTGTTTATATTCCGCTAAACAAAATCATTCCACCAACAAACTTTCTGGTCTAAATAGTTTATTATTATTTGTATAGTTTTATTTAATCAGCATAGCATATGACTTTTGCTACATATGTAATTTTCAGAAGAAAATCCCTTGAAGTCTGTCTTCTTAAAGCTAATGATAACGTATGTAATGCACATATTAGAGTTGTTCATGAAAGAGGTTCACTAGCTGCTTCTCTCCGCGAAGAAAAAGAAATCATAATATTTCAAATAAGCTCTAGCAAATCCATAACCCTTTGGCCCTAATGAGCTGTTTCTATGGAAATAACCTTATTTCAATACAACCGTAAAAATAATAGAATAAAATGGCTGGAAATATGCTTTTTCTTTCCCAATTTCATGTAGTGTGCGTACTTATTCTTTGTCGAATGCCGTTCTGCTGTTCGAGATTTCCAATTTGTTGAAACGTGAAAGAAATAATGGTCTAGGAAACGAAGCCAAAGGATTTTGCCTTTGCTGAACTGCCAACGGACTATTTCTATGTGATTGTTCGTAATTGCTCTGAGCTGAAATAAGACGGCGGAATAAGAACGATATGAATGAAAGAATCTTGGTATTTTAAATGCGGAACAGAAAGATATTTTATAGGCGATAAGTTGGACTAAATCCATGATATATGCGTTTTTATTTTAACGCTAACTACGTAGGTTAACTGCGTCTTTCAAATAATTATAGTGAGCTGTGTATTATCATCATTACTATTATTATCAATATTATTATTATTATTATTATTATTATTATTATTTACTAACATTATTATTATTAATAATAATAATAATTCGGTACTTCGATAGTTTACGAGCTCAGCGTCGTCTTTCTACTTACACCGAACTGTGTAGTTGCATTATTATTATTATTATTATTATTATTATTATTACTATTATTATTAATATATTTCCATTGATTTCTGTGGTGTACATAGTTCTTTCTGGATCCCGCCCAGAGACCTAAGGTTAGATATGTCATCACTGACAAAAAAAAAAAAAATAAAAATAAATAAATAAATAGATAAAGCCCTTTGTAAGGTGTGGGCTGTACGCGTAAGAACAACTTTTTATATTTGTTTAAGGCATGGACTTCCAGGAATCCCTTCAATATGTTTACTGGAATCTTTTCCAACGAACACGTGGGCTCCAACTACAACAGGGATTGTTGATGTTCCCATGTGCCACATTTTTGACATTTCTATTTCAAAGTCCTTGTATTTTGACAGCTTTTTGAATATCTTCAAAGATACATTGCAGTCAGCAGGGACTGCCATATAAATATTTGTTGTCTCTAATATATATATATTTATATGTATATTTATATATGTGTGTTGTCTCTAATATATATATATATATATATATATATATATATATATATATATATATATATATACTAGCAGTAGAGCCCGACATTGCCCAGCGATGTAACAGTAAGAGATAGATCAAGTATCGACTATCATAAAGACTGAAAAATAAAATTGACAAAGATTAATGTTTAAGGTTGACGGCCACGCATGTCTTAATTATTTTTTTTTTTACGAATTGGTCAAACCCAAACTCAAACAAAAACATTGTTTTCAATCGTTGAGTCTATCGATTGAATAGAATTTTATTATAAACAATTGTCTTGTAAATGGAATTTTTAAAGCATTCTGAATGTAAAAGTAAAGAAAAAAGTGTGCAAGACAATAAGAAACACTACCTGCCAAAAAAAAGTGAAGTTTTGTTGAAATCGGTTGAAAAATGTAGGAAATCCGATCCCATATATAAACGAACACACACACAAACAGCCTGGGTTTTATAAGTATAACTCCATATGAGTTGTCCCCCTTTAATGCCTCTTAATCGTGTTTTCAAATTGATTTTGTGCAAAACAATTGTGTTTTTTCCAATTTTTGGTGCTGTCAGAACCACCACAAGGTAATTTTACGTCGCCCTGTGAAGTTTTATTGAAATTGGTTGAAAAGTGGAGGAAATCCGAATGCAATATATAAACGTAACAGATACACACACACAATCTGCGTTTTATAATAAGTAAGATGATCTAACAAATCTTATTCATTTAGTCGCTTTTCTGTAATCTTTTACAATTTATGATTTTTACTTATTGAATACAGTAAAAAAAACTTGGACACCATGTGTATTTAAAGTAGTTTCCGGTTATTATTTTTAGTTAGGAGGACTTGAGTATCTTTAGATTTCATTTGTTTAATTTTTGTGTATCGTTCTCTAAAAATAAACTCTGAGTCACCGAAAGTTAACGGCATTCAGACGTTTGAGTAGCCGTCAGTAACTTCCAGCCGGGTGCGATACACTTAACCGTGCTTTCAAATTGATTTCGTGCAAAAACAATTGTGTTTTGCCAATTTTTGACGCTGTCAGAACACCGCAAGGTAATTTTACGTAGTCCTGTGAAGTTTTGTCGAAATCGGTTGAAAAATGTAAGAAATCCGATCCAATATATAAACATACAGACACACACAATCTGCATTTTATAATAAGTAAGATGTTACTAAATGGGAACTCGAAACTAAAAACGTGGAAATTTAAAAAGGTAAACCAAGGGTTAATCCAAATGGAAATGGGGTTTTAGTACAATTGGCTAACGTGTGTAGGGTTGGGTTGGAACTATAAAACAAAAAAAGCAGCTAGAACACGTAATTAACAACTTGCGGTGTCCGAAGTTGGCGAATAAAGTAAGCCAAGTACGTGCACGTGGGCAACAATAAACGCAAAAGTGTGAAAGAACGCCCGAGTCATGCAGTAG
>OZ010582.1:127761515-127849015 GCA_963932145.1 Acanthosepion lycidas
CGCTGGGGTAGACGAAATACTGAGGCAGTTACGATTCCTATCAACACCAAGCGCCCATGAAAAATAAAGAAAGTGGTCTTGTTTCATCTGGACAATGTTCAAGGAAACAATTACTTGATTACAATGGCTGATGTGTGTGACTTTCGTTTCGAACTGGTTAATCACTCTCTCTATTTTCTCCTGCCACTATATATATATATATATATATATATATATATATATATATATATATTATTTTTTGTTGTGTGCCTAATTTCTCTTGCAACTAAATAATAGAACTCCACCAGTTTTCTGTTCCAATACCGGTGATTCACAGTAATTACTATAGTAACGCAAAGTCTAGATCGAACAGCGGAATGACAGTGATGTTTAGGTGAAGGTGGCCGGCAAGGCATTCAATACTGCGTGACTGGCAAATGGGAGAGACAATGATTCATCAATAATGAAAAAATCGATAGAAAAACACCGTTAACGTGGTAAATAAATGAGTTGCAAAAAAAAAAAACAAAAAAAAAAAACTCAGCTGGCTTTTCGATATCCACCAAGATAAAGAACATTAAATATTTGTAGACATCTCCGCACAAATACTACCTTAGTTCAAATCATTAAAACCAGTAGCGAAGACAGCAATTTTAGTGACCTATTCTCAATTTATATCCACAAATCAACAGGCTCCTCTGCCAAACTTTAATTGTTGGAATTGCTACGAAACATTCACATATTTGGGAAGGATATTAAACTAATCTAGAACTTAGAATAGGAGTGAATAAACGGGATAAACAAAGTAATTCAGTAAATGTTTGTCTCAAGGTCCTTAATAATATCCAGAGACGGATATGCAATGTAAATGTCCCTGATCTGGCATCTCATCTGCAGTCGCTCTCTCACAGACGTTTCGTCGCCCCCCTCTGTCTTTTTTACAAATACTTTCACTGTAACTGCTTCGAGTAGCTGCTTTCGTTGGTTCCCATGAATTTAAGCATTCTACGAGGCTGGCATCTCACTCTCACCTTTTTACTGTTAAATGTAGCCGTGTCTTCTACTCCAATAGCTTCATGTCTCGCACTTCTCGCCTGTGGAACTCTCTCCCCTTTTGCTGTTTCCCTGATAACTATAATCTCCAACTATTCAAAGGTAATGTCAATCGACGTCTCCAGATGCCTTGATCTATCCCCTATCTTTCTCTTCATCCTTTCCTCTATCAATCCTATTTGCTCTAGCTCCAACTCTCTGTAACCCCTTGCGTGCTTGTGGCTTCCCGCGTTGCTTGGGGTGAAACGCTTAAAAAAAAAATAGAAATGAGGTGTAGTCACCGGTCTTATTCAAAGTATACAGTCATGCAATTCTTAGTCAATTAAAAAGTCCTTCCCAGATTCATTATTTGTGGCCATAATCTTAGTAACGTTAAATATACAAATGAAACAGGACTAATAATAGACAAAGAACAAAATAACTGCAGGAATATCTACGGAACGTAATGAAGAAAAGCAGGGACAAAACGCTAAACATTGGTTGGGTGTTATTGTTTAGCGGCATATCAACTCCGCTACGGGTTTTTATGCCAAAATCTAAATATTTTGTACGCATTTTGTTAGATAATAATAGTGTAGTGATAGTCCAAGTCTTACTAATTAACCCATAGCTTGGAGAGAAGGGATGGATTCATACGTTTCCCTAGGCACGTAAGTGAATATAATGAACCCAACAGAAGTTGAAACTCGACTCACCTATTAAAAATTCCTAGCCATAATCAATTACAACATCCGCAGATCCAAGCTTACAGCTCCAGGTATTCTCAAGCGATCACCCATCTAGGTACTGACCAGTCTTGATGCTGCTTAACTCCGGGGATCGTACGGGTTAATATGTAAAATATGCAGATGATCCAGTGTTGGCAGCGAACACGGAATGGAAATTACAAGAACCCCCACAGAACGAAGTGAAGAATAGCGAGAAAAAAATAAGTAAACACTAACTGGAATATGCCAGACTACCTGATTGTCAGCAAAAATGCCAAACCATCTTGCAAATTACAAATTGGAGATTCCAAACTCAAACAAGTACAACAACTTAAGTATTTAGGAAGAGTTGTAACAGATTCCGGAAAGAGTGACACCGAAATCCGAAGACGCATTGGGATAGGGAAAGATGCCTTCCAAAAGCTCGGTAAAGTATTAAGAAATAGGAAAATTTTGTTAAAAACATACTGAAAGTTTATGTAATATTAGGTCCTCCAATGTGGCGTAGAATGTTGGACAATCCCGTCACAGGTGAAGAAGAAAATTGAAATAACGGAAATTTTGTTCTACAGGAGGATGCTGAGGAAACCACTGAATAAATATTTGAGCAGCGACAATGTTTTATGGAAAATGTAAAAAGGACACATATTTATAATAAAAAAAGATACAGTTGAAGTTTTCTATGGTGCATAATGAGGAAAGAGGGTGTGGAAAATTCGACACACAGAGGACATATTGAAGGCAAGAGGGACAAAGGAAAACAGCGCATAACATAAGTAAGGAGAGTTTAGAAATGATAGGACAAAGACGAAATTTACTCAGAGCTATGAAGGATTGAAAATAGGATAGGCCTGATCGCACGTCCTGAAAGCTAATGAGACATAGAAGAAGAAAGGAAGACTGAGCTAAATTATATTTTCGTGTAGGAAGGAAAAAAAGAACAAGCAAATACAATCTTCAATGGAATGGACTCACAGACAAGAAATAATGCACGTAATGAATAAATAGGCGAAAAGAAAAGGAAATATGTATCCGCCTTCGAACATTATGGACTGGCGCTACAGAATTAAAAAGAACTGTACCAAATAATAGAAAACACAACACTTGAGGACTGCCAACAGCAGCAACAACTAAAATCGATGGCTCATGTAATTCTGTCAAAATCAAGATAACAAATGAAAGGTTAGGCATAACAAGCGTATCGATGATAAAAAAAAGTGATAACAGCTCCTGAACTCGAGAAATATATTTACCTGAAAACTGTTTTAAGAGAAAGATAATTTTAATCAAGGATTGCTCCTGAAAAATTTATTTATTCATGCTCCTGAAAAATTTATTTCAGTTGAGTTCTCTGGGGAGGAAGTGTGGGTTTGTAAACAGTGACTATTACGGCTAATAATGCAAGACTCTTCGGTAAAAAGAATGGAGTTCTCACAGTTACTGCGTGTTAATCTAAAAAAAAAAAAACAAAAAAAAATCGCTTAAATTCACCTTCCCTGCCGTGTGTCAACGTGTTAATGGTAGAATCCGCGACTGACACCAATTGGGTTTCGATCCTAGCTAGAGGCAACCGGACGTCTAATCTCACTGATGGACTGACAATATATATATATATATATATATATATATATATATATATATAAAAGATAATGGACTCTCCCGTCGGTTTCGACTTATGGGGATCTGACAGCTTATTGATTCAGTTATGAAAGTTTGTGCGCTAATCTTAAGTGGCATTTCAGACCTGCTAGTGATTTACAAAGGAGGCCACATATGGAGCAAGTGTGAGGATTGTGAAATGAGATGACTGTTAGATTGGCTGACCTTTTAGATCTTGCTCTCGCTTCTTGAAATGGATTCAGACAAGCAGATTGAAAATTGCTGAGTCCACTAAAACACGTTTGTCTCTATTCTACCCGCTCCAAAGCTAAGCGCTTAAGGGTGTTATGTGGTATATTGACGGCTGACAAGTTGCTTTTCAGCTTGTCTTTGTATCTTAGCCATGGGCGTCGTACATTCCTGTAGTCCTGATCTAACTGGCTGTACATTAGGATCTTGGGTATCCTGTCATCAGACATTCTCAAGACATGACCAGTCCATCGTAACTGAAACTGGATGATAAAAGTCTCGATTCCTCCAATATTACACCTGTTAAACAGGTCTACGTTAGATGTCCTATCTTGAAGCTAACTCCACATATTTTCGCAGACAGCTTTTATGGAAAACATCTAGCTGGCCTATATGGTACCTGTATGGAGTCCACGACTCTGAGCCATACAAAATGTTGGCAAATACAACAGCTCTGTAAACCCGAATTTTCGTATCCAGTCGAAAACCCCACTCATTCCACAAGCGTTGGCGAAGTTTGCTGAAAGCACAGGTAGACTTAGCAACCCGATGCATGATTTCATCACCTAAAGTTATATATATATATATATATATATATATATATATATATATATATATATATATATATATATATATATATATATGCTGGATCCTGCCGACAAGAACGGACAAGCCAGACACTTGCACATATGATCTGATTATAATTCTAATAAGGCTTTGTGCAGAATCAACCGCAGCAATTCTTAGAAACTTAGAAAACTCCACTTTCAAGATCGTTATGTCATTATATATATATATATATATATATATATATATATATATATATATATATATATATATATATATATATATAATGGCATAACGATCTATACTTTTATATATGAGGAACAATACTGGGGAAAATGTATGACAAAGTGGTAAAAGTTTACTTGTGACGCTTTTTGTCCTTTTGAACTTCATCGGACTAAATTTGTTATGGTAATGCCACTATTCATTCAGGCCTTCAGTAATGTTACCAATATTTATAATCTGCCTTCCATCTTCAAAGTCCATTCAAAAACCATCAAGAGAACGGTTAATGAATTTAAAAAGTGGGAAGACTAGAGAGGAAAACTGAATCAGCATGTCACAACCGGAAGTGGGATCATCATTTCAACTTAGAACTCAAGATTAATTAGAAAAGATCCAATTCAATCCATAAGACGTGAGAGAGGTGTTTCAGATACGACAGTCCAATGAGCAGTGAAAAAGACTTGGAAATTAAATCCTATGTGAAACATGAGAGGCAACTTATTACACCAGGACAGAAATTTAGACGGTTAAAGAAGCCGAAGATCATTTTGAATGTGTCGGAAAATGATCCTGGAAGAATATATATATATATATATATATATATATATATATATATATATATATATATATATATGAACTTAATTTCAATCTTTAGCTATGATTAATTAATGTCAATTTCGTTTCTGATCGACTCATCACGTTTCTTCTGTTAAGTTTGGAGAGTAATTATAAAATTCTTATTGCTCAAAGTAGTCTACTGATGGCCTGACGCTATATATATATATATATATATATATATATATATATATATATATATATATATATATATATATATAATAAAACCCTCAGAGAATTCCAGTAAGATTTTTTTAATCATTTCTAAGATACAGTGGTCTAGACAATTTACTTCTACCCGATTTGGTCAATTTTGCTGTCACTCGGTATGTATATATATATATATATATATATATATATATATATATATATATATATATATATATGTGTGTGTGTGTGTGTGTATGTATGGATGTATGTCTGTGTAAACACAAACAAAAAAGAGACGTAAGAAGTCAGATTTAGTAGATACAATGCAGATGTCACATATTATAATGATTCTTTTAAAATTATTCTAGCGATAGTGCATAGTTCACATCCTGGGTTCTTAGCAGAAAACTGCATCAAATAAAATTTCCCGTTTAAATCAAGATTAAAGTGGAGGAAACGCTCTAAAAATATACAAGAATACATATTTTGAAAAATGGATATTAACAAGATGCATTCTAAAATGTAATCGATAAAATGCCAGTGTTATTAACTCCTGTCACCTTATCGAATATCCAATATACGTCAATATATTAAGTATTATTGTTACTGAATGAGAAAGCCAATAAGTCAACAAAATGGTTACGGGGGAGAATATCAACGTGCATACAACATGTCACATGATATATCCGTTATGATATCCAGACTCTGATATGGTTATATCAGACAACTTGGTAATCCGTATGGGCAATCCCAAGGAGGATGAAATCCGAAGAGCTCAATGTTAAGTCAGAGCGAATAATTCAATTTAAAGAAAAAACAGACCACTTTCAGTTTCCATTAGTTATTATTTATTTCACCAGAAATTTTCTTTTTCTTTGGATCTTCGGAATTCACGTTCAAGAGTAAAAAACGATTTTAAATTTACATTTTTGAAGGGCAGTATTAAGCTTATATAAGTTGACATAGAGGGTGGTGAGGAATAGTGTGAGAGACATGGTCCAGTTTAGAGAGGGTAGGGAGAGATTTACAATTTATTTTTATTTTTATTACAATACTTAATATTGAGGAGGAAGGGGTAAGGATCAACCATTTAATTAGTCAACTCACCGGAAATGATATGGGAAAAAGGAAGAAAAGAAAAAAAAAAGATAAAAGAAGGAAGTAAAGAGATAAGCGATTTGCTTTATATATATATATATATATATATATATATATATATATATATATATATATATATATTGCAAATCACCCCAATCCAGGCAGGAGTACCACTAGTAGGCAAAGGGTTACAAAGGATTGAAAACAAGACTAAAGAGGCGTGTTAAATGAAAAGATACAGAGAAGGAAGGGGAACAAGCCCAGCCTGTGAGATATCGATTGTGATTACACTTGAATATATGAAGATTATAGTCATTGGGGTAGCAAATAAGAGGAAGGAAGTTCTACAGACGGGAAGTGCGAGAGAAGAAGCTATATAAGTAGAAGAGGCGGTTCGAAGAAACTTCCAACGAGAAGTACGTTAGTCTTATTTGACTTTAACAAAGTTAAATTTTAAATTTCGAATTCCGACACGAACACAGGATTTACACCAGGGTTGAATAAGACTGAACTACTTCTCGTTGGTTGAAGTAGACCTATACCCCCACCATATGAAGTAATTTTCGATTTTGTTATGTAATACTATTTATTGGCGCTATTATAATAAATCATTAATACATTTGATATTACTGGATCTACTTAGATTATATAAGAACGGATTTATTACCTATATATATATATATATATATATATGCATGTATATATATATATATATATATATATATATATATATATATATATATATATATATATGCATGTATATATATATATATATATATGCATGTATATATATATATATATATATATATATATATATATATATATATATATATATATATTCATGAATTATTCATACATAAAACAAATACAAAGGTTAATGATTAAATGGCGAGAAATCCATCTTCTTGAACTTGAGAGTATAAACAAGAACACAATCTATTTCATACATGAGGATGTCTGAACAGACGAAAGCTTGTGAAATAAAAAGATCTAATGCAACGGAAATTTATAAAACAGGATCTTTTCATTCATAAACAGATTCGGGGTTTTTGTATATTATTGAATTGTTCGCGAAGATGGATTTCTCGCCATTTAATCATTAACTTTTGTATTTGTTTTATGTATGAATAATTCATGAATTTGTAAATTAATTGCACCTTTATTGAAATATATATATATATATATATATATATATAATGGATCTATCTATGGTAATAAGAGACGATTCATTTATAAGGAAACCTTTTCCATTCGTTGTCCGAGCAGCCACTACTACTTTTGGTTGAAATTTATCTTTCTATTAAAACAGTTTTTAAGGAAAATATGGTTCTCGAATTCAAGAGCTTCTATCGCTCTTTTCACTATTGACGCGGTTTTTATGCCTAACCTTTTATTGAAAGTTGTTTGGAATGTCAACATCTTGATTATACCGTTATTTTGTTAGAGTTACCTGTGCAATCCATTTTAGTTGTTGCTGCTGTTGACAGTCCCCAAGTGAAGTGGTTCCTATTATTTGACTATCCCGTTCCTCCCGCCTACTGATAGACAGTGTCTTCCTTCTCGTAGACTTGGTTGATATCCAAGAAATAGAGGATCCCCTTTACCCTGTGATTTAACCTACATCTGAGGAGGATTGTAATGCTTTTCCCAACGACATTTCTCCGAAATTTAATGCAAAAGACTAGTGCCTAATTTAAAAATTCCTCTTTTCGTGCCGATAGCTGTTACACTACCTGCTTATGCATATTACTGTAGCCTTAATTCACCAAGAGAAAGCATATTCATGTAAACATATGCAAGCAATCAAGAAACAATGTGAACTAGGGTCGACACATTCTTATTTCTTCTTCTTCTTCTTCTTCTTCTTCTTCTTCGTAGTAGTAGTAGTAGTAGTAGTAGTAGTAGTAGTAGTAGTAGTAGTAGTAGTTGTAGTAGTAGTAGTCTTCTTCTTTTTATTATTTTATTATTCTTTCGTGTGCATATTATTTACTTGCATGGTCAAATCCGATTTCACGTGCACAATTCCTACTTGTCCCCATTCTACCAATAATGTTTTGTTTTCTTTTTAGTCAAATTAGACTCACTTCTGATTTGATTTGGTGTTTCGCTTTTTTCACTTATCTCGCCATCGCTATTTCGTTGGCTTTTCACAGATTTAGCCTTGATGTCATTAGTTTTTTTTTTATGACACCCTTTGAAATGTTGTTCAAGTACTTTTGAAAAAAAAAATGTTTTTATTATTAGTAGTATTAGCATCATTTATCATTGCTTGTTGGTAAACGTCTGTTTTTCTGTTCACTCGTGACTAAAGATAAAACTGGTCATATCTTCTTTATACTGAGAGGCTGTATCCTATATTTAACAAAATACCCTAACTTCTCCGAGGGGGAAAGCTTTTTTTAATGACTCTACTGCAAATCCCAATCTTATATATACAATTTTTTTTTAAATGCTCATTGTGCAATGATAAATTTTAAAGTAATCATAGACTTTATTTACTAGTCATTTCCAAACATTTGTAATGTAATACTTTGAATCATTGTAATTGTTGATCTTTGATTTGTGTGCAATTCTCATATCTAATGGACAGGGACTTCTACCAAGCAGAAGTTTTGTAGTGATTATCGCTGGAGATTGAAAGTCTCATAAATAATTCAACATCTCTTCTGAGCGGTGATATTTTCTGACAGATTAAGGTTCTTCTCCGGATCAGCATTTTTAATCTTTTCCCTTTTATTCTAATCTTTTTGATATTATCATAATCATATAAGCTACTCAAATAACACTGATGATGGCACTTTCAGAACGAAACATGTATCAGCCGCAAAACCAGGCTCTTTGGAACGGTTCTGATCTCTCCAATGACCATTCTTATGGATCTCACCTTCAGTTTCCATCCTTTTTCAAATCTTCTGCATGGTTCAGATGTAGAGTAAAATTGTTGCTTGGGTATATCTAATCAGACACTTTCCAAGATTGCCCTTGACATTTGCTTGTTGGATCTGACTGTAGGGCATTTAGTTAGGTCTACAATAAGTTTCACACATACTCAATAGGGATTACACCTGATGGGTATGGACAAATAGAGAATATAGTATTTCTGGAAAAACATTTGTGTCTGTCACACATGGCAAAAGACTTACGTTCAGTTTCCAGACTAAAACAACATCAGATCTAGGAAATATGGTAAGTCCTTGAATATTGTTACCAGCTCTGTTCTGGGGCTCCTGCCTTATATTTATAGTTTTCCACCGCCATAATGTAGTCCATTGGACCTTTTCTATGAATACTTTCATGGTAATTGTTTTGATTAACTTTTCTGTATGGTATCTAGACTTTATGAAATGCTACAATGTGATACAGTCTCATATTTTTACAGTTGAAATGACTAGATGTAACTGTAACTTCTATGCTAACAGTTTCTTCCATCGCACTTATCGCTTGTGGAACTCTCTTTTGGCTTCTTGCTTCACTGTTAATTTTGATCTTCAAAAATGTAAATGCAATGTCAATCGTTATCTACAGTCATTTTATTTATTGTTATATTATTGTTCTCTCTCCGTAATATTTTTTTCATATTCTCTAACACTCCGTAACTTTTTCCATCTTAGTAGCTTTATTGCCTTGCTTCGGGTGATAAGTTAAAAACGCCTAAGTCTGTAGAAATTCCTCAAGAACTTACAAATCTGAAAACAGACTCTTGTTTCACTCTTTGTGATTGCGAATATCATCAGAATAAACTGATGCTATTATAGATGTCCCTGTGGCTTCATCAGCACTTACTGGTTGGATCCATGTTCTCATGTGGAATCCTCGACACGAACTCGAATCTCTGTGGAAAACGTGATTCATTTGACCATGCAAGATATCGCCATTCTTTACTGGTCAAATGGTGATGTTCTCTGACCCAAGTGCAGTAATCGATGCTACTTTATCAATAATACTTTTCATTTCGGTTGGCATCTTCCAAACGCCGTAGATGGCAGTGCACGCTTTACTGTGCATTGACTGCTGCGTTGTTTAGCCCCAGCAATGTTCCCCTTCGATATCTGATTACCATCCTTGCAACACTTTTAAGCGCTCGCCGTTTTCACCTGATGCTGGTGTCTCACCAGAATTCAAATTTATTTCTAGTATACCATATGAAAAAAAAATCTATATCAACTATTAATTTGTAGATGAGTGGCCCAACTCTCTGGTTCCAAAAATATTTACAGACTGTGTTAAATCCTGTCTGCATCTCATTGTTGCATAGCTATACTGATACAGAGGCGCTACAACAGCTACAGCACATCTTTACCTATTACGTAACAAACAATCTCCATTCCGCTAAGATGATCAAACGGAATTTTCTCAGTCATTTGTGTTGTTTATTCAATCAAAGATTTACCAGCTGTTTCCTTCTACCCGCCAGTGAAGGTCCTGGATAAAACGTTAAACTACATCCGCGTCCTGGGTAAGACGTTAAACTACGTCCAGCAGCAAGGCCTCTGATCAGGAGGTTTTGAGGAGAGTGGAACCACCTCTTAATTGCAAGTATTCCTAGGTCTACCCTGTCTCGGGGTGGTAGCACCTGTTAGGATCCCAGCTATGGGCAAATAGTTAACTATTACCAGCAATACATTTTTTTAAAAAAATATTACCAGCAATACAATTTGGAAGGAAATATATTACCAGAAACAGATTTTTGACAAAGCAAACTATTACCAGCATTTAAAAAAAAATTGTCGGCTTTAAATAACCCATTGAAGTTGATATGCCGTAAAACAAAATAAACTAAACTTACCCGCCAGTGAAGAATGACCATATATCTCTTTCGCTCAAACGCACTTATGAACGTTATAAGTCCGTTTCTTACCGTAACTTCTTTAAGCAAAGTATAAAATTTTATTTGTCGAATTGTTTACAATTTTCTGCTTCTTGACAAAATAAATAAATCTTTAACTCTTTCCTTCGTCTCTGAAAATTCCCAAACGTTATTTTTTCAATCTTCATTTTCTGAGAGGTTTTTGTAACCCGTTCTTTTAGCAGCAGCCATAAATTAATTTCTCTATTTTTGCTTTGTTTAGCAAATTTCTCTCTTCCCAGTTTGAATTCTGTTCTACCATCTCTTCCCAACACCTTGTGGGCTTAAATTCTCCAGATGGCCTTTTCGGTAATAACTTTCTCAGAACAATAAGTCAGTCTCTGCTTTACACCTTCCATCTTTTCCCAAGTTATATTTCAATTCTAATCTTTTTTATTTTGCTTCAAGTTATATTTTCACTTTAACCCGTTTTCGTCCTATAACAAGTTTATTTTATAAATTAACCCTTTACGTGCTGTTCTAAGTTTATATTTTATCTTAACCCTTTCTTTTCAATTTACCAGTGTCACATCTCTTTCTTACCCATTCTGACATTTAATTGTTTATGATATTCCAGATGCCCAACCCCCAACATTTAGAAGAATTGTTTGTCATGCATCGTATTTTTTCTACTAATCATACAGTAGACTTTAAGAAGTCTTTCTTCTTTTCCAGTTATGATCATGCAATGTTCTCCGCGCATACTGTTTCGATTAATCATGGTGTAGAATTTAAATAGTCTTTCTTCTTTTACAGTTATGAGCATGCATGTACGAATCGTGGAGTTTGTATCACCCCTTACAATGTAATCATTTTTCCCTGGGATCTTAGCTACTCTGACACTTTTTTTGGTGGAGGGGTTCAATTGACACCCTTCGTTTTATGGCTTATTGTTTTTGTCATTTTTTCTCTTCCTACAACATGAGGTTTTGGCTTCTGGTTGACAGATGACGATTCTGTTTTCAGTTCTTTCACTGAATTCAACTTGGTTTCTTCCTCATCTGGGATCAATCTGCTCGGGTAAAGAATACTACATTTTACACCATCCTTGCGTTGACACATACACGTCAAAATCTTATTGATTTCTTTCTATGCCTTTTCAGCTTCCATATTGCTGTCACTATGGTAGCAATGAATATCGAGGTACGTACCAATGCTGACCAGTATATTATGGTAATTTTATTATCTTTCCAAACTATAATCTCTTCTCCCATAGTACTCAATTTGTCTTTCAATTGGTCAAGATTAATTTTCTCTTCTGGCTTCAATAACTTCGGCATTTTCTTTAAGGTAAATTCAAAGAATTTCTCTACCACTTGTTCCCATAATTGTTTCCAATTCCTTAAACACATTTCCATTAACTTTAAAATTGAATCCTTTTTATTCATATTTTTCTTCGGCCTGATAATATGGCGGAAGAGAGGTGCATACTCAAAATCTAGGAGTAATTCTATTAAAGTCAATGGGGTTTCTATCTTCGTTGTTCTAGTGCTTTCTTCCCCACATACCCTGGATAGATCAATATTCCTCTAGCCCTCAACTACCCAGACTCCATCAAATATACTGATAGCCGGTGGCAATAATGTATTTGCCAATGTCTCTACTTGACAATTTCCTTAATTTCCTCTTTATGGCCCTTAAACAATTCAAGCACACACAGTCGTTGATACCTTGTCACATAAATGGGGCTTAATGACGTACACGTCACCATGCATCAAATTGACATTTTACTCTGCTTCTTCTGTCGTCTGCTTCTAGCTGAATTTAAAGGCATATACTCTTTCTTAATTCGGTATCTCACAAATGTTACTAGTTCCCGTTCTACTCGCTGGTAGGGAATTGTTAAGTCTATCACTTGATATATCTCAAAAATACGTTCTACTTCTAATAACAGAATGAAAATCAAGACTAATTTTGAAAAGATACAACAATCTATATTGTTATAACCTAACCGAGAATGATACATTTCAGAACTAGCTCGTATCTGTCTTTTCCAATTCAAAGATCGAAACATGTTCTGTATTAGGGTGGAAATTTATATTTTCAAAATTAAGGTATTTTATTGGATAATTGATTTTAAGTTTAAGTAATCGTGACAGGTTTTCTTTCGTAAGGGTTTCTTGAAGTGCTCTTAAAATGTTGCAATATAACTGAATTTTATCTTTTCAGTACCATAAAAAATAAATTACACCATACATGTTTTTTTTTTCATATTTTATACTGAACTATAGTATAATTTAATGCATGCTATAGAATCGATTGCATAAAATCCAATATTGTCAAAGCATAGTGATAGTCTTCTTCTTCTTCTTCTTCTTCTTCTTCTTCTTCTTCTTCTTCTTCTATGTGCTGTGTCTTTTTAAGACTACAGAGATCATGACTCTCCACATTTTCTAGTCCTATGTATCACGTGGAAATATTCGTCTTTTTCCTCTCTCTCTCTCTCTCTCCCCATCACTGTTCTGCCAACCATTTGCACAAGCCCGTTCTTCGTCTTCATCTTGTGCCGTGTCTCTTCAAGGAGCGAGTGATTATGGCTCTCCACAGTTTTCTGCCATTGTGTAGCTCTAAAAATATTCGCCTCTTTGCTGTCTATCCTCATCCATGTTTAGACAAACTTTTACACAAAATTGATCTTCTTCTATGTGTCGTGTACGTTCAGGACGTGAGTGATCTTGGCTCTCCACAGTAAAGGTAACACAACATAATGCGTAGTAGTATTTCCATAACTCTTCGGTGGGGTTTACTGGTAAGTTTTAATTATGAGTTAATCTATTCTATATCTTCAATAGTAATTACTTTAAGTGACCAGGCATCACTATGCATGCGTATAAATATCCCAATTATGACATATCTAGTTGACTTCTCAAATGATTTAACAAAACAATCATGGATTAGCTCGTCTGTCGAACCTTATTAGAAAATGTGATTACTTGAAACAAAGCCACCTAAAGCTATCAAATCAGTAGACACAGCCTCAGAGAGATTAGCTACTTACGGTCAGTCACGATGAGTTAAGCATCGTAGATCCAGGCCATTATTTATATGGCGGACTGCTTGGGAACATCTTGTACTGTACGCAGACCACTATGACAGGGGAAAACTTATTTAGGCTGCTCGACATTGTGTAATTATTAGGAAGTTTGCCTCGTTAGAATAATTACGACTGAGTTGTGAGTTCTATGCTCACTGGGTGTTCCATACTTTCAGCTTTCTGCCACATCTAAACTACGCTTAGAATGTCAACACTACCTCCTTCCTGTTACAATTCCCACAGATTGCTTAGTAGCTAATTGATACTTGCACTATTCTAATCTTGTGACATTCCGTATCGATCCGCTTTGCCGAGCCACTTGGACCCAAACTCTCTGATCCTCTTCCACTTCTTCTAGTTTCCTTCTTATAATTTTAAAATCTTCTTCGTTCACTCTTCCGAAAAGGGAGCTAAGCGGCTCTCCGAAAATAGGCACTACTGCGCTCTTTCTTTTTGTTTGCAACAGCTCGATCCCCTTTAAGTAATTTCTCATATGCTTCTACTGGGCTGAATATTGAAATGTCGAACCGTATGCAGTTTTGTTTATCAATTCACCCCAAGCAAGGTGATAATGCCACTAAAACACAAGAGGCTATCTTAAACTGGAAACCAGGGATGAACCTCTACTCTTGTTCAAAAGGCTACAGAAGTTTTTAAAGCGGATGATAGGCGAATAAGTCTGCTACAGTTAGATTTAATTTCCTGCCTTTTCTGTTGCGTTCAGTTTCTTACTTCGCTTAATACCCCAGTTATGAGTTAAATATCAGCGTAGGTTGTGCTTCGTGTTATTTGGTGGAAGCCAGGCTAGCAAAAGGTATTCTCTGAATTGAAAATCGTAGAGGGGGCAACAAGAAACCACTCCAGTAACTTTCCCATTACATCATGGCAATTCCCTAATAAAAAAGAAATGGAAAATGCATTGATAGAGAAGAAGTGTATATTAAAGAAAAAATATATTTGGTATAAAATACATGTTTTTTTCGTCATTGGTTCATGTACTTATTGATCGACCTCCATACGTCTGCTGGTCAGTCAGTTATGTGATTATTTGTCTTTCGATACATGATTGACGAGGCAGATTTTTTCCGCAGTAGGTTGCCATTCCTTTCTGTTGTAGACCAGTTTCCACCCAAGGATATAGAACTCAGTCTGTCCTGCTATTTACCCATAGCTGTGGAAGAGGATTCATATCTTTCCTAAGGGTAGAGGCACGTAAATGAATGTAAAGGGTCTAAGTGGAATTCGAACTCGGCTCTCCGATTCCGCAATCCCAGGCGCTATCCATTACTCCAACGTGTCGGCAGGTACAATATATATAATCACAATGAGGATTTTCGTAACAAGGCGTGGATCGTAGTGTCCCTACATGTACTGCAACTGTAGTAGCAGAGGGCGTGTCTACATTATTCTTTGACTTGACAGCTTACTTTCAAATAGAATGGCTGCCCTCAGAAATAAAGAATCTTGCAGGTTCTGCAATTTTACCTATAACTGAAGAATGATGAATTTATACCTTTTCCAAGGACATTAGCGCTAAGTGACGCACAATCAACCGGAATTTAAGCTCGGTAAACGTTATTCTATCAGCATATCCGATCCGCAAATCCATTTACAAAGAAAAAAAGAAGAAATATACTGTCTCTAGAGTATTTTTACTAAGGCGTGTGTATCCAGATAAATTCATAGCTTAGTGCATATGTGATTTGCAAAATGTTAGCTTTAGATCTTACCGCGATCAGTAAAGTTTCCGCATCATATTTTATTGATCCTGTCATTAATATTATCGACCGAAACTGATTTGCTACAATTGGAATTCCTGACTAGTCGTCAATGTGGCGCTGTCGCGACCAGGGATAATGAAACTTGCGTTTGAGTCATCTTGGCCAAGAGCCAATATTTGAAATGGGTTGTTTCATAGATTTGATGATGACTAACGAACTTAAAAACATTGAACACAGTTTACTAGCTGAATATGAAGAAATAATGACAGATAGATAGATAGATAGATAGATAGATAGATAGATAGATACTGAAATAGATAAGTGAAGACTGAGATAGATAGATAGATAGATAGATAGGCACACACTGACATAGATACATAGATATTCACAGACCGATATAATATATATATATATATATATATATATATATATATATATATATATATGTGTGTGTGTAGATAGATAGATAGATATTTAACGACTGAGATTGATATATATATATATATATATATATATATATATATATATATATATATATAGAGAGAGAGAGAGAGAGAGATAGATAGATAGATAGATAGATAGATAGATAGATAGATAGATAGATAGATATAATGCGACATTTTGCGAAATTCTCTCTCCGTATAGGGGGTAAGATACATTTAATGATGCAATAAAAAGGATTTTGCTTTATTTCCAGTTTTTCGGGAACTTCCTCCTTTTCAGTGTCATATGCGCCGGTCATTATGAGTCCAAATGGAAGAGAATAAAAAGATGTCATTCCAGATAATTATGATGGCCAATAAGACTGTAAAAAATAAACACAATAAATCATCCCATTGTTTTATATTAGCAGTAGAAGTCCCTTGCAGAGAGAAAACTATATGACATCCTAGAAAAGGTTATGAATTAAAACGGGAAGAAGAGACAAACCATCAAAATTGAAAGGAGACAAAATTGTGATCTTTAGCGAAAGTAATTGAAGATTAACTGCCTCGGAATAGTTATGAGACGGCGGAAAAATGTAACAGAGATTTACGAAGATGAAAGGAAATCGCGAAACATGTTTTCCAAAGCGAAAAATATTATTCAGAAAGACAAAAAATGTGATGAACTGCTGTGTCATATAAATCTTCCTACACCGTTGTGCAAATTAATTGAAACAAAACAAATAATTCCGTTATTATTTACTTTTATTTCGTATTTTTCTAAGGAGACATGAAACATTGCACTTGTTAGTACTTCGTATATCCATTCCATGAAGTCGTTCCTTGCAGATTGACCACAGATTCTCGAGTGGATTTAAATCAGGAAAATTTCCGCGCCAGTATATAGTGCTTTGACTCCCTCACTGGTAAGGCTTGCCATTATGTTCATACAGTATTACAATATTCGTACGCTTCCTTAGAGTAATGTCCATCGCAGTCGATGACCATAGGACAACTAATGAACAATCGAGACAATAGTGTCTGGGTGAGACAAAAATCTGATGGAATATCGGATGATGCAATCTTTTCAAGGCCAAACAAATTACATCATACACCCCGAAAATAGATTCATAATACTGCACACCACTGCAAATGACCTAATATGAGTTTTAAAAAAATAAATAAATCGATTACACCCTTCCACTCCAGTGAGTTTAAAACAGATCTTATCGTGAAGGAAAGGAAACGAAAGCAGTTGTTTCAATTAAATTTGCACAAGGTTGTATATGGCAGTAAAAGCTGAACGATTTTCTCATAGAAGATATTTGAGCTTACAGAAATGTAATTCTGAAGAATGTTGCTGAAAATATGTAAACGAGGAGGCAGTTTTAAGGAAGATGGATACTTGTAGTTAGAATCAGAAAGGGACAGTTGAAATTTACGGGACACATAATGGGGTAAAAATGGTTTGTTAATTTTGGCACTCAGAGGACATATTGAAAGTAAAATGCACAGACGGAAACAGCGAGTAGCATAACAAGCCTGTGAAAATGGATGTCAGATATGCGGAATGGCGGTGATGTTAAAATTTACATACATCGCTTCGAGTGCAAAGTATAGCAATTTGTGGAGAACCACTATCGCTCACTTTCTGAAATGAGGCGGCACATATAAGAAGTAGCTTAAGAATAGATCATCCTTTCTTGCAAATGCTTATTTAAGATTTCGTTCTCTTAAAAGAAACTCCTCAGATAAATGAAGAGATATTTTATGCATTTCATAAATTAACAGAAACTGTTTCTTTCCTCTATGACCATATTAACGATCCCAGTAACTCTCACCGATTTATCTAAAGAGTTGGGCAAATAAACCCCAGAAAATATATTTTCGCCATTCTACTACATAAAAATTCATTTTAAAATACACTTTATTATAGTTGCCATAAACAATAAACCTGGTTTTGTCAACTTGATCTTGTGTAAGACATTAAATTAATACTGAAATCCCTCAATTTATGCTCATTCGATTAATGCATTTTCGATTAGTTCGCTAAAATTTTTATATACTAAAATTCGATTAGTGCATAGATAACACTGAGTTAGTGCGGTAAAACATTCTTCAATTTAATGCTAGTAATTGAAAATTGATTTTTTTATTGTTACCGATTAATTGAAAATTTTCTAAGATTTAAAAATGAATAACTATTTTGTTTGTCGAGTATAAAGTTATGTAAGTAATTGCAGTATTGGTAAAAAATGGGCGTTTATAAATAAATACATTTTATATAAGCCTCTAATAAAAACACATATTTTAATATTTGTTTCTAATAAAAAAAACTTTTGAATATTTTGTATTTTTTCATGTTTATTTTGAAAGTCTTCAAAGGTAATTTCTGATATTTTGTTCAAAAAATGGACAATTTAATTACATTTGCGTTTATTCAAAAATATCCGGGATATCTATATTTACATAATAATGATCATAAATAAAATTTTCAGGTTTAAATACAAATGATCATGATATATTTAGAAAATTTGAAGTGGCAATTCATCAGTACCGCCAATTATATGAAGAACAGAGGAATACCATGCGGCAAGACATTATAAATAAGGTTTTCATAAAAAAATATTCATTAATAGACATTAATTCATAGCGTTTTTTTTTATTTTTTTTTGGTATATTCTTATATGTACGTATATTTTAATTAAACATACGCAATTTAGAAATTAATTGTGAATGACACTTAAATTTGATGTAAAATGTTATATCATTTCCTATCAGTCAGTTATGTGCCATGCGTGATACACGCTTAGTCTATCATTTATCTTTCGATACATGACTGACTAGGAAGAATTTTTTCCCGCAGTAGGTTGTTATTTCTTTCCGAGGTAGATCAGTTGCTATCCAAGGCTATAGAAGCCGGTCTGTCCTGCTATTTACCCATAGCTGGGGGGAGAAGAGGAGGATTCATACATTCAAGGGTATTAGCACGTAAGTGAATGTAATGGATTCGACTGGAATTCGAACTGGGTTCACTCATTTCCTATAAGTTATTATATTCGATTAATGCGTTTTCGCTTCGTGTGTATCTTTTAATGTACACATTAGCCGTACTAATCGAGGGATTCGTGTATACCATCTTGATTTTTATGGGAAGGTTAATCGATTGCTCTATAATCTCCACTTAAATCAAACAGACTGAAAAAAAACACACACACAAAAAAAAACTGTAGGGCAAACAAGAGTGTCTCATTGCAGTGGATTATTTCAACCTCGTGACCAAAACTATAGGGACGGAAAATACTTATATTGATCAATTCACGCCAGAGAGCTACTGGGAAAGAGAAAGGAAAGACTTTCGAATGAACCGGAAAGTTCTACTCCTATTCAAAGACCGGCGAGCAGTGTGAACAGGTAGATAGGCGAATCTATCTACTATTGAGGAAAAATAGCTAAATAAATAGTAAAAATATCGGAGTTTTAGCCGGAGACATTAGAAGTATAGAGTTGAAGTAGACTATTGAAGATACCGGAAACCCTGTCGTACACAGGAAACAAGGGATAAACCTCTAGTCTTGTTCACAAAACCGGAGAGCAATGCGAATTAAACGATACGCGAACTTATCTACTATTGAGGAAAATAAATAAATAGGCGAGCCTTTCGTCTACTATTGAAGAAAAATAACGGCATTATCATAGAACGTCGTCCTAATGGCAAAAGATGGTGGATAGATATGTACATAGGAGATGACACTTTTTTTTATAAGAAACTCTGAAAAGAAATTGAAGGTACTCAAGACAAGTACGACGAAAGGATCAAGGATAAAAGTTGGCTAGGAGCAACCAAAGATACAATGCTTCTGATATGGTTGCAGCAACAAAAGAGAGGAAGTAGATCAGATATAGCTTTATAGCTTTGGTTTGCAACTAGACTATGATAAAGAAAACACTAAAATCAAACCTGCCGAGGCACCGTCAGATTACCGTGATCAAGATACACTGCCCCTGATATGGCTGGAGTACATGTGGTGTTTCTTATGGGCTTCCAGACTCATGCTTATCCTCGTGAGTTTATATAAATTGCTCACGTAGTCGTATATTTTGTAAGAAGTGTTAATGGAAGTAAAACTGAGAAACTAATTTAAATTTTCATCTGTCATGAATGATGTGTCATATGAATGTACTATTCTTTAATGATACAAGAGTATGGGGTTATCCTTTGTTTCCGATTTGGCATTGCGTTTCCGGTTCCTCCTCAAATGTTTTCATTACCAGTAACCTCATTGCGTCTTAGAGGCATTATCGTCCTGTTTGGTTTGAATTGAATAAAAATTTTAAAAAAAATATTAGGCCAGACCAAGCTTAGCCATTTTGTTTCTGTTTCTTTTTTCTATTTTTCACAATGTTGTTCACTCTGAACAAAGTCAAGAGCCACTCAAAGTAGAGGGCTACAGTGTAAGAAGCATGGTTTATGCGGATATATGATGAAGATAACGGTTAACGCCAGACACGAACAGATTTAAATTGTAGGGATTGGAGAAGTATCCCCTTGGGGGTCGATTGCACAAAGCAGCGATTCGTGAGAAGAACCTGCTCGAGGGGAACTCCCTTCTCACCAATGGAATATGAAGAGGATGAGGAGGTGGTTCTTATTGTTTAAATATATCAAATGTCATTTTTTTATATTTATATATCTCATTCTTTGTCTATTTATGTATCTTTTTTATTCTTTATATATGGCTATCTCTGCTTATGTCATAATCTATCTATCTATCTATGTTTTCTCATTATCTATTTATCAATGTATTTATCTAGGTTTAATTATTATCTATCTATATGTTTCATCAGTATCTATCTATCTATCTATCCATCTATCTTCGTGTGCCTGTCAATATTTCTCTTATATATAATTCACTCATACAACGTTATTACAATGTATGTCTTCTCAATAAGAGACAATTGAATTATCACATTGTCATCTTCATATGTCTCTTTGTTTCCATTCTGTAGTTCATCGTCACGTTGAAATCTTGGCCGCTGATGACCTTCTTGAAAATTACCAGCATAAATATTTTGACTTGCCACAGAAAAGCATAGACCCAGTAGAAATAACAAAATAGAAGTCCTCAAAAGTCTTATAACGATTAAATAATAAGGTTTAAATTGTTTTTTTTTTTGTTTTGTTTTTTTTTTTACGAAAATTCCTGCAGACAGGAAATCCATATTCTAATTTAAACTGTTTAGATATGTTGATTTGCTTCCTATTTATTTTTCTCTGGTCATTTTACACCTTTTACCAAATGCTTCCTTCTTTCTTTTTCAATCTTCCATTTTAATTTTTTAAAGTTTTCTTTTAATATTTTACATGTTTTTTGGGTTTAAAAATTTTTCTTCCACTTCTTTTTGCATTTAATTTATCTTCTTTTAAAAATCTTATTTCACCAAATACAAGTCGCGAGTGTCACTAAATGTAGAGTATTACTGTCAAAATGATAATAATGAATTACGAGTGTAATAAGAATGGAAGAAAACGTATTCAAAAGTGGAGATTATGATAACGTGGAGGAAACATAATATCTGACCTTGGCTTGAAAAGGTCATGTTTGAAATCTTCAGGGAAGCAACTATGCAGGAGTCTCTTCCACAATGAGCCAGTTTTTGGGAATAAAGCAGAACGGAATTTTCTTCTTACATCATTTGGAATACCGAGGAGATGATGATGATTCAACTCTTAAATATATATATAATATATATATATATATATATATATATATATATATATATATATATATATGTATAAAAAAGAAATTCACAAAGTATATAACTTGTCTAGAATTTTTTTAGATTTCCACTTCATTTTATTCTTAGAAAATGACATTGTCTAATGTACAATATATATGTATTTATATCCGCTCCTGTTTAACATATGTTGCTGCCATGGATTTCAAATCTACGCGTCATGATCCATTTATGAAAAATAACTCCTTAATTTTTCCTTCTTCCCTTAGTTTAAACTTAACTTGGTCATATTCGATTGGTTTGGCTTGGTTTGTTTTTGGAGTTTTTTACGGTATATCAACCTCAATGGGTTATTTAATGCCGACAAGATTTTTATTACTGGTAATATTTTTTTTCAAATATATTGCTGGTAATTTATTTTCTTCAAAAATGTATCGTTTGTAATATCTTTTTTTCCAAAATGTATTGCTGGTAATAACTTAATTTACAAAATATTATAGATATTAAACCTATTTTTACACTTTCCTAATGTTTTGATTCCCGTTCGGGGGTTAACTATTTTCCCGTAACTGGGACCCTAAAAGGTGCTACCACTCCGAGTCAGCGTAAACCTAGGAACACCAGCAATTAAGGAGTGCTTCCACGCTCCTCAAAATCTCCTGATCTGAGGCCTTGCTGCTGGACGTAGTTTATGGTCTTACCCAGGACGCGGATGATGTTTATGGTCTTACCCAGGACGTGGATGTAGTTTATCGTCATACCCAGGACGCGGATGTATTTTATCGTCATACCCAGGACGCGAACGTAGTTTATCGTCATACCCGGACGCGGACGTAGTTTATCGTCATACCCAGCACGTAATATATTCGATTGGTTGATCTGAGTAAAGCCCACAAACCTTATAACCATCTCCCCCGTTTTCTTTTTTCTTAAAAAGAGGCTGCCTTTTGCTTGTAAATCTGAATAAATATTTCACTCGACAGTAATTTACAACGCCTGATGAGATGCATTGATACGCATCAAATACGGCGGCAGTTGTGTAGCGATTTTGACATGTTTTTCGATGTGACTGATAAATACATACATACATGCATTTAGTTCAGTTAAATTATTTATTATTAAATTTAATTTATTTATTGTATTTTTTCGAAGAAATTGTATATTCAAATGTTAACTTTGGATGAACTATCCAGTTCCATGGATGTGTTCTATGTTTTTCACGGTCAAATGCTTTCATTCATTATCAAGTACTGAATCTTTTCAGAATGACAGACAAGATTTTGTTGGCTATGCTCTCGGACTTTTTGGAAACACTACTATTCAAATTCATGGCAATTTTGTTCTTTAACACACACACACACACACATATATATGTTTATATATATATATATATATATATATATATATATATATATAAAGAACAAATACGAAACGTTTATCAATCTCACATGTTTTCCTTTTATTAAAGATTCATCTGAGAATTCTTTGAGGAAACTTTAATAAATGCTTGGTGTTAGCTTGATAAACGTCTAATTCACACACACGCACATGTTAGTTTTGTATACATATTATCCCATCTCTCCCAAATGTTGCCTCGTTCCTAAACAAGACTGAAGAGACAACGAATCGACAATTTGCGCAGTAAACAACCGACAAAAGTTCTCCGTGGCGAGTGAGAGGGCGAAAGAATCTGCACACGTTGCAAATGATACAGATACAATAGCATCTCTTGAAATATCCTCCATGCGGTACTATGAGATATATGAAATGTTATAGCCACTTGTGGTGACACCGCATCATCTTCGGCAGCCTGTACAATGTTTTCTTCGTAGTCAGACGTACGATCGGATCTCGGTCTTCTACGATTCATAGTTTGTGGTACCACGGATCTTGTCTCACACAAGCGACGACAAACCCCAGCAAAGGTTGGAGGATTCGGCTGCAATCTGATACGGATGTACACCCTCGCCTTGGTGTATGTAAAAATCATATCTGCCTGCTCACGATAGGAATATTCTGAAATTGTTAAGCGGAACAATTCTCAGTTAATTCACTACTACACACGTTAAACGTTGAAGACAGTCTAGCTCCAAGTGTACACGAATGACAAATGTAACTTGGACTTAATGACAGCACAGCGCCAATCACCGTAAAATTTCTTTCAACTTAATAAATTAGATAAACTAAAATATTTAGGTCAATATTAATAACTTCTCATACTATTTTCTTCTTTTTAAAAAAAGGTCACTTAATACATCATAATGAGTTACCTCCCCTAAGTATAAACATACAGCGAATGGCACAAAAACTAAAGGTCCTCATTCCACATATTAAATTATTAGGTTGGTGCAAAAATAATGACGTAATAATGTCGTTTTTTGACGTATTTTTTAACGTCAAAAAAGACATTATTATTGCACCAACCTAATGCAGGGTGTTTCAAAAAGAATACGCCAAAATCATCACGTGATGTGTCAAAAACGAAAAAAATTACAAGCCTCTAGCATGAACACATGTGTTGTATATACATTCAAGTTTCATTTCATGTTTTATAAGTGCTCAATGTGGCCACCACCGGCAGCGTGGACAACATCAAGCCGATATGAGAATTCCTCCCAAACACGCCTCAGCATGTCACGGTCCGCCGTGTTGATTACAGCTGTTATTCGATCTTTCAAATCATCGATACTTGTTGGAAGTGCTGGGACATAAACTTGGTCTTTAACATACCCCCACACGAAAAAGTCACACACAGTGAGGTCCGGAGATCTGGCAGGCCAACCACAGAGTGCAAGGTCTTTAGCACCTCTCCTCCCAATCCATTGCTGAGGCACGTTTTCATTCAAATAAACTCTAACCCCGAGATGCCAATGGGGTGGTCCTTCATCTTGCTGAAAATGAAGTCATTCGAATCTGCTTGCAGTAGAGTGAATAGCCAGTTTTGGGTGCTCTGTTCCCCAAATGCACACATTGTGACGATTGACTGTGCCTCTCAAATGGAAATTCGCTTCGTCACTAAAAACTAAACCTGAAAAGAGAGTTTCATCACCTTCCTCCATCTCCAGCATTGACTCACAGAATGTCCTCCGCATCGCCTTGTCATAATTAGTAAGTGCTTGGACGAGGCTTAGTTTGTATGGTTTCAACACACACCAGAAAGAGGTATGAGGGATGGCAAGCTGAAGACTTACTCGACGTACGGACTTACGTGGGCTGCTCTCAAATGCAACATGAATCCTCTCCACTTGCTCCTCTGTAACACGTGGTCTTCCAGGACTCTTTCCTTTGCACAGGCACCCACTCTCTTTAAACTGTTTAACCCACCGTCGAATGTTCTCACGATGGGGCGGATCAATGCCGAATTCTGTTCTGAAAGCACGCTGTACCGTGACAATGGCGTTTGGTTTCGCGAACTCAAGCACGCATAATGCCTTCTGCTGAGGAGTCGCCATTTTGATTGATCTTCCCACAATTCAGCTGCACCAGAAGCGGTGAAACTGACACCCAATCAAACTTTGATAACTACTCTATCAAATAACCACTGATTCAGTCCACTACAATGCTATAGACCTGAAAAAACAGCGTAATGATTTTGGCGTATTCTTTTTGAAACACCCTGTATAACTTACATAGCTTTTTTTGGAAATAATGAACACAACATTTTTGTCTTAAAAACACACCTGCGGATGACATTATGTTAATGTCGAAAGTACTCGGGATAGAATAATTTGTATCAAAACGGTAATTTTCTCTTTTCTTTTAATAACGGCATCAGAAAGCTCATCCGAGAATATGGACGGATCCTGTTAAAAATAAACATTAATTATTCAACGAAACTTGCCTCAATGAAACATGCTGCCAAAATACACACACACAATATATATATATATAATGTAAAAGACAATAGGAAAAATGAAATATTAGCGTTTCATTCGATGTGTACTTTTTCAAGGTAAAAAAGAAATGAAAAAGCCCACATTGAACAAAACGAGTCGGCTAATATTAAAGTTATTCTGTTGTCTTTTAACTTTATAATTATTGTCTTTTTCTACATTTTAACTCTGATACAGTTTTCTACACACACATACATATATATATATATATATATATATATATATATATATATATATATATATATATATATATGCTTGGTGTATACCGAATAAATTCCAATACCCCCAAAATATTATTCTTAAAAGAGTGCTCACTACAGAATAGAGCAAATATAATTATTTGTTCCTCAATTATAAGATAAATATATTACAAAACCACTACAAAATAGCCATTTTTTCATCATTTCTGGTGTCTTATCAAGTGATCACTTGATAAGACACGAGAAGTATTGAAACAAAATGGCTATATTGTAGTGATTTTATAACATATTTATCTTATAATTTTCGAATAAATAATTATGTGTGTGTGTGTGTGTAAAGCGACCTAGGAAAAATTTAATTTAAAAACCTCTTATTTTTTCTGTTTTCGTGTTGATCTTGAACGATCATAGATGTATTTCCCCAATGTCATTTCACCAAGTACTTTCACCTACTTTAACGATCCGCATGTAATCTTGTTTTCAATAGTAGTACATTTTCTGCTATCACCAGTGTCTCCATTCGATAGTTTTAGTCTCATATGTCTATCATAGAAAACAAATGTCTTGCATACGTAAATAAAACTTTGCTATCTGAGATAGGTAGACAGTATATTTCTGCAAGCTAAAATTAAAAAAAAAAAACGATAGAATGAAAAAGATTTTGAAAATTATTCTGTCTTCCAATTTAATTATGAACATTCTATTAACGCGATTTCATTCCGAGATATTCAGCTTTTAAAATTATGAAAATTAACAAATCTCTATACAAAAACGAAAGTTAATTACAATGAAGAGTAATTAAAATAATGTCTGTCCTCGTAGACACAAAATATGTTTTATTAAAAGTTTAATAAACAAAGCACATCTAATTTCCTCTTTGTGCATAATATTGTCTCTTTCTCTCTCTCTCTCTCTCTCTCTCTCTCTATATATATATATATATATATATATATATATATATATATATATATATATATATTCTATAAATATATTCTATAAACAAGGTAGAGACATACAACAAACATTTATTAAAAATTGATGTTTCAAATTTTTTAATTGACCTATAAATTATGACGAACTTACGCAAAAGATTTGACAATAACCATAGGATGAAAAATCACTACAAAAATAATATAATTATCTATTTCAAATACAATCAAAGGCGCCAGGACTATAATATAAGCTATCAGAATATGAGGCCAGAGAAAGCTTCATTTATTGAGAACAGCTTTACTCTTTAATGATGGCCAAAGTGTAGGATTGTACTTGGAAAATAATAACAGGAAAAAGATCGATAAATATGAAACATCAATTAATAAAAATAAAAAAAATAAATAAAAATATTTGTAAAGAAATAAAATCAAATAAAAAATTTCTCGAGACAAATATTTCCCTGGTCTGTAATCAAATATACAAAAAGGAGAATTTACTGCCAATATACAAACACACACACACACTCTCTCTCTATCTCTCTCACACACACACGCATACATACATACACACACGCATTCGAACATGTCTCTCATACCGTCACTCACCACTCTCTATGTCAACTGATATAACTTAATACTATCCGTCAGAAGTGTAAATTTTAAATTCATTTTTCGTTTCACCATTTGAAAGTGAAATCTGAAGATCCAGAGAAAAATAAAATTCTCTGGTGAAATAAATTATTACAATGGAGCCTTAAAATGGTCTGTGTTTCTTTAAATTAAATTATTCGCTCTGAATTTACATTGAGCTCTCAGGATATTATCCTCCTTGTGATTATCTATACGAATTACCAAGATTTCCGTTACATATATATATATATATATATATATATATATATATATATATATATATAAGGTTGGCTGACGATCGTATTAATGTGAAACTTGAGTAGCGATCTGAACTTTGTATGCTTTCCATCACCATAACGTAGCCACTTTATGCCTTTTATCAAAAATATTTTCAGGGTATTTGTTCTGGTTAGTTTTGAAATTTCGTAGCTATCAGATATATTATACCGTCAGATAAAGATATTAAATTAAATAATGTAGTCAAATTCAATAATCTGGCAATTTTGTTAATGATATTTCATCTTTCATCTTTGGTCTCACGAATTTACGAGTTTTAGCGCAGTACTAGATTGGCAGATAGGTCTCATAACAGCTTCGTTGCAGTTGATAGACATGTATGGAACTTTTCTTCTGGCTCCCTACTTTCTTCTCAACTACATTCTTAATAAATTAAGTGCAATGTTAAACGACGTCATCTGTCTCCTTGTATCCTGTTCTTATATTGAGTTTTCTATTTCGTTCACCCAAATTACTCGTTTGCTTCTTATTGGTTCTTCTCACCTTGATGCGGTTAAATGATTAAAACACATTCTCTCTTTCTTTAAACATTCTTACCATAAATGTTAACAATGGCAAGGAAGCCTATTTGACTCTGATTCTTTTATATTTTTTCTAGCACGTGTTTAAATTCCCGAACTGTTCTTGCACAATCTGTTTTATCTGTAAGCTCATTCCAATTGTTAATGAAACGAGCATCTTTTTTTTTGTTATGTTTAATTAAAGTTTTACTCTGTCCTCTCAAAGATCTACTGTGGTCTTTTAACTTAAATTGTTCAAAAAGGATCAAATAAAAGCATTCTTGATAAACTTGTTAGTCAATGCTCCACGGCAGATGCCTTATATCTTCAATATTTAACTTCTTTAAAACATCTTCTATATAATTATGAATTAATATAAAAATGTAAAATACTTAACTGACTTATAGCAGTTCTAAATATCTGCCAACTTAACTCGGTAGTTTTGCGCATGCGTGTCATTGTCGACGTGTGTATTTCGTGTTTATATGCGTGCGCTCATGCGTTTACGAATTATAATTTCACGATCTTTTCTGCGGTATTAAAGATAGTTTTATTCAATTCATCTTTATTTGAAGGAGTATTTTTTTTTGTGGAATGCAGAGGGCAGACGTTGGGGATTGTAAAGACAAGTAGTGACACAAGAATGCCTTTTTTAAATTATTACAAATTGCTGAAGATGAAATTTGGTAAACTGTCACAGGCTGAATAGCGCAAATAAATTAAAGTTCATAATCAGAAAGAAAATTGCAAAAAAAGAAGAAGAAAGAAACAGACGATAGAAATATGAGAAGAACAGAGAAAGAACTAAAATATATCAGAAAGAAGAAAAAGAGAAAAGGACAACAGGAGAAATGACAATAGAGAGAAAAGGATTTTACAATGAAAGAAAAGAGAAAAAGAATATGAGAAAGAAGTAAAGAAACAAAGTAAAATACAAGAACTTTTAGACTGAATGAAAAAAGAAAGAACTATATATGGAAAGAAAGAATGATATATACGAAGGAAAGAAAATAGTAAGAACGAAAGAAAGCAAAATCTAAAAAAAATATTGAAAGGACGAAATAAAGATGATATGAGAAAGTAAGTACGAAAGAAAAAAACAGAAATAAATTATGAGATAGAAAGAAAGAAAGAAAAAAAATTAAAAAAGAAAACATAAGAAAGATAAAAAAACGAAAGAAAGAAAAGAAAGAAAATATGAAAAAGAAAGAAGAAGAATAAAAGAAAATATGAAAAAGAAAGAAGAAGAAGAAAAGAAGAAGAAAAAAGAAGAAAGAAGAAGAAAAAAAGAAAATATAAGAAAGGAAGGACGAAAGAAAATGACAGATAGAACAAAAAAAAGAAGATAATATACGAATGATACAAAGAAGGAAAGAAAGAGAATATAAGAAAAATAAAACGAAAGGAAGGCAATATGAGAATGATTGAAATAAAAAAAAAATATTAGAAAGAAAGAAGGAAAGTTGACATGAGAAAGAAATAGAAAAAGGAGGAAAGAAGAAAAATAAACGAGGTAAAATATATAAGGAGGAAAGAAAAGGAAATAATATTATATAACAAAGAGAGAAAAAGATAAAAGAAAAATGAAAGAAATAAAGAAAATGATATAAAGAAATAAAATATAAGAAAGTAAAGAGAGAAGAAAAGAAAGCATATACAATTTGAAAGTAGAGAGAAAAATAAAGAAAAGGAAGTTACAAATGCTTCTCTTGAAAATAAAAGGATGGTTGGTTTGTTTTATGGCATATCAAAACCTCACGGTGTCATTTAATGCCAGCAAAATTTTTGAAATCGATTCATAGCGATAATTTGGTAAAAAAAAGGTGTGTATGTATACATATATATTTGAATCATTTTTCAATTACTCATAATTTTTAGTACAATCACATGTATTGATTGTATTTTTTTTTTTCAAAAACGTATTGCCCGTAATATTTTTTTCAAAAATATATGGCTGGTAATAGTTTTTTTCTTCAATAATTTATTTCTGGTAATAATTTTAAAAAAGTATTTCTGATATTAAAACCTATTTTTACACTTTTATAATGTTTTTACATCAGTTTTGGTGTTAACTATTTGCCCATAGCTGGGACACTAACAAGTGCTACCACCCAGGGCAGGGTAGACCTGGAAACACCATCAAATAACAGGTGGTTCCACGCTCCTCAAAATCTCCTAGGACGGAAAATAAAAGGAAATTCGTAATCAAAGCTTACATGAAAAAAAAACAAAACAATCAGAATATTTATCTATATAAAAGAACGAGAGATCTAGCCGTCATAAATGAAACATACCATAGTATTGGTAGAAAGTAACTCTTGCAAACTTTGACAACTGTGTTTTCTGAGTTCGATCAGTAGTTATCTGAGAAGTGTGGTTTTATGGCAATCTAAGATCACTTGATAATCGCCAGTAGATGTAGCCAAAAAGAAAACAGTGATGAAAACCGAGGAATAATGCGAATTTCTGTAAGCGAAAAAGAAAGAAGGAAAAACTATCATAGAATCGCGTTTATAACGAAGAAAAGAAAAATCATAAGAAGAGAGAACTCTAAATCAAAGATGGCGACAGAATTAAAAAAAAAGGAACTAACAAAATGTTAGAAAGTTAAAAATGTTTTCAGCAAGTTTTTATTTTCATTTCAAGAATTGTAGATAAAATTAAGAAAACAGAAAATGAAAACGATGGAATTTAGAAAGAAATATAAGGCAGTAAAGGAAAGCGAGAAGAAAGTACTAATGTTCAATTGTAAGAAGACAGTGTATGATTGTCAGCAAGGAGGGGCATCAGAGGATGTAGGTTATCAACTAGAAACACCAGATTCGAGGAAGAACAACAATTTAACGGTTTAAAAACTGTTGCAATAAACAACAAAATTATGACGCAGAAATATAAACGGGCATGGGAATATAGAAAGATGCCTTTCAGAAGCTAAACAATGTACTAAGAAACAAAAAAAAATAAACGATAGAAATAAAAAAGAGAATGTTGAACTGCAGTGTAATCCACAAGCAGTAAATGATGGACAATTTATTCACAGATGAAGATGAGCCTTGAGGCAACAGGAATGTCGTTCTACAGAAGGCTGCTGAGAATGCCATTGACTAAACATATGAGAAATTTTGAAGGTTTAAGGTAAATGGAACATAAGTACTTAGAATCCCAAAGTCACAAGTTACAATTCTGTGTAAATAATGATGAAGGAGGGCACATATATTCTATGAAATATCTTTGATATTCAGGCACATAAATTTGCTGTTTATTATAAATAGAACATTTACATAAATATTTGTATCTATAAAAATAACCTATAAAGAGAAAATATATTAAAATGTCGGACTTTGTTCATTTCGTAACACACACATACATATCTATATATCTATATACACACACACACACACACATATATATATATATATATATATATATATATATATATATATATATATATATATATATAAACAATTATGGAAACCATACCAAAATAAATGAAATGAAATTTAATTTCGAAGAAAAAATTTAAACTGGAAGAAAAATCTACAGCAGGAACAATGAAAGACCTAAACAAATACAAATTTCATGAACGTATGCGTGTAAAAGAATCTTAAATTTATGAAAACGCATGAGTACAAATTGGAAACGGATTGAAAAAGACACAGAACAAATGGAAACCCTGAAAAATAAAATTGGATTTGTCGTTTAAAACAAGTGCCCTCTGAAGACTAGAAAGTTTAAAGAATGTTGCAACTACGACAAAAATATGACGCAGAAATCTAAATGTACATGGAAATAAAGAAAGATGCCTTTCAAAAGCTAAACAACGTATTAAGAAAAAAAAACGTTAAAAATAATAAAAAAAAAAAGAATGTTGAACTGCAGTGTAACACTCAAGCAGTAAATGCTGGGCAACTTTTTCACAGATGAAGATGAAACTTGAGGCAACAGGAATGTTGTTCTACAGAAGGCTGCTGAGAATGCCATTGACTAAACATATGAGAAACGTGGAAGCTTTAAGGTGAATGGGACATATGCAGTTAGAATCACAAAGCTACAATTTAAATTTTTGTGGAGATTAATGAGAAAGAAGGGCTTGGAAAATTTGATATTCAAAGTACATATTGAAGGCAAGAGAGGCTGAAGGAAACAGCGAGCAACCTTCCTAACGTGTTTGTATAAATGAATGGCAGAGTGCAGACAGAACGTCAGATTAAAATAACAATTAATGCCGCGAACTACAAAGGATTGGAAGTTGTAGGGGGCCATTATCACTTATGTACTGAATGGATTCGGCAAACAAAAAATCGATACGTAATTATTTCTTTCAAACTACTTTTTTAGAAACATTTTAAACATATGCTCAATGAACAAATAATTATTGGAATAGAATTTGACTACATTTCGAGACTTTTGAAGCACTTACGATGCGTATTAGAATTTTCGTTCTCTGATGTGCGTACCTGTATACACACATGTATATGGCGCGTGACCAGGTGGTAAGAAAGTTCGTTTTTCTATGGTCAATTTGGGAAGAAGGTGGTTTATTAAATGTTATTGATCTGGGGAAGGGACTAAAGTGTTCGACACTATTTTAAAATGCCCATAAAAACTATATTACATGTTGCCTAACGCCTTGTAAATGAAGTTGATGCGTTGCTTTTCAGAAGAAACCGATGGTTTAAGAGTAATGTTCTTCTTAAAACTGCTGATTATGTTGTATTATCCACTCTCTGCAAGAAACTGTAACTAAGGTCTGCTCAATGTGGTACACATTACATCTGACCTCTCTGTATATTGAACAAACTGAATAGGTGGCTGCAATAGTGATTGGCGAGCGTCCGTCACATATGGTTGTGCTCACATAGCGAGTAGCCGGCCATTATACTCACATTTACAGGGGATTTTCTTCTTTGTGCATTTCTGTTGCACAACTAACATCAATGGCCTTATGTCGAGACAATTCTAATCTAGCCTTCTTAAATCGTCAAACGTCTTTTCAAGAAATGAAAACTTTCGACGTTATTCGTAAGTGACTTTCTCCTTTTCTGACTCAAAGCCCCGTTAATTCTAAGCAAATCAAAACGAACCGATTCTCTCCCTTCCTCTCACTATAGGTTAACTTTTACAGTAGTTATAAAACATAGGTAGAAAAAAATGGCGTTCTCCGTCCAATCAGACATAACTTACTTCTTCAAGAGACGGGAGTATTATCATTGGCTTGTCCTTGTCAATGGCAGTTGACAAGCGACACTTCTGAAAATTGTTGGCAAGATTTGACTTGCAGCCAAAGCACAAGTGTTAGTGCACAAAACAGAATGGAATAGGTTTTAAAGCAAACGTTATCAATCAAATTTACATAGAATAATTTTAATCAAATTAAACTGATTATGAACAAATCAACAGAGAAAGGGATATTCTTAACAAGAGATGCTAAGCTTAGAATCGACTTTGACCGGTATTAATAATGAAAATGTGAAATATTTTACGAAGATTTTTTTCTTAGTAATGCAGGTCGAGGCTGAGTTGTCATCCTAATTGCAATGGAAGCAGACATTTGATTCGGTAAGCCGAGCCCTTTATGTATCAATTCTTACTTTGAAAAAGACATAAACACATATTTTCTTACCTCCGACACTCTGTGAGCTTAATAACATTTTAGACTGAACCCTGGGATTGCAATCGGTCTGAGTATTGAATTCTGACCGTAAACCGGTGTTTAAGAAACAGGAAAACTCAACTAACCTTCCTAGGAGACCATATCAGATCACAGATGATAAAGAAAATGTGGAGCGCCATGTTCAGTGACGAGAGAATAAAAAAGTGTGCAAGGATGTCTTATGTTTTGAAGTGGCATGCCATTAAAATTGTGCGTACGTCTGGATTATATAAAAAAATTTAAGAACAACAATTTATCAAATGCTCTAGTCATACGCAGAAATGAATTCGACCACAATTTTGATATGAAAAATGCCACAGTCATTAAAAAAGAAAGTAATTTACTCAGATGGAAATCCTAGAGAATGCCGTCATCGAATAGTATCAATGTTATCAAAATATCACACACGTCAATGTTATGCCATAACAATCTAATCGCAATCCACACAATATTCATTTAAAAAAAAAATCCATTATTACAAGCTGATTTTACGTTTCACGTTTGAATTAGGATCTTTTGAGCGTTACACATGTTTTGAGTGACATTTGAACCTCCTGATAAACATTCATGAAAGTTCCTAAATTTACAAGACTTGATAAACGAATAACATACTCGCTTATATATATATATATATATATATATATATATATATATATATATATATGTGTGTGTGTGTGTGTCTGTGTGTGTGTGTGTGTGTGTGAATGTGTGTTTGTATGTGTGTATGTGTGTGTGTATGTCTGTGTGTGTGTGTGTGTATGTGTGTGTGTGTATTTATACATAACGAATTATTAACGAGGTGACAGTTTTCTATTGATGGCGACACTTTTATGCGCGTACCTTGTAGAAAGTGTAAAGTTCTGCAAAAATACACAGAGCTACAGTCCTTTACCTAATTTACTTAATTTATAACTGTTCCAAATTCTTAGAGAAGTGTAATTAAAACTCATGTAAACAAGAAAATAACGCTTTAATTACTTCATATCAAGATTGTTATGGATACATACAGTAACCGACATGAAATAAATAAAAATCAGCAAGTACACAAAGTTAAAAAAATAATAGTGGACTAGGTTAATTTGGAAAATGTGTGTTGCTCTTCATGAAGTGCCATGTAGAAGACCGGCTGATCCATGGGACATGTCAATTTCTGGATCTCCTCGGATGTAATTCCACGTGATACATTCACTGTTGTCTGCCACAAGTCATTGTTTCTAAACTGACATTCATTCTCATGAACCCGTCGCTTCAGAATGCCCCACAATTTTTTCAATTGGCTTTAAGTCTGGAGAATTGGCCGGCAGGCCAGTGCATTTTCCGAGGTCCACAGAAATCGAATTTTTGCTGGTACTCCGTACTTTTATGCCACGGAGCATTATCCTGCATAAATCGGATGGTTCTCTTGAACATGATCATTTGCTTTTTAAGCCAAGATTCAAGCTGCTCTCTCAGGAAGGCTTTATAATGGTCTGTAGTCATTTTAATACCATCAGCCACTTCCCACTGCCCTACCAAGATGCCTACAATAACACCAACCCAGATCAGGATACTCCGTCCTCCTTGCTGGAGTCTCAAGTGTTAATGAGAATGTAGTTTTTTTTTATGGCACAACTTTTTCTCCAACCGCCAGTGCCATCGGTTGTAGATCAAGAATCATTCGTGAGCAAAACCATCGAGAAATCGATCTTCATGTTACTTTCTTCCCATTACACATACTATTGCATTTTTTTGTCAGTGGATGCGTTGTCTTTGGGTTCAATAATTTTTCGAACTTTTTCAAAAGACAAAATCGTTTAGTTCTGGACAATGTTTTTTTCTTCAATGGGCCTGAAAAGTTGTCCGCTGGTCTGGCCTGGTTTCAGGTTTAAAGAGAACTTTGGGAAACAACCCTCGAATGACAATTATCGACCCTATTACATACCTTGTAAGAGCTGCAGCAAACCTTTTCACAATTTGGTGATATCTTCCAATCAGTTTGCATATTTCTAATCTTGATTTAATTTTTGCAAGTTTAGATGTTATAAGAGATTTCTCAAAAGCGGTTACGTTACAATTGTGGCCCATAATTTCATATTTAAGAATCCACTCATTAATAATTTGGAATACTGAAGTATAGGGCTACTCATGCAAATGACTGCGGTTTGTTTACACTTGCGTAGAAGCTTACAGTTTTACACAGCACACGCACGTAACTATTGCCATCATTCTCTGAAAATATCATAAAATTGTATTTTTTGGACAAAACGGTAAATTATCAGCAAGTTAATAATTCATTATACAGTATATATATATATATATATATATATATATATATATATATATTAAAAAGAAGAGAGGTATCGGAAACGTTTTTGGTTGTAATGTGGATATTTTTAGAAAAAATATTATGCTTTATTTTCCGTGAAATTAAAATTATGAAAAATAAAGCATAATATTTATTTTTAATTATTGAAAATAAAGCATAATATTTTTTCTAAAAATATCCACATTACAACCAAAAACATTTGCGGTTCCTCTCTTCTTTTTAATATACACACTTTTCTCTCGTTGAAACTACTATAACCTCTTCCTTTATATATATATATATATATATATATATATATATATATATATATATATATATATATATATATATATATATATATATGTGTGTGTGTGTGTGAAAAGTGTGTGTATATATATTTTACCTATCATAATTAATACACAGACCCCAGCAAACGTATATACGTGCGTGCGACGAAATATTATTCAGCGAAAAAACAGAAAAATGATCTAATTCTTGACATGTCTTTGAATTTCAAAATACAAATGCGTATGTATATAGGCAACAGCACACATATACATACATATGTCAAATCCCATACTGTCCACATATATTTACCTCATCGGATGTACGGACATGCATCTATGTTTGCGTCAGCATGAGTGACATCACGACGACGGTTTCACCCCCAACTTCCATAATAACACCAATACTCACTATCTACATAAATCCAAAAATATTTTTAAAATTAATCTGTCTGTCTGACGACTGCAAAAGCGTGAAACCCACGATCCCAAACTCACATCAATCCAACTATATATCTATATCTATCTATCTATCTATCTATCTATATATATATATATATATATATATATATAAACTTCCTATGTTGTGTGCGGCTCGTGTTTGCCCTTGTGAGTAGTCTATTGTGTTTTACCAGCATGTACATATATAAAAAATTGCGTGTGTGTGTGTGTGTGTGTGTGTGTGCGTGTGGACCACCTAGTGTGTCTGTCTGTGCTCTATGTGCTTATGTGTGTGGAATTATGATCTGTTTAGTGCTAGTTTAAGTTTTTTTATGAACTTTGTTTCTCGTATTTTAGACAAGAATAATTGTCTGTTTGATATATTGGCATAAATTTAAATTTACTTTGATTGCATTTGTCGATGTGTTGTGATACAAAGACTTTTCAGTTGTCTGGTAATTTGATGTTACTTTTGTGAAGGGAAACATTATTTAGTACTTGGCTGATACCTATATGGAGCTTTTTTGAATTTTGTGCACTTGCGTGCATAAATTACATATTTGGAGTTACAGTTTTGATGTGGGTGCCAAAGTTGGGCCCACAGAAGTAAAACACGGAACACGGATTAGATATAAGAAAGATATATTAACAACAGGTTACAGAGATAGTGTAAGCGGAGCTTACTATATGTTAGTGTCCAACTGGTAGTCGTACGAGACTCTCTGTGTCATTCTCTATCACTCTCCTATAGAGTGCTATGTCGCCTACTTAATATAGGCCTGGAAGAGTCTATGGTGTAGGTAATTTCAGGTCTCACAATACCCCCCTTCCAAAGAGTTTTCTTTTTTGAAAAGGAGAGGAAAAATAAAACTGTTAATACTTTTTCCTCTTGGGATTTATTGTTTCTCAGCTGGAAGTAGAGATCTTGATGCGTGAGCCACAGCTTTTCGCGAACCGTCTTGCAGTTTATGTAATATGCAAGCGCCTATGCCGTACGAGCTTGCATCACTTGCGACTATGATGTCGAGACTAGGATCGAAATGCGTGGGGGAGAGATTTGAAGTAAGAGTTTTCTTGATCTTCTCGAATGCGTCTTGGCATTCCGGGGTCCATGACCATGGTTTGTCCTTTTTTAAAAGTTGGTTGAGAGGCCCTCTCAAATTTTGCATGTTCTTAATGAACCCTTGGTAAAAGTTAGCTAGGCCGAGGAAGCTTTGTAACGCTTGAACGTTATCTGGGGCCGGCATGTTTCTGGTCGCGTTGGCTCTTTCTGAATCCGACCGACGACCATCTTTATTTATAATGTGACCTAAGTAGTTAATCTCTGGTAAAAAAAAGTCACACTTTTCCTCCTTAACCTTAAATCCGTATTCTTGTATCTTTTCGAATACGTTTATTATATGGTTCCGGTGCTCCGCCGTAGTTTTACTAGTAATTAGTATATCATCCAAATAGGCTGTTGTGTAGTCAAGATCGCCCAGCATGGCGTCCATTACCTGCTGGAAAATTGCAGGCGCAACCTTTACTCCAAAAGCCAGCCTGTTGTATTTGTACAACCCTCTATGGGTGTTTATGCAGAGCAATTTCGAACTTTCTTCTTCCCCCTCTATCTGAAGGTATGCGTCCGAGAGGTCAATTTTAGAAAAAAAATTTTCCACCATTGAGTTTATTGAAAATTTCTTCAGTGCTTGGGAGAGGATAGTGGTGATCTTGCAAGGCATCGTTTAACCCTGTGGAAAAATCTGTGCATACTCGTATTTGATTGGACTTCTTTTTTACGTAGACCGTAGGTGCTGCCCACTCGCTGAAATCTGTTTTTGACAGAATACCTGCTTGTTCGAGTCTATCTAACTCTTTATTGATTTGCTCTAGAGCAGCGAAAGGGACATTCCGTTTCTTTTTGAATACAGGTTGTGCACCGTCCTTCAACTTGAACTTAGCTTTCATTTTAGTACATTTCCCAAAGCCGCCAGAAAAAACCTGGGGAAATTGTTGTTTGAGTTCCTTTTTTAGATTTACCAAATTGGACGTTGTACTTTGTATCTTGCGACAAAATGTACTCATTGGGCAATCCCAAAGATTGATGTTTTCTATCCAATCAGTTCCAAATAAGTTGTCTGAAGTTTTTAATACGTAGGCTTTGAGCTTTTTGGTAACTACATTTAGTGTTACTGTATTACCTCGCCTGAAATGTTAATATTTTCGCCAGTTACGGATTTTGCTGTTTTATCCGTTTTTAATAAGGTCGGCTTGTTCAATTTTCGCCAAGTACGCCAGTTAATGGTTGAAATATCAGAACCCGAGTCAAGCTGGAATTTAATGGACTTATTGGAAATATCCACTGTTACATATTTTATTAAATTCCTATCGACAATATTGTCAGATTGAGCTTGCCTAATTTTATTTTGGGTTTTCTCGTTCTGTTGACGTACCAGCACGAAGTTAAATTATGCCCACTTTTATTGCAATTTTTGCAATATTTTTTCTTCTTAACTGGACAGAATTTCATCCAATGCCATTTACCACAATGGTAACATGGTCCGGGCGGTTTCCTTAACTTATTTGTGTTTTGGTTACTGCGTAATTTAGGACATGAGATTTGCCTTTTGTCTTTTTGAGGGGAATAGGAGGTAGACTTGCTTCTGATTTTATTAATCTGAGTCACACCTGATTCCTCGATAGTGTTTGAGTCACGCTTTACAGATATTATTCTTTGACAGACCTTTGCCAGTTTTTGGAGAGTCAATCCTTGTTCGTTCTCAAGCTTAGTTAGTACCCGTCGTCTGACTTCGGCGTCTTCTGCAGATACTAGACCTTGTGCAAAAATTAAGCACTTAAAATCATCGGCAGTCAGTTCGGCTAGTTTAAAATCATTACATAGCTTGTTCACTGATGCTGCAAACGTTAGAAAATCTTACTGGTTGTCTTTGACTGTGTTCAGGCATTTCCAACGTTTGTGGAACAAGGTTGTGTTAGGCCCGAATAATTCCGGTAGGAGCTTAATCATCTCTGAAAAAGCCAAGTCAGTCGTTTTCTTGGGTAGTATGACGTCTACGAACCTACTATGTTCTGTAGTTCCCAGTTTTCTCAATAGTAGACGTACCTTTTTTTTACTGTGCCATTGTTCACAGTCTACGTTGAAAATAACTTCGTAGCGCCTGTAAAAAGCCTGGAACGTTTTGTCTTCCTCTGGTACGTATTCAAAGGTTTCCATATAATTGTAGATTATACTCTGGGAGAATATTGTATCTTTTTCAGAGTTTGAGCCTTTTAATGCATTTACGAGTAATTCTTTAAGTTGTTTCTGTTGTAGTTCAGCATTCTGAAGCGTAATTTTTTTGAATTCCATTTGTTGTTTATGTAAATCCAAAAATAGTTGTTGTCTTTCTTCTGATTTTTGTTGCTTGTCCAAATTTAGTTTTAACATTTGGGCAACTACTTTTTGCAAATCTTCCATATTTAAAAATGACAGTGCTTTTTTTGTTGCTTTGAAACACGTGTACTAAGAGGAGGTACACAAAAAAACTTGATAGATTTTTGTTCCTTTTTTTTTTCTTTTACAGAAAACTATTGTCTGTCCATATTTTTTCTTTTACAGAAAAAATATGGACAGACAATAGTTAAACTAAACTAATTATGTGTGTTTAGCTTTTTTTTCCGTGGTTCCGTTAATTTTAACGTAATTGAATAATTTTTCACTACACTTACGTAATTTTTTTTTATAGAGGTACAAAAAGAAGAAAACTCACCTCAGTGAATTTGAGGGGAAAATACTTTTATGCCCGAGTTCAACTCAGTTACATAAAAAAATTTTCGATAGTTTTTTCCGAAAACTTGAGTATAATGGTAGTACTTGATCTTGTGTTGTCAGTTTTTTTTACGAACAACTGCTTTTTTTATGTGTGTGTGGGTGTGTAGAAATCGTTCTCGTATTGGACAGACTTTAATATTCCGTAGATGTCGAATCGCTAGTTTGTCAATGGCGTTTGGTATTGGAATATATGTAGACGCTGGGTGTTTAGCTTTTAAATCGCTAATGTATTAATACCAACTTAATTTCACGTTCAACACTGCTGTGGGAACGCGTGGAGTTTGTGTATTTTTCGAGTACTGTCGCTATTGATACGGTGAGAACGAAATTCTCGAATCTTCTCTGTCGCCACTGTTGTGGGACTGGCAAGGTATTGCGGTTTTTCGACGTGAATGCGTTTCTAGAATTCTTCGTCGACCCAGATGTGGGATTGGTAAGGTATTTAGGTTTCGACGTGAGTGCGTTTCTAGAATCCTCGTTGCCACTGATGTGGGTGCCAAAGTTGGGCCCACAGAAGTAAAACACGGAACACGGATTAGATGTAAGAAAGATATATTAACAACAGGTAACAGAGATAGTGTAAGATTACAGAGATAGTGTAAGCGGAGCTTACTATATGCTAGTGTTCAACTGGTAGTCGTACGAGACTCTCTGTGTCACTCTCTATCACTCTCCTGTACAGTGCTATGTCGCCTACTTAATATAGGCCTGGAAGAGTCTATTGTGTAGGTAATTTCCGGACTCACAAAGTTTAAATTTTTATTGTGCTTTTTTTTAAAGGTGTAGGAGTTTCCTTCTATATTGTGTATTGCCTATATTTTGATGAGGTTAATATGCATTTTAGGTTTTTAATTGACGTTTGCATTTAATTATTGACCATTATCTGTCTGTGCTGTGTGTTTATGTGTGTGGGGTTATATCTGATTTGTGCTGATTTAAATTTGTTTCTGAATTTTTTTTTGTATTTTTAGGTAAGAATAATTGTCTGTTTGATATATTGGCATACTTTTATATTTATCTTGATTACATTTGATATAATGATGTCACAAACCTGGTCCGACTTTCGTTCGTTTCCTTCAATAATTATTTCACAAACACAAGTCCGACCAGTGTATTTGGACATTATATATCTATTATCTGTGTATATGTGTCTGTGGCTATGATCTGTTTAGTGTTTTGGGGATGACAATATCACCAACTTATGCCTCCCTAACATTAGCTTACCTAGAGGAAAACCTGTATGAAAAGATAGAACAAATATATGGGGAAAATATAAAAATCCTCTTCACTAAATCTTTAGATGACTGCTTCCTTTTCTGGAAATCCTCATGAGGTGATATAAACCAATTCCACACTCTACTTCAGAAGTTATACCCGAAAATGAAATTCAGCCAAGCATTAAACAAGAGAATTTCCCTTAAAAAAATCTAAGTCAAATTACCAGACAAAAGAAAACTCTTTGTATCACAGCGCATCTACGAATGTAATCGAGGTAAATTTAAAATTATTCCAATATATCAAATAGATAATTATTCAAACCTACAAATACAAGGAAAAAAAAAAGAAAAAAAAAACATGACTCGTGTATATGAGACGTCGTTGCTTTGAAATTTTTCATGCAACAAAAACAGACTATCATTATTGTTTCGTTCGTGTATTGGCTGATATATTGAAATGTCAGTGATGTTTGATAATGGCTTATGTAAGCCGAAAGCTTAGATTGGATTTAAACATGTATCAATATGTTGATTTCCTTTTGTCTTTCAATGATAATGTTATTAAGCTTATCAGGCAATATGAAAGTAACTTACTTAAATGGACAAAAATTGTCTATATTATTTAATGAAAATGTATTAATGAAAAATTGCTGCATATATATATATATATATATATATATATATATATATATATATATATATATATATAAGAGTTCTCATGTTTCAAAAACGAGAGTCGTAACACCGATAGGATATACATTGGGTCAACGAAGAATGCATTTAAAATTAGGTAGAGGCAGCATAAAAGCACCTTCAATAATATTATAAGTAGAAATCAGACATCTCTATCCAAATATTTTTGGCATTTAAAAGAAATGAATAAAACATCTAAAGTAAAATGGAAAATAATAAATAGAATAAGCACTTGTAAAACCTGGGATGACCCATGCCTTTTATGTCTGCATGAAAAACTACACATAATTAAGTTTCTAAATAGTGAAAATTTATTAAATCACAGACATGAGTTAACGGTTTTTTGCCGACATCAACAAAATTTCGCATTAAATAAAATTTATTGAAACATAGATATGAGTTAACGGTTTTTTGCCGGCATCAGCAAAATTTCGCATTTAATAAAATTTATTAAAACATAGAAATGAGTTAACGGTTTTTTGCCGGCATCAGGAAAATTTCGCATTAAATAAAATTTATTAAAACATAGAAATGAGATAACGTTTTTACCGACATCAACAAAATTTCGCATTGAATAATTAGCATAAAAAATATCAAATTTCATAGTTTAATAAAGGGCTAAAAAGCTTAATCCAATCATTAAAGGGAAAAACCCTTTATGAAGTCGTCAAAAAAAAACAAATTGTAGTTCAGTGCGACGCATTTATATATGAAACGGCCCGTTGAAAATAAATAAATTAATAAAATAAAATAAATCAAAATTACCCAGATACTTAACAACATACTATGGTGCCAAAATCTATCTTCCTCAGTGAATGAAAAGACGATGCGTGTACAAGAAAAACATCATTCGCTTTGAAATAGATACCCCACCCTACCTCAGCTTGACCTGTCCCTGAAGGTGACTGATATGTGGATAAAAAATTAACTCTTAGGCCCCTTATCAAAAATGGTCGCCCCAGCCGTTTCCATAGTAACAAATGAACATGCTTATAACGATACGTAAATTTCAAAATGGGTTATTCCTAAATTTTCGCTTGAGGATGAAATACGGCTTGTCACTTTAATTCAATTTAATTTTAATAATTATATTGATGGTTTAGGCTCTCATTTTTGAAACATGAGCAGCGAAGGAATCATATTTTAAAAAAAAAATAATTATAATCTAAGCTCTACTTCTGTATGGAGCACTGTTTGTTAAAAATAAAAAACACAAATAGTAAAGAACCCTAGATTATTTACCTAACGTGTTCTTTCCTTTTTCTACATATCTGCACACACACACACATACATACATATATATATATATATATATATATATATATATATATATATACACACATATACACACACACAAACACACACACACACACACACACACACACACATATATATATATATATATATATATATATATATATATATATATATACACATATATATATTAGGTTGGTGCAAAAATAATGACGTAATTATGTCGTTTTTTGACGTTACAAGATACGTCAAAAAACGACATTATTACGTCATTATTTTTGCACCAACCTAAAATATATATATATATATATATATATATATATATATGTGTGTGTGTATGTGCGTGTGTGTGTGTGATCAGCACGAAAAACATTTATTAATATTAATCACATGACAGCAATGAAGCATGTAGGTTAAGGTTCACAAGTTCGGAATTTTCGGAGTCGTCTGTGTCCTTCTTCTGCGGATGCGAGAAATAAACATTGAGAAACTTTGGAGACTGACCAACAGTAGTTCTTGAGGCTGGGGAGAATCCTGTTTATAGATGGAATTATTAGTAAAAATCCGATCTCTATTCGATTTCTCGCTGTGAGAAACTTTTTGTAAAGATAACCTTACATTTAAAAACTGAGATTGGTGGTGGGTGTGAGATATTCAACATAGAGGAAAAAAGGATATTGGACCTGGGGTGGGGAAGATTTTGATACTGAGTGATTTGAATTATTTGGAAAGGTAGGATACAATGTTGAAACGGAGGGAAATAGGCAATAAAACTATGCATATATATATATATATATATATATATATATATATATATATATATATATATATATATAGTCAAACATTGGTAGGTTTGTCTGGCTCTCTAGGTTTGACTAGGTCTGCTCTACCTTTGTATTGAGCACTTTTTAGTTAGTTGATTACTCTTATCGGGGTTTTTATCTGTGGGCTTTGGACCTATATGCTGTACGATTATTTTCAACAGACGTTCATGTTCCTAGCTCTTTCTTTTTTTAAAACTTTTTTCCTTCGTAATTGATTTGATCATTAGCAAATCAAGAAACCGAAGGTTTTCCGAGACAAGTGTAGTTATATATATATATATATATATATATATATATATATATATATATATATATATGTTCCTTGAACGCAATGATGAGATCGAAAGAATAATCAGCAATATTATTTGTGTCACCTTGCGGCTCCGTTTCATTCATTTGCCCACCACCGTAAATTTACAAAGATTTTAGAAATTTAAGCGGAGTACTAGATTGGCATCGAGATGTCATCAATTTACAGTTGAGTTAAGTCGATGAAGCTGTAAGTTCTTTGCTGAGATTTTCTTTTACCGCACTTCTTGCTTGTGGGAATCTTTCCCGGATCCTTGCTTTCCTGCCAAATTTAATCTGCAAAAATGTAAATCCAGTTTCAGTCGCTATCTATTGCCCCTCTGACTGTTCTTTTCTCATTCTCCCTGTTTCTATTTCTAATTCTACCATACCCGGGAAACCCTTGCATGCCAATGGTTGTACCGCCTTGGTGTTAGTTCCCGAGTACGTCCATCTGCTAGAATGGCTACCTAATATTTTCTGCGTCTAAAACACACTACAGCATTCGCTAAAAATTACATTTTAACTAATATATACATACATACATATATATATATATATATATATATATATATTCCATTTTTGAAACATGGTTAGAACTGTGTACCGAAAAACATATTTTAAATCAATTAATTTATAATATATATATATATATATATATATATATATATATATATATATATATATATATATATAAATGTAAATGATGACTTAACTGTTAAATATTCGATTATAGTTTTGTAGAACGAAGAATTAAGACTCCAATTTTCTCAACTATTTATCCCATAAATGGGTAGTTGCAGAGAGAAATTGATTTATATATTTCCCAAAGATATTTTATGAAAGTGAACACAACGACTACGGCCGGAATTTTAATAGGTCCTGCCGATCGCACTTTACACGCCGTTAACTTCTCTACTATGCATCCACAAATATTTACTCTGTCCTCGTGTGGTCAGGAATGTAGCAAAATGTGAGTCTATGATTCCTCGAAGATTATGTTGTGCTAGTCTTTGAAAGGGAGAAAAATGTCAGTGCTGCTTGACACACAACATTTGCAACCCTCACTCAAGTCCTGTGCCGTATTCGTGAATTTAAACATTTTATTACGAATAATTGGTATCACAATTTACTTATTAAAACAAAGAAAAAACATCATTTCTAATGACTAGTGTTAAGTTTAACCCTAACGCTAACAGAAAACGCTTAGACACAAATCATTTTGAGAGTTTTTTTTTACAGTTATTATCCATAAATAAAATCTGCTGTACGCATGGAAGAAATTATAATAGAAAAACTAAATCACAGTTTTGTTTTTTGTCAGCCATCTTCAATAAAACCTATCTATCTATCTATCTATTTATCTATCTATCTATCTATCTACACACACACACACACACACACACATATATATATATATATATATATATATATATATATATATATATATATATATATATATATATATATATAACTGATTTTACAGACAAGGTTATAACTAAAACCCGCGATGTGTTTTATTTTCCGAACACTGTTAGCACATTGTGGCTTAGTTCGTAGTTAATAGTGCTAAGAGTTGGCTTTTTCTTTTTCGTTTTTATTATTAGGGAATTAACTATGAACTAGGCCACAATGTGCTAACCGTGTTCGGAAAATGAAACACCTCTATAACGCACTAAAAGAATGTACATAACACACAAGCATTTAGCCTGCAAAATAAAATCATCCTTAATAATTGCTAAAAGTATAGCCGAAAGCGCTCGGAATTATAGAACATTTGGACAGTTTCTACCCACTCTGTGTCCAGAAAAGAAAGCTCTTGTGTGAACACAAGAAAAGTTAAATAAAAAGCTTAACCGTAGTACCTTGTCTGTCTAATCTTACTAAAACCCCTTCCCGACCACCTAGTAAAAAAGTTTACTCACCCTAAGGTATTGTATTGATAATTATAAATTTGGATATAAATGAGATTTATCAAAAAAAAAAATGACCATTGGATTCAACACTCAGAGGCGACAGGCTGTTTCATGTTAGACGCAATCGCCAGGCCTGATATATATATATATATATATATATATATATATATATATATATATATATATATATATATATATGGGAAAATATATAGAAAATAGGAAAGAATTGGTTAGGTAAATAATCCAAAGTATATATATATATATATATATATATATATATATATATATATATATATATATATATATATATATATATATCATCACTAATTTGGTTGCGCATTCATCGCAATACTTTTCATGTCATTTCTTTCTTTAACACTGAAGATAAAAGTCTTGACAAACAAATGTTGACCATGTTATTAAGAGTTGATTGTATTGCAACGTTAAGGAAGACCCTTGACCACCGGTCGCGTGTTAAGTGCTTCTTTTGAGTTGGCCATGACGCCGGTCGAAAATTAAGACCGGCTATTGTTGTGGAACATCGCCAGTAATTAACAAGTTTACCATCGTTTAGTTATCGTCTCCTCTAATCGACACTAACGCCCTTTGACATACTGGATTTAATGATGCAAGGTTAACGTTTGGAATCTTTGGCGACAAGCCGCCATCTCATTTACACTGGTTGGCTTCTCTGCATATGCTACAAATCAAACCAGATTAATTACAGAAGAGAAAGTGTGGTTAATCGAGATTATACGAAAGAACAGCAAAACAAGCTTGGCTACTTATACCGAAATTATCAAACGAGGAGAGAGAGATTGTGTCGTAATCTCCGATTTAAACATTTCTAGACAGCTTTAAAAAGTTTAGTATATTCCTGTTTCCTATTCAGGTCCTGTTTACAGCCATATCGCGTTGAACACTGTACGATCACCGAAGGTAAGCAACGTTGAGCCTCGTCAGTACCTAGATGAGTGATCGCTTGAGAATGTCAGATGCAATAAGCTTGAATGTGCGGTTGGTGCAATACTCGGAATTTGTTAACCGGAGGGCCGAGTTCCAATTTCAGTTGGGTTCGCTATATTCACTTACGCTTAAAATGCGCTCAGGAAAAGTCTGAATCCACCTCTTTCCCTCCAGCTATGAGTTAAATAGCAAAACATCTATCAATAAATCATGATCAATATATATATATATATATATATATATATATATATATATATATATATATATATATATATATATATATTCTTAAATTCTCAAAGTATTTTCTGGCTTTAAATAACCTACGAAAGAGTCGATAAACCGTAGAAAACGAATTTATCAATCAATAAAAAAAAGACATATTCAGGTTCGCTACGAAGTTGGGGACTGAGATGTACGCTTAGAGACCTGCTAATTATATAGAAAATCAATTGGCCTCCCACTACATAATTATATGAACTAATGTTGATGTGCACATTTTACTCGCTGTCCATGTGATTTAAAGGTCGCTTGGAAATAATTTGGCAACGGGTCTAGGCTTATTGGTTACATTCTAGTCCCTGAAGTAAATTTGATACTTTAAACATGATGAAATCATGAATGATAATAGACTTAAAAAGGAAGTTTTTATATACCTGGTCGATTTTCATAATCTTTCAAGTCTATGATCAATCTTTATATATCCTCCTTATCCTCAAAATCTAAAGTTGCTCTGGCATTCATGTCGGACTTCACATTTATACAAACCATTTCAATAGAACTCTTCTATCTTGAAGGGCTCTCGTACCTTTTATAGGGTTGACGTTAGTATAAAAATTCCGCTGCATGGACACTGTTGTGAGAAAACCAGTCAGTATCTAACTTATTATACATAGATCAAAATTTCTTTTTTATTTATTCCTTTTTAATTACGTGAGATTAATTTGAACTGGAAAGTGATGAGCTCCGTCAGGTCTTCTTTACGCGCAGCAGGCTAAATATAATGAATATCTAAAGATACATGCAGAGAGAGTTGGTCAGATGTTCAGTGCGCGGTAATCATACGGCCACAATCGATCATGGGTTTGCTTATGACAATTAAGAAAAATATTTCAACAACATCAACCAACCTTCATCTCTCTTAGTTTTTCTCTTTTTGTGTCGCTATCTCACATTGATCATTTTCTATCTTCAGAAAGTTGCAATGATTCGTTGCCTATCAAGGAACGCTTATATATCCTTAATACTTTCAACATTGGAGCAATCAATACATCTGTGACAAACAGGCAGTGTCTCTTTTGGAATGACATCGTCTGTTTGTCTATATTTCTGAGATGAGGTATTATGTACAATATTAACATTATTCGGACTATTGTCCTCATCTTTGTTACCATATTTATTACAAAGTCTCGGCCGTTGTACGCTCCGGCCTTCTTCAGGTGGTTGGAATGTCGAACTGAACCCTTTATTTCGCTCACTAGGGTAGACTGTTCTAGTACCACGTGTCATGTTTAATGGATGTCAGTTATCAGTTATCTACTGTTAATTCCCCTCTCCAAATTATCCACTCCCTTAACCGGGTATTGAACTCACACTCTTTGGGTCCTGTCGCTGGATCTAACTAACGCCTTTATCCACTGTGCCATGTGTTCTCAATGACAGGATCCTTGAGGAAAACAACATTTTATCGTCTAAATCAGGAAAGAACAATTAATTTTTTAATTAATTTTTTAAAAAATCCCTTTTTTTTTAGAACATTCTAACTTTTGATTAAAAAATCCTTGTTGCTCTTCGTATCAGCGGAGCTACTAAATAACACATTAAATTTTAGAGCATTTTTCTATATATGATAGACATTAATTTAACCCTAGAACACTAACCATGGGTATATAGTACCCACCGCAAATTTTCCTATATTTAATTACAATTTTCAGTACCTGATTTTCTTACCTAAATAATACGTTTTTCAGTTCCTATTAATGTTAACTCAAAGTAAAAATTTTGAAGTGCCTGCATGTAAAATATTTCAAATAACGATTTATATTTCCTATTTTTTTTTATATCTTCAAAATCGGGTATGATATACCCGTGGTTAGTAGTGGTGTAACTTTAATTGATGGTTAGTGTTCTAGGGTTAAAAATCTTGCAAAAATAAAGATGAAATCTTTAATGAAACTTTCAGAAACTATTCACAGATGATGGAAATTATTATAAATATGTTTTCATTTTTTAAAATCATAGCAAAAATACTTTTTTTATATTTATTACCCTCCCCATGACTAATTTTAGGAAAACTCTAGAAATTCAATACTGCTCAATTTAGTGATTATATTAGTAAAAAGAACAAGGTTTTGAGGAATGCAAATCATGTTTTTTAATCGACCCCCCTCTACGTGAAAATCAGATCTAAATTGTAAAATACAAAACTCAATAAAACAAAGATATTATTTAATTTAAAATGCTTTTAGTTGTTTTTTTTACTAAATATGCATAACATTGTATGAAATCAAAAACCTTTTTCGATGAAAAATAAATTTCTAAAACAATTATTTGTTATTTCTTTAATTAATTTATGTTTTTTACTTTAAATTTTTTAATTATAAAATTGTGCTCAGTTTAGTCAATGGTTTTATTAAGTAGATCTGTCTTTTAGCATTATAAGTTGTATAGCGTTTAACAATCATAAAAATCTCCCACTGTATATAAAAAAAATAAATTTCAGGTGGCTTTTGTGTTCATAAAACGGCTCTAATTCAAATGTACGGAAGTCCAGCAAGAATACAATAAAAATTCACGTTATTTGAGTTAAGCGTTGTTTACCGCTGTTACGGCCTTTATGTTTGCTAATTGTTAGTGTGAAAACAGTGTGGGGAAGTTAATTTAACTGAGAAGGGTACCTACAAATATTATTATCATCTTATGAAATTCATATGATGGTATTTATATCTTATCTCAGTTATGACATTTTGCCATAAATAAAATATCAAAATTAATAACAAAAAGAATGGAATTACATATAACACAGTAAAATGTAATAAATGTACATAACATTATAGTGTTTTTGTACACATTTGATAAAATTCCATAAGAAAAGGTACCTATAGATTAATTAGATACCTTTCTTATGAAATTTTATTTCACTCTCAACAGTCTTATTTTAATCTTTGTTATAATATATTTTCTATAAAGCATCGTAAGCGTAAAGGTGAAAGCTACGTACAAAAAGAACAAAAAAAAGTTTTCCCTAAAAATAATGAGGTAAATAAGATAGTTGACTTAAAACTAAATAATTATCTCACTTCTGTCTTTCCGTACGGTAGCTTTACGTAAGCTGTCAATACGTGATGAAATCATTACTCATCACTTGTCATTTGACACCTTTGTCGACTTGCTTTGTCTTACTTTTAAACTACATTTTTTGGCGCAGAAAATAAGTAATGTTTGTTTCAAAATATTTTGAATAACCTTTATAATTTCTAATTTACTTAAAATTAATATTGAAAAAATTATAATTGATTTTTAAAAAAGAATTTTAAGCAGAGTATTTCATTTTGTTTATAAAATGGAAAAAAGTTTGACATGATCGATGATCTGTCGATTTTGTTGACACAAAAAATAAGATTTTTAACAAAAATTTCGGACGTGCTAGGAACGATTAAAAAAAATGTAAAAAAAAAAATACCCCCCCTTTGATCTTTCCTCTTAATAATAAAAAAAAAAACATTTAGACAATAAAAAAATATTTTTATCAACTTTAAGGCCCTTTTTATTCATGTTATGCTGTTTTTAGTGATCTGATGGAGATACTTAGGTTATAGAGTTGCTGATGACAGATTGCTTAAATCGTAGATCAGCTTAGTCGGGCTGTGTTTATTTTTCGCGATTAGTAGATGTCATATCAGACGAACCAAATAAAACTCCGTATTTAGATGATTAATAACACCTCAACGCTAAATGATTAATAACACTAAATGCTTGAGAGCATCTCAAAACTAAATGATGGATATGTTATAGATTTGTTGACAGCAGATTGCTTCAGTCGTAGACACGCGGATTCGGGCGTTGTCGTACGGTATTAAGTGTTCACAGAGAGTGGAATAATAGGGAAAATGCGATGCTTTGTTTCATGTCATAGCACGTAAACCAATTTAAACCTATTCATTTAGAGGATATTAATCTTCTTTAATAACATCTAACACTAAATAATTGATACGTTATAGATTTATACATCGCAGATAGCTTAAGATGTAGTCTTGAGGAGTCGGGCATTATCAGGCGGTGTTTAGTGTTCACAGATAGAATATTAGGATTACCCGCATCATTTGTTGTCATATCAGATAAAACAAATAAAAACTTCAATTTTATATTATATTAAATATGTTTAATTACATCTGAAATTAAATGATATGTTTAGACTTGTAGATTGAAGATCGATTAAATCGTAGACGCACGTAGTCAAGGATTGTCAGGCGGAGTTTAGTCTTCATTGATATCAGAATATTAAAAGATTCCACAGAATATGAGGGCAAATGCAGGGTTTTATTTCGTGTCATAGCAGATAAACTAAACAAATACAAAGAATTTTGATGATTTTAATCATGTTTAATTACATCTGGTACTAAATAATTGACACGTCACATATTTGTTGGTGACAGGATCCCTTAAGGCGTAGTATCAATTACTCGGGCCTTGTCGGGCGCTGTTTAGCTTTCACAGATTGTAGAATATAAGGGTAACTGCAATGACTTTTTTTGTGCCATAGTAGATAAGCCAAATAAATAGAATGAATCTAGATAATTTTAACCATGTTGAATTACATCTCACACTAAATGATTCCTATGTTATATATTCATTGGTGGCAGATTGCTTAAGGCGTAGTCCCCCTCAGCCGAACGTTGTCGGGTAGTGTTCACCGATACATGAATGCAGTGATCTATTTGTTGTTATAGAAGATCAACAAAATAAAAACACAGAATTTAGATGATTTTACTCATCTTTAATAGCATCTCACACAAAATGATTATCTTATAGATTTGTAAATGAGAGATTACTTAAGTCGTAGTCCCGATTAGTCGGCCGTAGTCTGGCGCTGTCAGACGGTGTCTAGAATTCAAGTGAACTTTTTGGTGTCACAGCAGATAAACTAAATAAATACAAACAATTTAAATGATTTTAATCATGTTTAATTACATCTCACACCAAATGATTGATATGTTATAGAATTGTAAATGGCAGATTCTTTATATCGAAGACCCGATTAGTCGGGCGTTGCCGTACGGTGGTAAATATTCATAGATAGTATAATGTTAGGGCAACTACCGTGTTTTCTTTGGTGTCATAACATAAAAGCCAAATACATTCAAATAATTTAGATGATTTTAATCATGTTTGATTACATATCAAATTAAACAATTAATATATTATAGATTTTTAGTCCCCTAGTTTCAAGTTGTGTGGGTGCTGTTTAGTGTTTACAAATTGTACGATATTAGGGCAACTTTAGTGTTTTTTGCTTTTATAACAGATAGTAGAGCTTTGTTTTCGTTTTTCAATCGAAAAGCTGATGTGGAACCTAAATGCCTTTATTGAACCGTTTCCAAGTTCCCACACGTTCTTTATGGACAGCTGCACATGGTAACAGGCTCTTCAAAAAGATTGGATTATATTCTATAGCGGGTTTTCTTGGATATATCACAATCGTCCTTTTTCAAACATTTTAAATCTAAACTGACATCTTTTACTATATCTATACACACTCAACACGTATTTTTTAACACCTCTATAGCAATAATCCTTTCAGAATAATTTGAATAAGCAATGTCAATAGTGTTACTTTTTAAAAGTTATTAGGTTGGTGCAAAAATAATAAGGTTTTTGATGTAATTCTTAACGTGAAAAACCGACATTATTTTTGCACCAACATAATAAACTCCTCCAGCGTGCTAAAATTTTAAATGAATAATAAACGAGTTTGGTAGACAAAGGATGAACTAATTCTACACACAGTTTGTTACAATGCCGGATCCTACTAATAAATAAACTGATCCTAGAAAATTGCACGAAAAAAGGTTGAAATCTCAGTACAGCTTGGTTAGATTAGCGTAAATCTTATGATAGTGTGCCACACTTTTAGTTCCTAAAGGCTTTGGAAATGTACAAAGTCTTTTCGCTGATAGTAAATTTCCTGATGTATAGCATGAAACTGTGGTAAACCACATTATACCTAAATCACAGCAAGGGAACTGTCATTCGAATTATTTGTCGCCCCTTCTGTTTGTTCCTAAACTCAATTTTCGCATGAAATAAACAGTAATAACTATGAATACAAAGTAATAAAAGAAAATATTTAATCATATATCTACAAGGATGATATCAAACTTTTTGCTAAAGACAACAGATAACAATATATTGAAGGGTATGCTCAATACTGTAAAATTATTCAGTGATGATATCGGGTATGGATTTCGGTTTAGATAAATATGCAAAAATATGATTCAAGAAAGGGAGAATTATAGAAACACACTCAGTCGATCAAGATTTTTTTTTTCACAAAGATTGGGGACTGGAACAATTAGAAGCCAATAAGTATCCAGGAGTCAGCGAAGGCTATGGAATAAAGCATGCCCAAATAAAAGAGAAAAGAAGAAAAGAATACTATAGGCGTTTGCATCTGGTATTAAATACCGAGTACAATTCACAAAACAATAACCGCTATACATACTTTGGCTGTCTTTGTGGTGCAATACAATTTCAAAATCTTTAATTGGACCATAACCGATAATAAGCGAATGGATTTCAAAAAGAGAAAGCTTCTCACTTACCACCAAATGCATTATCCTAAGGCTGATGGTGTGAGCAGGATCCGAAGGAGTCAGAGGATTTCTTCAATTAGAACTGTCTTAAAAAACCACAACAGTCTTCAGAAACACCTGAGAACTACAGAAGACTGGATGATGATCTCTGTCAAAGAACATGAAAGAAATTTTTAATTAATAAAGGGAACCACCAAATTCAATAGGGAATTTCAAATGGATGAAGAAGTGCAAATAAGTCATAATACATCTACTGCACGGCCATAAACCTCAGAGATGTAACAAAGGTGAGTTAAAGTGTTTGTGAATATATATATATATATATATATATATATATATATATATATATATATGTATGTATGTGTGTGTGTGTGAAAATTTCTCTGAGTTAACTAGTATTAGGTTGGTGCAAAAATAATGACGTAATAATGTCGTTTTTTGACGTTAAAAATACGTCCAAAAACGACATTATTACATTATTATTTTTGCACCAACCTAATAGATAAGACCATATTTACGAATAAAAATGACAATAGAAAAACTAGTAATTGCTGACGCGTTTCGTCCAATGTGGATTTTATCAATGAATTTTCGTATTTTGCTTTGATAAAGTTCACAATGGACGAAACGCGTCAGCGATTACTAGTTTTCCTATTGTCATTTTTATTCATGAATATATATATATATATATATATATATATATATATATATATATATGTATATATATATATATATATATGATCTAGAAATAATCTTATAAGTATAGGAAATTATACTCGTCCGGAAAACCTTCAGTGTCTTGATTTGCAAATAATCAAACCAATACCAAACGGAAAAAAAAGTATAAAAAAGTAAGATCAGAGAACATGTACGTCAGCCGAAAATAATCGTCTAGCATGCAAGTTCGAGGCCCAAAGAAAAAAAACGATACGAGTAAGCAAAATAACTAAATAAAGTGCTCAATACAGTAAGTAGAGCAGACCTAGTTAAATCTAGAGCGACAGACAAACTTACCAGGGTTTCAACTAAGCGGATCGTCAGGGAAGCCTCGCTAAAAAGGTAATGAAAAAACGGAATATTTATAGATTATAAACATAAAACCATAACGACATGACCAATCAAAAAAGGTGGAGGAAGAAAGCTCAGACAACGGAGGGGGGTAACTATTTATTCAAATCTCTAGGTTTAACTAACTAACTATATATATATACTGTTTTTTTTTTCTGTTTTCTTTTTGAATTTGTAGGTCTGATTAATTGGATCGTATTTACGATTCCAATGGAATAAATTATGACCATGGAATATTAGTGTTTAAGCCTTTTTATTATATCCTTACTCTGTCGTGGACATTGAGTTCTACCTGGATTTTATCCTCTCGGAAATTTTTTATTCTAAAATATACATGTGTATATATGCACCTGTGGATTTTGCATATATATGTATATTTACCACTAATATTATCTCTCTCTCTCTCTCTCTATATATATATATATATATATATATATATATATATATATATTCAGTTGTATACATGTGAGTTTGCGTCCCTGAGTTTCACCCTTTTGCGATCATCAGACTAACTCCGATGATCGGAAAAGCGTGAAACGCAGGGTGACAAACGCATATCCATACAACTGAATATGTTAGATGTATCAACGATATTGAGCACTTTCCCATAATTACCGCACATATATATATATATATATATATATATATATATATATATATATATATATATATATATATATATAATTTCTTTCTCTACTCACGCTTGACTTTCCTTTACATGTAACACGCAGTTTTATCAATTAACTGAATCTAAAAATGAAAATTCGTTAGATAAATGTTTCAAAATTATTCTATATTCCAAGTGATCATTTTGACACCAGTGGATATTTTCTCGCATTGCGCCAAAACGGCGATGATCTTGCTCCTGGTGATAAAAATCTAAAAATATTTCATTGTATCACTGCCATCTCATGATATTAATACATCAGACATATTAGCACGAACGTAACGAAATGAAAAATGGTCAATACTTTTCCTCTATAAATGAAATAACCTTATATTTACTTGAACAGCTGCTGCTGCTAGATGATTGACCTGTCGTCACCTGAATCTCTCGTGCCTCGTTTTGAAAGTAGATTCAGATTAGATAATATTTGTTTGTCGCGTCGCCATATTAGCTGACTGATATATGCCTTTCTTTGTTTTAAACTAGATTTTCCTGTTTTTTCTTTCTTTAGGAAGGAATCTTTCGCCATCAATTTTTTAATCATTTTATCTTGGCAAGACAATGAAGTCACTAAGACGCACGCTGTTACAGAATATGATATAATATACTATTATGGAGAGAGGACAATAAAAGAAATGGAATTGAGAAGATAGACGTTAAAGATTGACACTGCATTTAAATTTTTGAAGATCAAAGTTGACAGAGAAGCAAGAAGCCGCCATAGATTTCAAAAAGCAAACATCTGCTTCCACTTTTCAGTGTTTCACATTTCGTTTTCCGTTAAGTCTTTTTCTAAATAGATTAATATTTTTGTCGGTGGTAGTAATTTCGTCCCTTTTCGTCATATCTCCTTATCCCTGGTCCGCCAACCCTTTCACGAGCTCATTAGGTAACTGATGCGCCGCTTTCCTGGATATATAAATTTTGTCATCTCCAGTTTGTAATTCGCCTATTAGGGCCTTCTTTTTGCTGACAATTCTTCTTCTATGTGCCATTTTCCTTGAAGACGTTGGCGACCTTGTATCTCCACAATTCTCCGTATTTATCGGGCTTGATAAATTTCGTCTTTTTGTTATCTAAACTAAACCGTTTTTCGTCATTCATTTAATTAAGCTCGATAGATAAAAGATGCGTTGTTATCCCGCGTCCCTCTTTCCTTTAATTTACCCTTTGAGTATCGAGTTTTCGAGATCCTCTTTCCTCATGACGTGCCTTAGAACTTTCAAATTTCTCTTTTTGATGTTCATTATAAGTGTATATTGTTTCCGTTTTCTCTGAAATTTCGTCATTTGCCCACATCTTCGGTCTATGCTATTTTCAGCATCCTTCTGGGGACTAATATTTCAGTTGCTTCCAATCTGTTTTTCATTTGTGAAGAGATTTTTTTAGTATTCACTACCATATAGGAGAACTGGTATTACGTGACAGTAAAAAAAAATTGAGGATACCTTGAAAGAAGTTGTGAAGAAGAAGCATATAAAGTGAAAGAAAATTGAAGAAGCTACGGATCAGAAGCATGTAAAAAAAAAACTTCAATATTAAGAAAAAAAAAAACAAGATTTAATCTGTTTGAATTTTGGCAGTTCCTTTCGATCTAGAAAATTATTCAAGAATTTTCCTTCTTTTATCATCTCTAGTCACTCTACTAGCACAGCTAGTACCATTTACCTCCATACTACCTGCCGCTAGGAAACGGTTCACCCTACCAGGCTTTTCGGCTGAGAGCGGTGGGCTAGACTCACTAATGGATTAAAATCTATACGTATCAATGTGTGAATGAAGCACATTGTTATAGTCTAGGCTCCATATCTATGTATGTAGCCAGTGCGATGATAACTCGGCATCGCTGGGCGGAGGGTTTTATAAATTGACTTCAACGTCCGGTGGGACGAGTCCACCCAAAAGAATCAACAGCCATGTGCTTGTAAGAAAATTGGTGGACATCGACTGTGGTCTGACATGAAGAGGGATGGACACCGTCAGGTTTACTTGTTCAAGGCACGATACGAACAAATGAATCTCTTCAGCTGTCAACAGAATAATGAATAACAACAATTTCACAGATATATACTGACAGCAATGAAAGTAGATAGAAAAAAATAGAACTTCAATACTGAATAAGAGAAGCGTTAGTGATATCAGCAAATGTCAAAAATAAAACTAGATAAGGAAAAGTAAGGAGTGGATTGCAGATGAAATTCTTGATGTAGAGAAAATATTAATGATATTGATAATATAAAGCCATTTTCTTGTCAGGAAACATTTATCATTCAATGAGGAGACAATATTTGTCATTCATTCAGGAGACAACAAATTTACTAAGGCATGTTAAGAAATATATGATATTACACAATTGAATTTGAAACACGAAGGCAAGCAACAGAGGATTTGCTTCGTTTACGGATTATTAACCTGAATGTGTTATTCAATGCCGAAAAGATTTTTATTGCTGGTAATATTTTTTTTCTTCAAAAATCTATTGCTGCTATAATTTCTTTTCCAAAAATATATTGCTGTTAATATTTTTTTCAAAAGTCTGTTGCTTGTAATTTTTTTTTAAATGTATTGCTGGTAATATTTTTTTCTTCAAAAACGTATTGCTGGTAATATTTATTTAAAAATGTATTGCTAGTAATATTTTTTCCAAAAAATGTATTGTTAATAAGAATATATTGCTGGTAATAATATATTGCTGATAATAATTTTTCTTTCAAAAATTCGTTGCTGGTAATAAATTTTTATAAAAAAATGTACTGCTGGTATTAAAACCAATTTTAAAACTTTCATAGTGTTTTGACCCCAGTCTGGGTGTAAACTATTTGCCCATACTTGGGACTTTAACAAGTGTTACCACTCCGGGTCAGGGTAGAACTGGGAACAACAGCAATTAAGCGGTGGTTTCACGTTTCTCAAAACGTGCTGATCAGAAGCCTTGCTGCCGGATGTAGTTTATCGTCTTACCCCGGAGGGCAACAGAGAAAGCACCCAACGGAAATTGTGCAGAAGTAGAAAAAATGGGTATCATATACGTAAAAGAATAAGACAAATAACAGGAAAAAGATCGTATATCGCCAGGATGCATCCAATTTAAAGAAACAACACTCATAATAGAGAAAAAAATACTTCAAAGATGGATGGAATACAATGGAGAACGTTTCCAGGACGAAAGAGGAAAATCTCTAATGTACAAAAGTATAGAAGGGTCATAAATATTAAAGTTGGAAGTGAAGTTATCACTTGTGAAGTTGTAGAGGTAAAAACCAGCAGTTAGAGGGGATTCTAATATACGTGCTAGCAGCCTTAGATGAATTCGGAACTGACAAAATTACAGAAATAATAAATGAAATATACGACAGTCCCTAGTAAATCTTTTTTCGTGGTGCCCCCTAAGAAGCTAGGCACATATAAATGTAAATTCAATCGGACAATCAATCAAATGGATCGCATAATGAAACTTAATTAAGAATAGAGCACGTCAGAGAATTGGAACGGAAATAGGGCAAGAACAGCGTAATTTCGTTAAAGGCGCTGGAATAACAGTTAAGTACTTTTTCCTTTTTATCCGATTAAATTTTACTGTTTCTTAATATTTTGCTTAAGGTTTTGAAGCCATCTTTCACTATCTTAACGCGGATTTCGGTGTTGCATTTTCCAAACTCTTTTAAGGCACTTGCCAGATATTTACATTTTTACACTTGGTTAACTTTGGTATCTCCAATTTGGAATTTACATGTTGGGTTGTTTCTTTTTCTTACATTCTATCTTCTTACATTTTATATTTAACCCTTTCTTCTCTCTTTTATTCACTACTTTCTGTAAGAATTCCTGTAGTTTTCTTACTGTCTTTGCTATCTATAGTCTGTCATCTGCATCTATAATGTTGTTAAAGTTATGGGCACTAATAATGAATCCTGTTAGGACTTCGCTTTTTCTCAGAACGACTGTATATATTTATACTCTTCCTGCGTCGCTCAAATAATTGGTTCGAACCCCTGACAGATTATGTTTAGTTTAGTACCGAATTCTAATGAATAGAGCGCGCAGCAGAATCAGATAAGAAATTGGACAAGAACAGTGCAGGTTCGTTAAAGACGCTGGTAGAAGAAATGTGATATTTGTGCATGGAATGATGTCAAAATGACATATCGAAAGCGGATATTTTCAGTGCACTCAAGTCGCTACCGAATGTGAACTAAGGTCAATTTAAAGTGGGTTTACCGTGGAAAAATTGTACAAGCCCCTTGTCACCCTTGCTTTTGGCGACGCCTCAGAGACAGGCTAATAAACTCAGCTAGCTCTCAAAGAAGAAGTACTGCCTGGGGGAAGGGTCACTGCGCCGGGGGCTTAATATTATTGAACGTGTCCAAGCTAAAAAGACAAGAAGCAATAGATTATGCAATAATGATAAATTACGACACAAACAACTATTTGAGCTTCTAAGTAAGATTGATTAACTTGGGAAAAATCTTAGAATAATCCATAAGATCCATCGGAAGAAAAAACACACTTCACACGGATAGAAAATTAAATTAATCTTTAGATAAAATTCAACGACTTCCGTTAATCTGTCCGTCCGTTTGTCCATCACACCCTCCAAAATAGTGATCCATCCAAATTTTGGGAAGAAGTGCAAACAGGTGATGGGAACATTTGGTTTTACTATGGTGTGTGAAAACCGCGAAGTAGGGTTTTTGCCAATGCATTTTTCGAAACAAATCAGCTTATTCAAATTCCGTCGATTGGTTGTCAAATTTGAACGAAACGAAGAGTTTGTAACTACTGCAAAAAAGTTAGGGACAACTTCAATAATTACTGCAAGGATTTCAACAGGATGACGAACGTTGCAAAGAAATTCTAGTAGATATAAAAAATAGGGTCGTAAAACGTATATATTTGAAAATCGACTCACTGTAAGTGCTGAAAAAGTCTGGGTTTATTAAGACTTTACAGTGATACAAACATGAGAGAATTTAAAGTCCTACCAGGATTTATCATTTGACGCCAGAATCTTAACAGAATAAGATATTCACATGATACAGCATTTATAGCAGGCACTTAAATAAAGGGACTTCTATAGAAGGTAGTGAAGTGTTGTGACCAAGTAAATGGTTAAGTGCATATATATTTTATATTAAACAGTAAGTACACCATAAGAGCATTACATTACTAGTGAGAATGTATTGAATGAACTAGCGCTCAATCTATTCACGGTTAATATTGAACAGCCCCCACATAAGGGATCTATGTGGCATAAGGCCGAGTTTACCGTGGGTTCTCCAAGCCCGAAGGTTCGGTAAAAAATATCCCCGCAGAACCCTCATAAACGGGTCTGGGTCTGTCTACCTCCCCGGGCGAAACTTTGCCCTTCGGCAAAGCCTCGTCCAGGTTCCTTTCTGCTCAATCCAGAGAGTTCGACATTTGAACAGTTTCGAGCTCTGTTAATATTTAACAGTCCCGCCAACCAACGAGGAATGTATGTGGCACAAAGCCGAGTTTACCGTGGGTTCTCCGAGCCCGTAGGCTAGGCCAAAAATATCACCGCAGAACCCGCATAAACGGGTTCAGGACCTGTCTACCACCCCGGACGAAACTTGACTAGGTTCCTCTCTGCCAAGGCAGAGAGTTTTACAGTTGAACAGTTTGGAGCACCGTTTCCCGAAGCCTTCTCTCCTACCAATTTTATAGTAGGCGGAAGAGTCTAACATAGACTCTTTAGAAGGAGAACACCACAACACAAAGTGAGAGAGAAGCGGTATAAACATGAATTGTAAGAAGATAGACTCTATGGTTATCATCAAAAGGAAGAGACCAGGAGAAGAAAGGACTATTCATTAATTGTAAAAAAGACATAATCTATCATTGTTAGTAGAAGGAAATGCCGACGAGAAGAAAGGACGACCCATCAATTTTAAGAAAACAAAATGGATGTTATTACTAAGAGGAAGAGCTCAAGTGAAGGAAGGGATAGACATTAATTTTAAGAAGACAGAATCTGTGTGTCAGAATAAGGAACATCCCGCAAGGAGAAAGGACGAAGCATCAATTGTAAGAAGATAGAATGTATGTTGTCACTACGAGGAACAGCTCAGTTGAGGAAAGGTTGAAGTATTAATTGTAAGAAGACAGGATCTGTGATTGTCATAAAAAAGAACTGCTCACGAGAAGAATGGATTGAACATTAATTGTAAGAAGACAAAAACTATTGCCAGCAAAAAGAAATGCCGACGAGAAGAAAGGTCGGCAAATCAATTATGAGAAAATAAAATGCATGTTGTCTTTAAGAGCAAGAGCTCAGGAGAAGAAGGGATAAACTTTAATTTTAAGAAGACAGACTCTATGGTAGTCAGCAAATAGAACATCTTAAATAGCAAACAGCAAATTAGAGACGTCAAAAAGAAGAAAGGTCGACACATCAATTATGAGAAAATAAAATGCATGTTGTCTTTCAGAGCAAGAGCTCAGGAGAAGAAGGGATAAACTTTAATTTTAAGAAGACAGACTCTATGGTAGTCAGCAAATAGAACATCCTAAATAGCAAACAGCAAATTAGAGACGTCAAAAACAAAAAAGTGCAAAAATTTAAATATTCAAGCAGTTTTTTTAAAAGGAGACGAAAACTTCGACGCCATAATTAGAAAGCGTATTTAAAAAGCGTAAGATAACTCCAAGTTTCGTATTAAGAAATTAAAAAAGAAAATCTCATTCAAAACAATAAAAACAGTGCTCAGCTGTGATGTATTATCGGCCCTCCTATATGGCAGTGAATGCTGGACAATCCCCTAACAGATGATGAAGAAACTTATGACAAGAGAAATGAGGTTCGCCAGAGAGATGCTGAGAATACCATGAACTGAACATGTGAGTAATGACGAATTATGAGGAAAATGCAAACAAAATGGACACTTCTATTTAAAATCAGAAAAGAGACAACTGAAATTTGCAAGGTACATCATGAGGAAAGATGGGGTCTAATCATTTTTTATTTCAACCCTATTCGAAATATAAGGAGAAAGTTTCAATTAGATCGCATTTTCTAAAGAACTGCTACTTTCTGGAATAGTTTCTTGTGACAATGCTTCCCTGAAAAATAAAAGCTTAATCTCTTCGAGTCAAAAGTCAGTCATTATCTATCCTACTTATCTTGTTAATCCTCCCTTCAGACTACCTCGTCTAACATTCATATCGCACATCTAATTCATTATAATCATTTACACAATAACCCTTTGGCTGTAGATGTTCTCAAGCAATTTATTGGTTGAAATTTAGTATGAAAAGCGTTAGTTAAAAAACAAGAATTAACAAGCAATACTACAATGCTAATAATGACATTCTTTAACAGTTTGAGCCCTGACCACCGATTTACCGGTCGTAGAAAAAGATGACTTAATGTCCAGCAACCGGTTGAACGGTGAGTAAACACTTTTAACTATTTTTATATCTACCCTGAAACATTACATACCAATTATTTACGAATTTTGGCTCAGAAGCAGGCAGAAGAGTTAAAATTGGCAGAGCTCAAAGGGTTTAAACTGTATGTTGACCGTAAGTGTTGTTTATCTGCTTTCCAGCAGTCCTTTATTTACCAATGCTATAGTTAGACTCCAGTTATATTCCTCCACTATTTCTAATTTTTTTTCTTATATAATTCTAAGTTTTCTTAAAGTTTTGAAATATATTTCCTTTATTCCTGAATTCTTTTCTAAATTATGCCCAGTGCTTTTTTTTTTAAGTCTATTTAATGTTCGTCATTATTTCTCTGTTATTTTTTTCTTATGTCATACAGTATTTTCAGTTTTCACTTTTTATTGCTCATATTTTTTTTTTAATTATTCCCTTAAATCTTTAACTGATGATCAGTCTATTTAAGGTCTTTGTTTTTCATTCGTTTCTTTTTTGTCTTTCCTTTTCTAGTTTTCTTTTTTGTCTTTCTTTGTCTAGTTTTCTTTTTTGTCTTTCCTTTTCCTTCTTAAGTGGCAAGCTTTAAAATTTATTGCCTTTTCTTGAATTCTCAATAAACACGCAGTCAGGCAGTTGCACAAACATATTGGAGACTCAGCTATGTGATTGGTTCAAGTGTAGTCGCTTTGGGCCCCACTGAAACTTAACAATGGACATAATTTTCATCAAGATAAATTATCCTATTTCATAGGTTACGGGGTTTTGCATATGAAGTTTATTATGATATATGAATATAACCCAACTGTAAAGCATCGCGGAGTTTACAATTACAATCACGTTTTTTCCTTTTGTATTTGCTTAAGCTAAATCAATGTTAATTTGCTTGGACAGCGGTAGAAGGACATTTTCCTCTATAGCAACTAGCTGCCCATCTTTAAATATTTAAGTTGAAAACTAACCTTTACCATGATTCGAACAGAATGTTGCATGTATTTTCTGCTGACGCGCCAACAAAAGCCCGCCTGTCGAGTGTCCGTAGTTATAATTAGCAAAAAAAAAAAAAAAATAAAAATAAAAATAAATAAATAAATAAATAAAATAAAATAAAATTAAGAAAATAAAAAATAACCCTGTTCCTATTGAGCGCCTTCGGAAGACAACAACATTTTTATCGGTGAAATTTTATAGCTGTTTAGAAAATTGCCCATAAAATTGTTTGGGACTCACAACTGAGGAGGAAAAACGCTGGGTAGAAGAGAATGTCTAACGTCTCTCCATAAATCAAATTCAAAACACACACAAATGCAAACTTCACTCGCCAGCATGATCACGAATGGACATACACAAATAATGCCCTACATATGGACTATACGTGTACACACGCCCATAGGGATAGAGTAAGTAAGAAAGAAGCGTACGCATACGCATCATATCGATTAGAATGTTTATTTTAAGAGCTTAGGGTCTTACAATAGAATCTACTAATATTATTTCGAAATGTTTATTCATAGCAGTTTTTTCGTCCATTCCTTTCCTTCTGTCCTCCTTATCTCCTTTCGTCTCATTCTTCCTTCATCACACCCTCCTTTCATTTTTCCATTCCTTCTTCTATTCCGGTCTTCATGCCTTCCTTTCCTTTCCTTTCCTTTCCTTTCCTTTCCTTTCCTTTCCTTTCCTTCCTTCCTTCCTTCCTTCCTTCTTCTCACCTTTTCTCTTTTCATTATTTTGTACCTTTCAACCATACCTCCTTCTCTTACTTCTTTACATTCTGTCCTTCTCTCCGCATCATTTCCCTCCTTTGCTTCATTCTTTTTCTTTATTCCCTCCCTATATTTTTTCTTCTTGCTCCTCTTCCTTCTCCCTTCTTCATTCACGCTCCACCCTTTGTCTAATTTGAAACGGTTATATTTGTTACGAAATTATATTCTTTCTTAATGATTTCGATTTTTTCTTTCATTATTCATTATTTTTCTCTTTGAACTTGACCGTTTCTTTATTAACACTTTCTAAACGTTTCTCTCTTTTTTTTCATTTTATTTCCTTCATTAAGTTTTTTCTTTTCATTCGTCTCCTTCCAGCTAAATTCCTTCTTTGATTTCTTTGTTTCATTCTCAATTGTTTTTCTATTTCTTTTCCTAATATTTCATTTCTCTTTCTTTCTTTTATTTGTGTTCAAATGTTTCCTTTCTTTCTTTCTTTCTTTCTTTCTTTCTTTTTTCTTTCTTTCTTTCTTTCTTTCTTTCTTTCTTCTCACCCTTTTACTTTTACTTCGTTTCCTTCCTTGTTTCTGTTCTAACCTAGAAAAGGTTACTGAATGAGGAATAAACAAAACGGTAGTTGGAAATAAATTGGTAATCTTTATAACATCAAAAAATACATTACTCACCAGCGGCGTGAAATAGGTAAACCACTCCTAGTGGTGGACTACTTAGACAGTATATTACCCTCTTATATATATATATATATATATATATATATATATATATATATATATATATATATATATAAACAACTAAAAAGTTGCAAATTAGAAAAATAATAATGTTTTTTATGGAAGTATTTATTTATATTTGATATTTCAGATCGATCTCGATCTTTCTTCAGAAATAACTGTTTTTAGAAGTTTATTTCTGAAGAAGGATCAAGTTCGATCTGAAAGTTGTTTTTCTATATATACATATTAAGAAAGTATACGTGGCTTCTCATTATGCTATATATATATATATATATATATATATATATATATATATTAACATACAACGTGTGTTAGCACGTGCGATATCCTGTCTTCATCAGCCGCCGACCAGGAGTGATATCACGGTTTCGGTGGCTATGGCGGGACCGCCACCCCTGGCGTCACCAGCAGCGTTTGCCACCAGGCAGGGTATGAAGATAAGCTAATTAATCGTTCCTTTAAGTAAAATCTATCTGCAATGAAAGTTTCCTGAACGCGTTTGCCGTTATTGACGCGCTCGTATAAATCGTTATAGACGACCACGCAAATATTTCACTTGCACAATGTTAGGTCGTGATGTTGCGTGCATTTTACTTGCTTGTTTTGATCTCGACCAAATCCAACTTGACGCGTGTTGAACAGTTTTTTGAATGGCTAATTACAAGTATTTACACTATTTACATTGTTTGGACTGTTGTCCTAATCGGTATTATCACATATACGATGTTTCAGTCGTTGTACGCTCCGATCTTCTTCAGGTGATATTTGCTGAAATTTCGAACCGGACCCTTCATTTAGACAACGGTGGTAGATTGTACTGATTGGTTTGAATTAGTTCGCCTTGATACATTCGTTTCTTCTCTCTCCCTTCAAGTATTTGTTCTCTCCGATGAGGCCAGGGAAGGAAATCAAAACTCCTTGGATCAAGTCACTTTTAGGATCAATCAACCAACCTTTTTTTATCTACTAGACCATGTGTTCTTGGGGACACATTATCGTTTCATTTTTTTTTACCTTTTCCTATTTTTTTCACCTCCTCTCTCTCCTTATCATAAACTTATCATAAACTGCAATCATTTAAAATCGCATTTGAAACTGTTTCTAACGTAACTTCCCATTCTCTCTACTGTATATACTTCATTTTTCATTGCTTCACTTGTTTTCACTTTATTCATTCTTTTACGAAACTGTTTGGTTCCTGAGATATGTGTCTCCGACGTTCGAGCCCTGTTAAGAAGACGAGAGTGCTGATGCTGATTTTCAAGGCAGGTAAACCTTCCCTGGGAAGATTAGCTTCAAGCAATCTTCTCTCGTTAATTCCTCCTGTTACGATTGTTATATATATATATATATATATATATATATATATATATATATATATATATATATATATATATATATATATATATATATATTATTATATCTTCAAGGTGAAACAGAAGATAAAATGAAATAAGACAAATGTACATAGCATGAACAGTAACTAACAATATGCGTTAAAGCATGTCCATGTTTCATTTTATCTTCTGTTTCATCTTGAAGATATTTCTTACATTTGTGTTATTATCAAGCGTATGGCTCTTATGACCAAATATGAAAGTCGCCATAGCGACGCTGTTTCAATTTATTTTTTTGAAATACTTCTTCACCATATCGTATTACAACACACACAAATAACTTTATGTTGGTCTTCTTATTCTTTTTTTTTATCTCTTGTTCTGGGTTTCCTTTCAGCCTCCTTCGAGAGTACAAGACAGTTGATGCTTTCCGCTAATAAATGCAGATAGACCCATTGTTTCCACATCTTACGATTCTCAATAAGGCTTTTGGGTCGAAGCAGGAAATAACAAGGTAACATGCTTCAAATTTCGCACCGACACTTGCATCTTTCCAGCGCGTATAAAATAAAATGATTCTTAGATTGATTTGTAATGTTTTCAGGTAGGGAAAAATAATTGTTGGAATATAGTCAGTATACTGTTTGCTTTTCAGTATGTCTTTAAAATACCGGCGTCTTTTACTCATATGTGTGTTTGCACATGCATTCTCGTGCACACACAGACACAGAGTAGTACAGGCGAACCCTTTCTCGCTTCTCTATTTAAAGCAGTGAATGCATTTCTACATATAAGGAATCATTGCTTGGTCTTTGATTGATAGTGACTCAATTTTGACCAGTTGTTAATTCCCAAGCACTCCTTAAATAGACTGGCTCACTCGTAAGAAATAGGAAAATAAGTTTTGGGTAAATACTTTTTGTTGATTAGACCTTTTTTGTGAATATAGATTTGTGATTTTTTAGGGAAATTAAAATAAAAACCCTACCTCTTTTATAGAAAAAATATTGACTGGTTACATTATGTGTAAGAAAAGGCAAGAAATGCAGTTTCTGTGATTATACAGGAAAGATAGATGTTTACCCAAAATTAAAGTGTTTAAGTTTATAATAATCACACAAATCATCTTATATATACAGTGACACGCATAAGTATTGGGTATATGTTATTTTCTGTTATAACTCTAGTTTATGTTCGCCATTTGTTGTGCATTCTACAATTCATGGATTAAAAATGGCAAAAATTAAAGAATTATCCAGAGATATGCGAGATAGAATCATTGAACGTCACAAAGGAGGACAAGGTTACCGAAAAATTAGCAAAGAAGTGAATCTAGCACTAAGTACAGTAGGAAATATTATCAGAAAGTATAAGAAGTATGGCGATGGTACAGCAAAACTTCCAAGAAATGGAAGACCGAGAAAAATAAATGAGAGTACTTAAAGGTGGATCAGCAGAAATGTGCAAAAACCCCTTCATTAATCTTTCTGAAATTAAAACTGATCTTGAGGGTGCTGGAATTAATGTAAGGAAGGATACCATTAGCAGAGTTCTATATCGTACAGGATTTCATTCAAGATCACCAAGAAAAGTGCCTTTGTTGAAAACCAAACATGTCAAGGACCGATTAAAGTTTGTCGAAACTTATGAAAAGAAAGGTATGCAGTTTTGGGAAAAGGTAATCTAGTCGGATGAAACGAAAGTTGAACTATTCGGAAAGAACACAGCGACAAGTGTTTGGCGAAAAAATGGCACTGCATTCAACAAGCACAATACCATCCCCGCAGTTAAGTTTGGAGGGGTTCTTCCATTATGATATGGGGATGCTTTTCCTCCAAGGCCACTGGAGAGTTACAAGTTATCCATGGTAGAATGAATGGTAGCATGTACAGGGAGATTCTAGCGAAGAACCTTCAGATATCTGCAACTTCTTTAGGGCATGGTCGGAATTTCGTGCTTCAACATGACAATGATCCTAAACATACCGCAAAACTTACAAAGGAATGATTTGAAAATAATGGTATTAGTACTCTCAATTGGCCAAGTCAGTCTCCTGAATTGAATCCAACTGAGAATTTGTGGAATACTTTGAAGGTTAAAGTTCATAAGCGGAATCCACAAAATATCAAGCAGTTAGAGGAATTATGCAAGGAAGAATGGGGTAAAGTAACGGTGGATCTGTGTGGAAAACTTGTGGCCAACTACAGAAATCGACTGGAAGCAGTGAAACAAAACAGAAGCTAGGCAACAAAAAATTAAATTGATGTATCCAATACTTTTGTATAGGGTAAATTTGAACTTTGATAAAAAACATGGTTTCAACCATGAGTTTTTAATTTTCCTTACACATACAACTAAAACAACTTTACAAGATATTACTTACCAAATATCAGGCAAAATGGCGAACATAAACTAGTTATAACAGAAAATAACATGTATCCAATACTTATGCGTGTCACTGTATATATATATATATATATATATATATATATATAATTATTTATTTATTTAAACATATTATTCCATCGTTACATAAGATTTAGCGATTGAATCATATTTTTAATTAAGTAATTATATTTAGGCTCTACTTTTGTATCGAGCACTGTTTTTTAAAAATAATAACAAAAATATTAAAGAACTTTGGATTATTTACCTAAAGAGTTGTTTCCTATTTTCTATATATGTTCACACACCCACATATATATATATATATATATGTATATATATATGTATGCATATATATATAAATATATATATATATATGCCTATATATATATATATATATATATATATATATATATATATATATATATATATATATATATATATATGCGTGTGTGTGTGTTGCAGTTACTAAATCTGTAATTATCTATAAAGAAACAAACTAGAAATGTGACATTAGCGAAAGTTATCCTTTAAAATTATAGTTTTTAGTCAATGTACGATAACCCCCAACACAGCTGAAATGGATTCTTCTTGAAAAGAATGATAGAAACACCTTGAAGTGTGTTTTCTGTTATTGGATTGCAAGTTAAACAATGGAACTGGATATTAAACATTCCTTACGGAAAACCAAAACATAATAGTACCTTGGGATTTTCCGAACAAGTGCTTCATACTGACGAGCATTAAAATTTACGACTGTGAATTCTCAACAAAAGCACAGTTAAGGTTAGAGATTTGCTCAACCACTCACACACGCGCGCACGCACACACACACAGACACATTGTGAAGCGATACTACATCACCGACGCATGACTGCTTCAAGGAGGGTCTGTCTGGGCCTACGTAAAACTCTGCAATCAATGTAATTTTTAGAAGATAAATTATTCTATCCTCATAGGGAAGAAAAGAAATAATATGAAAGAAAATATTGGGAAACGGAAGAGGAAATGAAGGAAATACAAGAGAATATTGAAAAAACCTGAAAAAAGAAATGGATCATTTTTCGGCAAAATGGCAAGAATATGAAGAAGAAACAAGAATATTTTCCCAGAAGAAAAAACGAAAGAAAATAGATAATAAAAAAATTCCGCAGATTCCTTGTTAATTTCGCGACAAAGAAAGAATCACTTGAAACAACAAAGGAAAGATTTGTTTAGCTAAATGTCTTACGTCATGGGAAGAGAAAGAGAAACATTACCCAAGAACAAGAAGAAAAAAAATAAAGATAACGAAATAATTCATTAAGGTCGGCTTGATATGGAAACATTTAAAGTCAAACATTATTTCCATTTCAACCAAGTTTATGGCTCAGAATCGTTTATTACTAATTTCAGTCATACACATAGAACAGAAATCGCTCTTCTATTTCCTTAAGAGTTGCACGAAATATACAGTCACTGACAAAATTATGGGATGGGGGTATAAAATTTAGAAATACAAGGTGTCCATAAAGTTCGTGTGCACTTTATAAGTTTATTTGTATTTGCAATACAAATAATCTGTAAAAAATGTTATAATGTTTAATGTACATAATTTTAAGCATAGATAAAATAACTAATGTGATTTCAGGCATTACTGTAAATCAGTTGGCAAATGTTTTCCGTGAACTGCAAAATCGTATTACCCTCTGTATTGCTAATGATGGAGGACATGTGGAAACTTATATAAAATTTCGGTAAAACTTTAAAAATATAGATTTTCTTCTTTCTAATCCATTTTACAAATTATTTCTATCGCAAATACAAATAAAGTTAAATATTTTGTCCCTTTTTTTTAAACCGTTTTTCCTTCAAGTATGCGTCATTTCCTTCAAATATGCGTCATTTCTTCTTCTTTCTCTTCTGCTCCTACTTCTTATGCATGCACTTATTATTATTATTATTATTATTATTATTATTATTATTATTATTATTATTATTTCCTTTGATTTCTGGTGTGTACATATTTCTTTCCGGGTCCCAACCAGAGACCTAAGATTAGAAAAGGTATTAGAATATTTTCTGCTGACCAATTAAAAAGAATCAAAAACATATTTTACATAGATAAAGCCCTTCTTGTGGTATGGGCAGTACTTGTGAGAACAATCTTTTCTATTTTTTTAAGGCATGGGCTACCAGTAATCCCTTCAGTGAGTCTATTGAAATCTTTTCCAGCTAATCTGAGGGCTCCAGCTACAACAGGGTTTGTTGATGTTCTCATGTGCCACATTTTCGAGATTTCGATTCGACGGTCATTGTATTTTGATAGCTTTTTGAAGATCTTCAAAGTTAAATTGCAGTCTGCAGGGACTGCCATATCAATAAGGAGGCACTTTATTGTTTGTGGTCTCTAATAATATCTGGTTCATTATTATTATTATTATTATTATTATTATTATTATTATTATTATTATTATTATTATTATTATTCGTCCATTTTTTTGTACTTTTTTCTTTCTATATTCATTTCGAAATATGTTTTTTGGAATGTTTTTTTATTCAGTATTATTATTTCTTTTCGTCCTCATTCGTCTTCGTTATTAAAATTTGAGCGCGCCTTTCTTATCCCAACCATCAATCAAAATTTGCTTTGCGAAAAAGCTCGATTATTTTTCCATATATATTTATATTATTCTAGCAAAATGCCATAATATAAAAGCATTTCATTTTAATATTTCCCATCATTCAGTTTTTTTCTATTGTAATTCTAAACTTTCCCTGAATTTACAACGCTTTTCTCTTTTTTCCTCTTTCCCATAAATATATTTCCCCTTATTTTTATTACTTCCGTTTTCATTCTAGTCACGTACACTTTTCTTTTTCTATACGCCTGCTTCTATACGATGATGCGTTTTAACGATTATTCCTTGTTTTCTGTTTAAATGAATACCATACAATCGATCATATTTAAAGCGTTGTTGTAAAAACACAGTAAAAGTAATAGCTATCAAGAAGTGTTATATATGCTACTACTGAGACAATCTTTTTTATTATAACTGATTTTCTAGACATTTTGCGACGTTATACATGTTTCTGAAACGAGGAATGAAAATAACTAAATGATTCACTTACCGTTTAAACATCATTAATACATCAAGAACTTACATATATAGTGTCATATTTTATTATAGAAATCAATGTCTACTAATTACATTATTCGGACTATTGACTACATCTTTGTCGCCATATTTATTACAACGTTTCGGATCTTCAGTATCTGTCTATATTTCTGAGATGAGGTATTATGTACACTATTTGCATTATTCCGACAATTGACCTCATCTTTGTCGCCATGTTTATTACAACGTTTCGACCTTTCAGTATCTGTCTATATTTCTGAGATGAGGTATTATGTATACTATTTACATTATTCGAACTATTGTCCTCATCTTTGTCGCCATATTTATTACAACGTTTTGGACATTCAGTATCTGTCTATATTTCTGAGATGAGGTATTATGTACACTATTTACATTATTCGACCGATTGTCCTCATCTTTGTCTCCATATTTATTACAACGTTTCGGACCTTCTGTAGCTGTCTATATTTCTGAGATGAGGTATTATGTACACTATTTACATTATTCGGACTATCGTCCTCATCTTTGTCGCCATATTATTACAACGTTTCGGCACTTGTACGCTCCGGCCTTCTTCAGGTGGTTGGAATGTCGAACTGAACCCTTTATTTCGCTCACTGACGTAGACTATTCTAATTCCACATCATTTATCCACTGTGTCTTTGATGTGTCTTGTTTTTTGAATAAAAACTAGAATATGGTTTCTCTGCCTGAGTTGCAGAATGCTTTCTTTTCAGGAAGAGCTTTCACATCTGTGTATGTTTCATTTTTACTCAGAATGTTTAGAAATATTGTTCATAAATATTTAATTTGTTTTCTACGTTTTTAAAAAAAGATTATACATTTTTTTAGTATCTGCCTATATTCCTGAGATGGGGTATTATGTACACTATTTATGTTATTCGGACTATTGTCCCTTTTTTTGTCGCCATATTTATTACAACGTTTCGGCCGCTGTACGCTCCGGCCTTCTTCAGGTAGTTGGCATGTCTAACTGAATCCTTTATTTTGCTCACTGGGTCAGACTGTTCTAGTTACACGTGCCATGTTTAATAGATAACTTAACCGGGTATTTTTTCAAGCATCTTGAAATGTACAATAAGAAAACCAGACCAGACCAGAACAGACACGGCAACAGTCTTCTATGCACAGACGAATGATCGATTTAAAAATGTTTTCTTTGGGTTCTGTCACTGAATCTAATTAACGACTTTATTCACTGTGACATGTGTCCTCAAGGACACATATCACAGTGGATAAAGACGTTGGTTAGATCCAGTGACAGGACCCAATGAATGTGAGTTCAATACCCGATTAAGGCAGTGGAGATATTTCAGAGGGGAATTAACAGGAGTTAACTGACAACTGACATCCATTAAACATGGCACGTGGAACTAGAACGGTTTACCCCAGTGAGCGAAATACAAGGTTCAGTTCGACATTCCAACCACCTGAAGACCGAAACGTTGTAATAAATATTCGCGACAAAGGTGAGGACAATAGTCCGAATCATCTAAATAGTGCACTTCGATTTAGATTGAAAAAAATATCTGAAAGTTTTAAGACATACAATGAGAAAAGAGGGCTTAGAGAATTTGACACACCCAGAACACTTTGAAGGAAAGTGCCATTAAGGAAAGCAGTGAATAAAAAATATAAAGCTTATAAAGAGCAACAAACAGGAAGTTGCGCAAAGATATGATCACGAGTGAACTGAAGGAGCACGACACAAAAGTTTTTTGCTTCTGCTGGTGCATTTTGACCGGCCATTGTCATTAATGAAAATATATAAAGTTGATTAATAAGCAGTCAAAGCATGGAAAGACTTTCATTGTATTTTCCGTCATAGACGAAAGCAGTGAGTTAATTTAAAATTTGAACTCATATTTCTTGTGTTCGCATAGCCTTTGTCAGCCGATAGTATGATGATGTTTTCGTTCCTCTGTAGGGTTCCAATCGCCAGCTTCTCCAGTTTCATGATATTTGACCCCAGAGACTGACAGGAAGGGTTCAGTTCGACATTCCAACCACCTAAAGAAAGCCGAGGCATACAACGGCCGAAACGTTATAATAACTATGGCGACAAAGATGAGGACAATAGTCCGAATAATGTAAATAATGTACATAATACCTCATCTGAGAAATATCGACAGATAATGAAATCAATGTCTACACGATAAAATCTGCCTAACTGAAGCAATGTTCGTAAAACTTTTAGGATATACTTATATTAACGATTTATGTTGCCAGTTTCAACTTTTCAAATCCATCCATTTTTAACTATAATAATGAAACGTTCCTTATTATCAATAATATCGTATTATAATTCTGTTTATCCTTCTCTTAGTTAACGCGAATGTTTCGCCCTGCCAATACGTCATTAATTAAGGACTATTCTAAAAGGAAAGAAGGAAAGTTCATATTAAAGGCGCTGCACGGTTTCAGTGCGAAAAAAGAAAGAATGAAAGAAATGTATAACATCTACCAATAACTCATAATTATTCCGTTTAGATCGCATGGAAAGATGGAAAAGACATATCAGAGACGCTACTTGGTTTCAGCGACAAAACGAAAGAAAGGATGAAGATAGAAGCTTTTAATGTCTCCTGTCAGTACCTCATAAATAATGCACTATTCTGTTTTGGTAGCGTGAAAAAAAAAATTGAAAAGACAGAGAGGCGATGCTTGGTTTCAGTGAGTAAATGAATTAAGGAAAGAAAAATGAGAAGACAGAAGTAAGTTTTAGTGAAATAGAAAAGTTTTTTTTAAAGTCCAGTTACCATGAATAAAATAACATCGTTTACTGAATTATTTTAAAATTATTATTAAGAGAAATTTTCGTAGGAAGAAAGGTTTGTTAGAAAGAAAGAAAGAATAAAACAATGAAATATAGAATTGTTTAACGTCTGTTTCAGTGAAATGGAAAATCTTGTCAATTTTAAGTCTTTTCATTTGTACCTACTTCGTAAAAAAACGAGGAGCATTTATATTCGTGATTTTTATTGCAATATTTTTTTTTAGCTCATATTTAACGATACGATAGTGAAATTTCTAAGGATATTTTATTGTCGTTGAACTTGCCATGAGCTTATTTAATCATTAACTTAAGAATTAAGATTCATCAGAAAATTTAAATAGGAAAATCATGAATAATCTGAGCCTGCTGTGTTGATCCATATATTCACAATGTCTAATTCATCTGACCACAATTTCAAATTAAATGGCAGTCTGTCCAAGACTAACCACAATGGGCGATGCGGTCATGTAGAGACAAGAAAGAGATATACTTGGAGTAGTCTGATTTCAAATCGAACAGTCACTAACGACTCTAATGTACATGTTCAGAAACACAAACACTTTCTGTTTTGTGGTTATCAAATCTGATGATATACAGCCCCTTTCCTCCTAAAAAAATCAACGCATTTTCCTAACACACAATTTTGTCTTTCATTCCAACCTTAAGAAGTCGAACTATACAGATGTCGCTGGAACGCATCGTTTATAAGTTTTCCACTTTTTTTAATCATATGCCCAGCCTACATCGATATACTCTCTCTCCCTTCTCTCTACTCTTGCCTTAATCTTTGATATTGAGCACCGTACTCTTCCTCTTGCAATTATTGCAATCAATATATTAATACTTCTTTATTCTTCAAGAAATCCGAAAGATATACAGGGTAGGTGGAAAGTAGAAATTGCATATAGGATTTTTGGTATCACTGATGTCATGACGAAAACAAACAACACTAATAGGGATTTCTTATTTAAGTGCAGGAGGTAAAACCTGAAGACTGCGAGCGTAGAATGTAATATGGATAGTTAACACTAGGGTGGCGTGAAGATTGGCCTGAATTATTTGAAAGTATCCTCTGGAGTGGCGGGGATCTATTCCATGTTGGTGGTTTCATCAATCGAAACTACTGGTCATCGTGTGATAACGATCCCATCATGACGGCTGAGAGGATGCAAGCCCAACCAAAAGTAACCGTGTGAGGTGTGGTATGTCGGCGACACGAGTCATCGGTCCATATCTTTTGTGTGCCACCATGAACAGAGTCAGCTACCTTCAGATGCTCGAAAATTACGTGTGGCCCACTGTGTCTAGCTGGGATAACATTTGTGATCTGATATTCATGCAGGATGTTGCAGCACCCGATTTTGCTCTTACTTTGCGTGCGTGGTTAGACCAACATTTTCCAAGACGTGGGATAGGACGATGAATGCCCCCCCCCACCAAGAAGTCCAAATTTCACGCCATGTGATTTTGACCTGTTGGGTTACACATCAGAGGTGTGCAAGACAAAACCCCGCACACTAGACGGCCTAAATACTTAGATTCAGGATTCAGGATTGTTTAATGATATCCCAGACGACGTCCTTTAAAAGGTTGTTCATTCCCTGCTACTACTTTTGAGGAAACAGGCTGCTTACGTTGAAATATGAAAATTTACTTTTCTTTTCCTATGTAATAAGGAATATGTATCATTTGTTTGAATAAATTTGGAATAGAAATGTAGATTTTAATTACCAGTTTTTAATGCCTACTTACTTTTCAGCCACCATGTAGATGTTTGATAAAATAATATCCTAAGAAGAATAAATTGTTTTATTAGGTTACATGTGTCACAAGCCTCACAGTGTCCTATCGCCATTTCTATGGAAAGCGTCCAGACGAACAAGATTCCTTGTTTCCAACAGTTCTAATCTCCACGGCGATTCCCATTATAGCGAGCCACCCTCATTCCTTTTTATTCTACTGTTGAGATGTAAGTTCCACTCAATAGACCTTTGCTTCGTGGACCGTCTACCAAGAAGATGCTTCCTCGAGCATTACAATGTTAACCCGTTCGACTCTAGGGTTATCAGTTATTTTTCTCACTTATCCTCAAGAACCGTGTCTCATATTCTGTAACCCTCTACCTTAAATGGCTCTTCGGCCTTGTACAAATTGAACATCATTGTAAAAGAAACGTCCGTATGGACTCATTGAAATGCTTTGTTTTCATACGTATCTTCTTAATGATGAAGCAGAAGTTTTCTTATTGGATTAATATCTGAAGAAGCTGGGCGCTATTTCCTTAATTTCATGACTTTCAAACACGTTTTGATAAGGTGAGACATAGCCATCATTGCAGAATGTGACAAAGCATTTATTTTTAATAGTGAAAGGTGTCTTCCAAAAGCTAAACAAATTTGTAATAAACAGAAAACATTACTTAGAAACTGAATTGCTGTGCAATATCATACTTCCTCTATGGCAGTGACAATTTCCTCGCAGATGAAGACCATATTTGAAGCATTTAGGGATGTGGATTTTTATTATTTTATAATAAATAAAGCAGATATTATTTAAATCTTTTTTTCTTTATTGTGACATGTACCATTAAAAACTGTCGAATAATATTTTTCGTCCCTATCATTAATTTTGGTTGGTTGCTTGCTTGACATTAATCGACATGTTAACAACTCTATAGGTTATTTAATGCCAAAATCTATAGATTTTGTACGCAATTTTATTTTATTTTTGGAAAAAATAATGGTTTAGTGATACAATTTTTACTAATTAACCCATAACTGGGGAGGGAGAGACACGGTGATTCATACAAGCTTACAGCACCTAGTATTCCTAAGAGGTCACCCAAATATGCACTGACCAGGCTTGACGTTGCTTAACTTTGGTGATCCTACAGGAACCGATGTTTCAACATGGTGTGACCGTAAGCAACATTACATTAGAACAGCACTGTAAAGTATTGGGCTAAATATTAGACCTGAAAATTCCTCTACGTTTGCTCTGCTGTTGTTTTGGTTAACTTTTCCTTGAAGGAAGTCCAATAACTCTGTAAAAAAAATCAGAGATCGATTTTACACTCTACTCATATTATTAAAAGTATGCCCTTCTAAATTGATAAGAAATAAATATTTTTCGATACTGGCAAATGTTGTGGATTTATAAATGACACTTCTTGCTTTTGTACGCGTGGACCATTCTACTTAAGTAGTGCTTCCGATTCTGCTAATGCACCAGCTTGCGTGGTCGCTATGATGTTTCTGGTAACTTAATGGCGCAGGTATAGTCAATAAGCTTTATTATTGTAGAAATAATAATATAATTATTGTTGAATGTTCCCCCTTAGATCTGCTAAATTCTTTTGTAGGTGCAGAAGCCGTTGAAACCTTGAACATTTGCTGTAGCAACCCAACGCCTACTTGATTCAGCCATATTGAAACAGCTTGTCATGCTGATTACCTTAGAAACAATGCTACAGACGAAATTCGCAATACTTGCTGACATTACAATGTCGCCATATTTTTCAGAGAAATATTAGATATTTTTTAAAGGAACTACGCATAAATATCAATGGTAATTTTTATTTCTTAATTTTACATTTCACATTTTCCTGAATGCAAATCAATGGAGAGAGCAAAAGGAGATGACTCCGTTTCCTTCCGCAAGAAGTCATGGCAATTCACAGAAATATAATCTGTGAAGAGGAGAGTCAAGAGGTGAATGACATGGAATTTAACAAAGAACTCTCATAAAGATGAGGAGAATACAAAGCACAATTGTTTATTAATCATAGTTAAGTGTGGTAAATTAGGATTTTACAAATAAAGACACGAAGCTATTTGCTTAAATGTCAATATTTTATTTTACTAAGAATATCAATTGCATTAACCATGCAATCCATCAAGGCGGTCATGTGATACTGATATATATATATATATAGTTTGTGTGTGTGCCATAAGATAAAGAACAAATGGTTATCAATCTAACATGTTTCACTTCATCAGAGAATGAAATATGGAGAAAAAGAAGATTCACTTTCTCTCAGAGATTCCGATCCAGATTTGTTCTATATCTAACCTTAAATTAGGTATATATAATTAAGCAATTCATCGAATCTAGAAGAAATCTCATCAGAATGCACTGGAGGACCGTTTCGTCCAATATTTGGGACTCATCAGTAGTGCGCATCGACTATTGAGAATTGAAACCCTGACAGTCACGTTACCATGCAAACATCATTACAACTGTTCTAACAGGCCTCGGTGACATAGAAGTATCAAATCAGACTCTATATAGCGCCGCTCACTCATATATTCCGTTGCTGGTGGGGAGCACACTCCGCTCAGTAAAGGAACTCGGATGTGTTCCCCCACGGAATATGTGAGTGAGCGGCACTATATCGAGTTTATTTCGTTACCCCTTCGTCACCTGCTGATGAGTCCCAAAGGTAGTGGATTCTCACTGCTGATGAGTCCCAAATATAGGACGAAACGGCCGTCCAGTGCATTCTGATGAGGTTTCTTCTAGACTCGATGAATTACTTAATTATAATTATCAAATCCTCCTGATGATTTCTATGACTTATATATATATATATATATATATATATATATATATATATATATATATATATATTCTGAAGATGAGACCCGGGTTTGAATCCCACCATAGTCGATTTGTCAGGAAGGAGACTTCTTAAAGTTATTGGACTAGAGGGCGGCCACTTTGGAAAGTGCCTGAAAACCATACTACGTGTTGATTCAAGCCTGGAGTGAAATTGGCTTTGGGGCCATCGATAGCTGTGCTAAAACAAGATGACAAGTCATTGTGACCGAGGGATTGAGCGTCCTGGTCTTCTTCAAATTGTTGCACACGGTAGATAATACGCTCTTTCCCAGAAACTGGAACTAAGTCTGCTTAATATCAACATTTTAAAATTGACATAAGAAATCCGTAATAGGTTTCTTAAAAAATGTTGATATTAATTTACCATCTTCTAATAATCTAGTATTAATTATATATTTAAAAAAATTATGTATTAATTACAGATCTCAAAAAAAAGTCGATATTTAAAATACGTTTCTAAACATCCAGTAATAATTATATATTTTTTTAAATATTGCATTAATTATTTTTTTAAATCAAGTGTTAATTATAGATTTCTAAAAACATCGATATTAGTAATAAGTTTCTAAAAATGCAGTATTACTTATATTTTTTAAATCAACTATTAACTTTATTAAATTCTCTATTAATTATATTTTTAAATAATGAATTCATTATATTTTCAAATCAAGAATTAATTACAGATTTCTAAAATATCCGACATCAATAATGGTTTTTTTTGAATATCCAGTATTAATTATAACTTTCTAAAAACATTCAATATTATTAAGTTTCTAAAAATGCAGTAACATTTATATATCTTTTAAAATTAAGTATTAATTATAACTTTATAAAAATATTCGATATTAATTATATGCTTCTAATAATTCAGTAATAATTATATATTTATAAATATTAATTATAGGTTTCAAAAACATCCAATATAAATAACAGGCTATTAAAAATCCAGTAATAATTACATATTTTAAAAGAATTAAATATTAATTATACGTTTTGTAAAAAGTTGATATTAAAAATAGGTTCTAAAATCTTGTGTTAATTATGGTATTGATTATAGTTTTCTAAAAAATCGATATTAATAATAAATTTCTAATAATACAGTATTCATTATATTTCTTCAATGAAGTATTATTTTTTTTTAATTCAGTGTTAATTACATATTTTTTTAAATAATTTATTGAGTATATTCTTAAAATTAAGAAATACTTAGCGGTTTCTAAAATATCCGATATAAATAAAAAAATTTCTAAAATTCCAGTAATAATTATGTTTACAAGAAATATTCGATATAAGTTTCTACAAAAATAACCGATATTAATAATATATCTAAACATCCAGAATTAAGTATATTTCCTTGTCTATTTTTCCAAAAATAAGACGGTATGTATTAATGTGTTAATATACTAACTTGTGATCTAAATGCCCGTTTCTCGAGCTAGTGGCATGCGCCATACTAACAACATTCTGAACAGTAACCAATCGATAGAAGCTATTTCAAGTATCCTCAACTAAATTGGAAGCTTAGACTATTATTCCCAGCTAAGAATATCATTCTTTGCCGAAAAGTAGAAATCCCTTTATTGACAAACGTTTTTAGCGTTTTCAAAATAATATTCACCGAAAACTTTCACAGATTTCTTTTTGCAACAATGCCCTTTGCCAAAATGTTTTTAGTTTGTTTCTCATGAAAAGAAATAGGAAAAAGAATCAAACCGAAAAACAAATAAATCTTTGTTAAGTGATCATAAGTACTGAAAACGAGAAAATAATTTTGGAAAAATGAATTGTTATTTGTTTCACTTTGTGAAACAGGAGAATTTTTTTTTTCTTTTTTAAAAAAAATAAGAAAAGGAAGAATATTTAAATTCGGCTGGACGCGTATATGTAATGAATCATTTTCAGAACTGTTATTGCCAATTGATGATTATTACTGTCGTGTGTGGCGTCTTTGAATCTAGCAAAGGCTGCCATTATTAGGAGCAAAGTATGAGGTTGTCAGAAATGGAAGGAGAAGATAAAATGTTGCCACTCAGGAAATGAGAGAGAACAAGAAAAGATGGATAAATAAGAATTGCGACACAAGCGAGGAAAGAATGCAATATACGAAAGGAAGCGATAAAAAATAGACTGGAATTCATTTTCCTGTGTTTCTCGAGACAGTTGGGCATCACGGCAAGCATCAGTGGTTGAATTTCGAACCCAATTGTAGTCAGGATCTTAAAGGTTTATTTTCATGTGATTGAAGTAGACCTTTCTACGAAATGTAGCTGACACAACCCAATCTTTAATGGGCGAAGGGTAAATTTTGAAAGAAAAAAAATAAAATAAAACACACACACATACACAAAACGACATGACTGGGAAAATACGACTGTTAAGACATCTGTCGCGGAAAATATATGCAATAAAATAAATGCAATCTCAAAAATAAATAAAAAGAAAAGAAAAAATATCGAAAGAAAGAAAAACGAAAAAAATAAAAAAGAAAGAGAATAAAGAAAAAAAAATGCAAAAAAAGCTTAATAAAAAGAAAGAAAAAGTTAGACAAAATAGAAAAAGAAAAGAAGAATGCGAAAAAAGAAATAGAAAGAAAAGAAAAACGAAAAAAAGAGGAGAGAGAGAAATAGGGAAATACAAAAGTAATGAAAAGTAAGGAAAAAAGAAAAGCAAAGGAAAACAATAAAGGCAGAAAAAGAAAGGACGAAAGAAAGAAAAACGGAATCGAAAACGAAAGAAAAAAAGAAAACAAAAAGAAAAAGAAAGCAAGGGGGAAAAGAAAAAGAAAGAAAGAAAAATTTAAAGATAGAAAAATAAATAATGAAAGAAAAAAGGTTATTAAAAAAGAGATAAACGAAATGAAACGTAAAAAATAAACAAGAAGAGGTAAAATATTGTAATGCTTAAGGAAACATTGCTAACGTTAACACACACAGACAAACACAAACACACACACACACACACACACACACACACACACACACACACACACATATATATATATATATATATATATATATATATATATATATATATATATATATATATATATATATATATGATCGACTCTCCCGAGGGTCAGGCAGATCAGTTTCCAGGAAACCGACAGCCCGACACCGGCACATGAGATTTGATTATAGTGGTGAAGGCCTCGTGCAGGACCATCCACACTTTTTGGAGGGACGAATACAGAGACCTGGTGCACCGAATGCCACAAGGTTCCCAAACGACGATCTGCAGGTTTTGAATTCAGAGTGGTCCTTCTCCTAGACCAGTTGCCATCCAAGTCTATAGAACCCAATCTGTCCTGCTATGTTACCCATAGCTGGAGGGAGAAGAAGAGGATTCATACCTTTTCCAAGGGTTATAGGACGTAAGTGAATGTAATGGATTCGACTTGGATTGAGTATATATATATATATATATATATATATATATATATATATATATATATATATATATATATATTTAATTCTACTATTATTTTCTATGGTTACATTATGTTTTAGAAGCTATTCCGTTTATTTATTTATTTTCTTAAAGAGTGTAATTAAAAGCAACCGGTTTAAATTGAGAAATCCTTCTAAAGAAAGATTGCGCCTGCCATAGCATAGGATTTCTCAGTCTCACCCGCTTGATATTAAATTCACTATTTAAAAAAATGAAAAAAAATGGATAGCAAATCAAATACGTGTACCCATTAAAAATAATGTTTATAATCATTATAAATAATGTCGGACAAAAAATACATTTATATGTAAAATGTTTTTTATTGTAATCTATTATAATATATATATATATATATATATATATATATATATATATATATATATATATATATATATAATTGTGTATAATAAAAGAGCAATTTATCATTGATGTATGTTTCATTAAATAATATAGACAAGTTATGTCTATTTATTTTTAAGCTCTTTTCATATTGTCTGATAAGCTTAATAACATTACCGTAAAGCAAATGGTATCTCATCTCCGTAACGTCAGTATTTAGATTTAGATATACATACCCAATATCCCTGATATTAAGCACTTAGAGCCATAAACATAGCATAACCTAAAACAATATTTTAGCAAATATATATAAGGAGAAATATAGTCTATATATTAGCTTGGTGCAAAAATAATGCAGAAATAATGTCGTTTTTTGACGTATTTTTAAGGTAAATAAACGACACTATTACGTCATTATTTTTGCACCAACCTAATATATAAATATGCTATATTTATAGGATAAAGTACTCAATATCAGAGAAAGAGCGTGTGTAAATATAAAAATAAACATAGAAGTCAACTCTTAGAGGCGACAGTCTGTTTCATGCTAGATGCAATCGTCAGGCCTGACGATTCCTTCCTGCATGAAACAGACTGTCGCCTCTAAGTGTTGACTTCTATGTTCACTTCAATTCTGTGTTGACTTCTATGTAAACAACAGGATTTTCCCAACCATGTAACAACAAAAGAAGTTTATGTTGCAACCATATTAAACACACGGATTCATTCACTAGCTCAATCACTAAATCTACTTTCAAAATCTACCACAATTCTAACTGTAGAAGTCATAGCATAATTTACTTCCTAGAATGCACACTATGCCAGAAACAATATGTAGGGAAATCTGAATGACCCTTTCACTACAGAATTAACAATTATCGTAAACGAATTAAGTCGACTCCCCATGAAAAACTATTACTGGTCGAACAACATTTCCGCCTGGAAAAACACGATTTCAAAACCCATGCCAAATTCACTATAATTGAAAGAATAGAAAAGTTCAGAACAGATAACATTAGAAAGATTTTAGAGTCCCATGAAAATAAGTGGATCTAAAAACACAATATCCAGCCGGGCTAAACCATAAATTTAACAATACAGATAGTACTAATATATAACTCAAACAAATCAAAACCTACCCACATTTCTCACCCACACAAGACAGACTTGCTTACGGAGGTGTTGAGGCCTCACACTTATACACACATCCACACGAATATACACACTTACACACATCATACTCACTCACTCCCTAATGAGCCAAATGATAACACACATCCACAGCAATACACACGCTTACACATATCATACTCACTCACTTCTTAAGAACCAAATAACCCACACATAACCATTTAACAGAGACACATCCCCTCTCCAGGATCAATATAAAACTGTCAAACTGACCAGAGAATTCATAGCAGCATGTATCTATCCAGCTCTTATCTCAAATAACAACTTAAAAGAGACTGTTTGACCAACACAAGGTATGTTAAAAGATTCATGTTAAAAAGATAAAAAAATAAGAACAAACAAATGAAAACTACAGACAAAAGTTCATTTTCTCCAGCAAAAGACTCACTTCTGTAGTTTAGTGCTACCAGCAAGCAGAAATATTTCTCCTCCCGATGATGGCCATTTTGGTCGAAACTAGTCGAGGAATCTAAATGAAATAATAATAAAAAAAACGAAAGAATATTAATCTACAACCCAGTGTGTCTGAAGATTTTAATTTTTTTAATATTTTTTTATTGTTTAAAATATATATATATATATATATATATATATATATATATATATTTATGTAGAGAGAGAGAGAGAGAGAGAGAGAGAGAGAGAGAGCGAAACAGAAAGACAGGATCAGACAAAACGCATACACGCGCACACATACATATATGTATGAATATATAACCCCCCCACACATATATATATATATATATATATATATATATATATATATATACACGTTAACATACTGACGTTAAGATAAAAAGAAAGAAATTCAACAATCAAAGTAATTCAAAAAAGTTTACTTTGTTTTTGGTAGACATTGGTAGACATTGTCGTTAGCGAGATTTTTCTTAATGTTTTTCTTTCGTGGAATATCCGACGAAGAATTTATTTTACAGACTTTTTTTTCACATATTTCCTTTGTTTCATCATACAAAATGGCGTAGATATGTTAATGAGAGTCATCTAAATAGACCGATATAACCAATATAAGTTACTTCCTATCTTTTTGAGTGGATCTGCTATTCTTAATGCCATTTCCTGAAATGGAATCTGATCTTTCATGAAACGAATGCTGCTGATTAGAGTCAAAACACATCGTCTGTAAACATTCGAAAAGTTATCCCAAAATTAGTTTGGTTGAATTTATGCTACTTTCAAGATTTCAGCAAGCAGTGCATCAAACTGCTGAATTTTTAATCGCTATCATTCTTTGCAATGCAATAATGCCACAAAAACAAAAAGGGTTAAACAGTGTTGAAGAATTAGGAACGGAAACAATAATGATAAGTGTTATGGGATCTTACCCATAATAATAATAATAATGGACTATTCCATACTTAATAATTACTGCGCCTCAAGAGTAGGCAAGGAGTCAGTCGCTCAACTTTTGAACGACTGCACGGTTGTACTCTCTTCCTACGGACGGGAGGAACCCGAAGGAGGCTACGCCGAAGGGCGGAGTCTCCTTCGGGGAGGTAGACCGGCCCTGAACCCGTTTATGCGGGTTTGAATGGGCTATTTTTTGGCCGAGCCTACGGGCTCGGAATACCCACGTTAAAAAGGCCTTGTGCCACATGACACCCTCGTGGGGGGGTGACTGAATATCGTCAGTCGCTCAACTTTTGAACGACTGCACGGTTGTACTCTCTTCCTACGGACGGGGGGAACCCGAAGGAGACCACGCCGAAGGGCGGAGTCTCCTTCGGGGAGGTAAACCGGCCCTGAACCCGTTTATGCGG
>OZ010582.1:127854015-127861515 GCA_963932145.1 Acanthosepion lycidas
CTTGCAGAAATCAAACTGTTTTAATTTCATAAACAAACTTAAACCATCAACATTCATTCACCAAATCTCTGCATGGACACTCTTTGCAATCTTATCTCACTTGCCACATTTAACAAGCAACCTATCGTCACTTTGCGTCTGTCAAATATATATATATATATATATATATATATATATATATATATATATATATATATATATATAATCATGTTATTCTTTTCCTTGATTTCTTCAAGTTGAATTGTCTTCGTATGTTCGTTTAATTTATTTGTTGTGGATAAATGCATAATGTACATGCAGATTTTAAGCCTTCACATATTTTCACCTTCTGACACATCTTACTTAGCATAAATTCTATAACAGTGTATTTGAACATAAAAAATATCAATATAAACATCCGGACACACATATACACAAAAATAAAGCGCGCCTGCACACACACACACACGCACACACACGCGCACGCATATATATATATATATATATATATATATATATATATATATGTGTGTGTGTGTGTGTGTGTGTGTGTGTGTGTGTGTGTGTGTGTGAGTGTAAAACGTGGCCGAATCAGGCTTTACAGTCAGTGTAACGTGTGGCAACATCAATAGTAATTTTGTATTTATGCCAACAGCTTACATATGCTAAATAAAACAACTTTCTAGATGAATCCAGAGATAAAATCCAAAAGAGTGAGGTCAAGGGGAAAAGTTCAGGCCATTGAATCGGTACTACTCATATTTCTTGAAAGATATCAGCCACTGCATAACAAAAAAAAAAATGTGACTAAAATGTGCGGGAGCCTCATTCATGGATCACATGCGTCTTCCTATTAGCTGGATCACATCCTCTAGTAGGTCTGGAAATGGGTTCGAAATAAAGTCCCTGCAGACTGCTCGTGTAACACGTGCTGGGAGAACATATGGACCTACCAGACAGTCACCTACAATTCCAGCCTAGCATTCATCGTAAACTGATCCTGGTGTTTAGCCTGTGTTGGAACATGTGGATTCCAATCTGCCTACTATGTTGGTCGTGTCAATTTGTTATTCCATCTCTTCCAAATGTTGCCTCATCCGTAAACAAGACAGAAGAGACAAACAACGAATTGGCAGTTTTTGCAAAAAACTATCAGCAAAAATTCTCCCGTGGTAAGTGATCAGAGCGCGAAAGACGCTGCACAACTTCCAAATTATACGGATACAGATGATGCTCCTGAAGTACACTCCATACTGTATGAGATGTACACCCTGCTAGGGCCACCTGACGTCTACTGATAGCTGGATCGTCTAGAATGTGTTTTTCGTTGTCAGGCGTACGAGCGAATCTCGGTTTTCCTCGATCCACAGTTTGTGGTGCCATGGATCCTGTTTCAGCAAGTCGACGACAAGCAGCAGGGAAGGTTAAATGACTCAGCTGCCTTCGGCCTGGAAACACAACCTTGCAGCCATTACTATTCGCACGGCCGTAAGCAAAAATCATATTTGCCTGTTCCCAAAATCAATATCCAGCCATTGTGAAACACAACACTTCTAGGTTACTCCTTACTACACATGTTAAACGTTGAAGACAGAGTCGCCACAAATGTACACGAATGACAAATGAAACCTAGTCTTAATGGCAATACAGCGGCATGTACAGTGACTATTTCTTGAACTTAACACAAAAACAAATGATTTGGGTGTATATACTTACATTGACTTTTGTCCTTGTTCTAGTGTGAGGAACCGAGCTCCAATGTTTCGAAAACTATTTTGATGCACCATATATATATATATATATATATATATATATATATATATATATATATATATATATATATATATTGACCGATCTCCACTCGATTTTATGTATGAGCTTACGGCACCTCAATCCATAGAATGTATTAGGTTGGTGCAAAAATAATGACGTAATAATGTCGTTTTTGACGTATTTTTTAGCGTCAAAAAACGACATTATTACGTCATTATTTTTGCACCAACCTAATAACTACTATGCGATTATAGTGGTGAAGGCCTGCGTAGAACTAACCGCAATTTTTGGAGGAGTCGAATAAAAGAACTGCCAGAGTTCTTCCAAATGTCTACTCACGCTTTGATTTCAGAGTTGTCCTCCTATAACGGTTGCCACACGCTTGTATTGTTATAGCTCAGTGTGTGTGTGTTTGTGTGCTCCAGGTCCTGACGTAGCATCACAATTTCAGTCAATCTTCCAGCAACATAATGAGGTTTTCTTCTGTCATTTCTACTTTTATGGCAATTGTTCTTATGTACCTTCCTCCTTGGTATTTCGAACCCATGAATTTATGCCTACTACCGGATTGGCAGCTAGGTCTCACCCTTTCACCTTATTAACTCCCTCGATGCAACCTTAAGTTATATTTGAATAGTTTATTTTCTCGCACTTCTCACCTGTAATTCTCTTCCGCTTTCTCTCTTTCCTGCCACTTACAATCTTCAAATATTTAAATGCTACATCAATCGTCATCTTCTATTTTTATGCAACCTCTTCTTTTATTGTTCTTTCTCCTCACTAATGTTTTCTAATTCTCTTTCATTCCAAGTAAACCCTTGCGTTTTAGTGGCATTATCGCTTTGCTTGAGTCGAAATGATTAAAAAAAAATTATCTTCTATTAACCTTAATAACAGCGTCATATCTTCTTAGCTTGGATTCGGAGAAATTTGGCACTATTCTCTTTTTATGCTTCCTGCAATTATTCTAGTTTGGTTGGGCGAACATCAAAGAATAAATATCTTTTTCCATCATATCCCACACGAGCTCTATTAGATGAAGGTTCGGTAACTTGGGAAGTCATATCGACACATAAAATGAGTTACTGTGTTCTATGAAATAAAGCGCTCTTTTTTTAAAACTCATACACGCGTGGATGGACAAATAGTAAAGAGATTTATGTATTCATAAATTGAGGCTCGCTGTCAGTGACAATATTTAAGTAGGCTGGGACTTTTAATTTTTTTTTATTTGTAGGAAGAGTACTGGTGAAGGTATTCTCATACCAATGCACCATCAGCAACAGCCAAAAACTGTTGATAAAAGGCAGGATGACTCTATATTTACATTCGCCAAAATTTAGCCCTAATATTCGAACTAGGAATAGAGACCAAGCAATATTTTCCAAATCTGCTCTTGTCCAATGTGTGCGGTCATAAGTGAATTGGAACCAGAGTGTATTGTATTTATGTAGCAAGAATAGAATCTGCTTTATGGGTCGACATGTTAGCCTTTCAGAATCCTCTTCCATATAACTTCGTTGTAAACGCAGTTTATTTGAGCGACTGTTGATTTAATATCATCTTGAACCAGTTTGGAATAGTTTATTATGACCTCGTTAATCAACGAGGAATTTCCGCCTGCAGAATTGCTATTCACTACCCATTTCCCTGTAAAACACAGAGTTGGTTGTGCATGAAAGGCTTAGTAGCCCAACAGTTTTTAAAATATTCAGATTGTCCTTCTGGCATCACGCCTATACTGTGTTCAAAATCCCTCGATTACCTTTCTTTCCCATATTAATGCATGAAATAACATTCAACCACTTCTCCATGACCAAGTTTAGATGCGCATATTCATGAAACTGATGCCACTCCATTCGCTGACTAGAAATTTGCATAAAAGAGAATGTTTGCACTGAATTATGTGGCAAATGATTTTATATAATAAAACGATATAATAATTATCAGTGTGTATTAATTTATGTATTTCCAGTCCTATCTCTGTCTTGGGTATGACGATAAACTACAACCGCGTCGTGCGTAAGACGATAAACTACATCAGACAGCAAGGGCCCTGTTCAGAAGGTTTTGTGGAGCGTGGAGCCACCTCTTAATTGCTGGTGTTCCTAGATACACTCTGTCCCGGGGTGTTAGCACATGTTAGGGTCCCAGCTATGGGCAAGTACAAACCTGTCTGAGGCCAAAACATTATGAAAGTATAAAAAAAAAAAAAAATTAATGCAAGCAATAAATTTTTAAAGAAATATTATTACCAGGAATATATTTTTGAAAAAACAAATTACCAGCAATACTTTTTTTGAAAAATATTACACTCAATAAAAATCTTATCGGCATTAAATACCCCATTGAGGTAGATATGCCGTAAAACAAAACAAAGGAAAGCAAAGCAAGCCAGTCCTATCCTTAGTGAAAAGCGAGTTAAATCAACTTAAATTAATCAGTAAATGTATGGAGGTAAACCGACCCTGAACCCGTTTATACGGGTTTAAAGGGCATATTTTTGGCCGAGCCTACGGGCTCGGAGATCATACGTTAAACCGGCCTTGTGCCACATGATGCCTTCGTGGAGGGGTTGACTAAATACTGTTCAGTCTGAAGTCTGGTGTAATTTGCCTTAAGCTGCTTTAATGGCATATATATATATGTGTGTATGTGTGTATGTGTGTGTGTATAAAATAAAGAAACAACTTATAAAAAGAATTAAATAGCAATATTATTATTATTAATGGTTAAATCACCCTCGCTAACAAGACATTAATTTGCTAAAATATACTAGCCAAGTACTTTCGACAATTTCAAATTAGCATCTTCAGGATGCAATTTTCTCATAGACAAAATATCTGTAGACGGAAAGAATTTTTCAAAGATTATGCTATTTATTGATAATTGAATATGTTTTGGATCGTGCAATGCCGCGACACTAGAGTTCTTTTTCAAATTGATGAAGTGAGAATTTTGCAAATATATAAATCCATGAAATTATCTTGTTATATGTATTTATCTGCTAAAGTGAAATGGACATGAGTAGAATCCAATTAGTCAAGTAAGAACGTCTTAGTAGTTTCCACAGAATTTAAGATGATGATTATTACTGTACAGCGGATGTGATGATGTAAATATTATTCAGTATATATATATATATATATATATATATATATATATATATATATATATATATATATATATATATATATTAATAAATATACATAATATCCCAAAATGATAGTACTATATTTAAGTTCATATATATATATATATATATATATATATATATATATATATATATATATATATATATCAACAAAATATGTTGATTGTGTTTTGAAAATAAAACATACATACAGTGATCTATTTCCATTTAACTGTTATTTTATTTCATCCTTCAAAATGGTTTAAGAAAATATGACATTTGGATAGTTTTTGTATAATTTATCTACTGAAAAGAAAAGAATTATAAGATCATAGAAATTATTTAAAAAACTATATCAAATCACATTTTCTGTAATATTTGATGAACCTTGCATGAAAGAAAGAGAGAGCGGGGGTATTTGGAATGTAACTATGCCCTTATATTTTTATTATTATAATAGGTATGCAAATATAAATATAAAAGTTTCATGCTGGATGCAATCGTTAGGCCGCCTGATGATTGTGTCCATCATATAACAGCCTGTCGCCTCTGAGTTTTGACTTCAATGTTCACTTGTTCATATATATATATATATATATATATATATATATATATATAGAGTGGTGGAGAATTCTCTTTTTAAGATACAAGACGAAATGTTCTGCTGCTAAACTGGAAGCAACTTCTCTCTATTAAAACTGACTTTTTAAACTTCTGTAATGCTAATTTTTGCTTGTAAAATAACTTTCAGCCTTCTTTCTCTCTTTCATTCTTAATATATGTATACACATGAATATATATATGCACCTATATGTATGCACACTTATCTATACTCATATATATATATAAGCATATATATATATATATTTATATATTCAAAACATATATATATATATATATATATATATATATATATATATATATATATAGTGCTTAAAACAAAACATAAAACCTTGTGTATAAATGGTCTTATATAATATTTCAAAATTTTATAGACTGGTGAAGTCGTTCATTATCTCAGGAAGTATGGTCCAAATCTATCCATTTACCAAATCTTTTGTTCGCTTATACATTAACAGAATATCCGATATCAAAACCGTATGAATATCAATTTAATTTCCATATCATTATTTCGAAATCGATATCTCACTCATTTCCTCCTAGTTGGTGACTTATGCTAAGAGTCATCATTCTCTTCCTTATAATCCGGGTTAGTTGTGGTTATATTCCAGGAATCTCACAGTTGGCTCCAATAATACAATAATATTGCCAAGAGCGACTACTTGTCTCCTGCTCCCACGATGTCTTTGAAGACGTGCCCGAGACGCCGATGGCTAGTCATTTGCCTTTCTGCAGATATACAGCTGTTGGACAAAATAATTGGAACATTTGTTAAATTCAAAGAAAATTTATTTAATATGGAGTTGGTCCTCCTTTAGCCTCACAGACAGCTTTAATACATCTAGGAATGAAATCATACAGCTTCCTGACTTCATCCAGAGGAATTTTCAGTCATTCTTCCATTAAAACCTTCTCCAGCTCTTTACGGATAGCGGCTCTTAACTTGTTGCTAAAAAATACTTCACAAATGTTAAATAATATTGATATTTTGAGATTGGGGAGTCCACTCCATGTGTTCTATCTCACTTTCATGATCTTCATACCAATTCTTAACCACTCGAGCGGTATGTATTAGAGCATTATCATCTTGGAAGATGCAGTCACCATCAAGGAATAAAGTCTTGGCCATTGAATGAACATGATCTCCCAAAATGTTCAGGTAATCTTTGCTGTTGATTCTACCATGCAGGGCAACTACTGGACTGAGACATTTTCATGATATGCCGGCCCAAACTATCACTGATCCACCTCCATGCTTCACTGTTGGAAGAAGGCAGTCAGGGTAGTAAGCTTCTTTGGGCAGCCTCCACACATAAACTCGCCCTGAAGTTGGGAAAAGAGAAAAACTGGACTTGTTTGAGAATATGACTTGCTTCCATTGGGCTGCAGACCAGGCATTGTGATCTCTGCACCACTTCAACCTCTTTTCAATGTTGCGAGTGGAGAGAAGAGGTTTACTCACAGCGGCTCTTCCATGATATGCAGCCTTATGGAGCTCATTGTAAACAGTTTTAGTAGAAACTGAACTTTTCAGATGATTATTCAACTCAGCAGTCAATTTGGCCGCATTTGTCCGATGATCTTTTGCCACATTAAATTTTACTAAATTCTAAAAATAAATGACAAAGTCAGTAAATTAGATAAATAAACGTATTTACAATAGATATAATCTTCAATTACATACTAGTGGCTTCCCGCCTTGCTTGGGGTGAAACGCTTATATATATATATATATATATATATATATATATATATATATATATATATATATATATATATATATGTATGCAAGTGGTTACAGAGAGTTGGAGCGAGAGCAAATAGGAGTGATAGAGGAAAGAAATGAAGAGAAGGATAGGGGATAGATCAAGGCATCTGGATAATAGCTGAAGAAGTCTTAAAATATCTGCCTAAGGGTAAAACGTTATTGTTCCTACTTCAAAGTGACTTCATGTATCGAACACAAATAGAAAATTCAATTAAAATTTTATTGT
>OZ010582.1:127864015-127879015 GCA_963932145.1 Acanthosepion lycidas
AAAAGCGTGGAACACGGACGTAATAACTGATATCGATACAACTGAATATAAATATTTAACCCACAAACCCGACTGCCTCACAAATACTTACCTCTCAAAATGAGGTGAAAACACTATGAAAGTATAAAAAAAATGTAAATGAATGGTGGAGCAGGGTCTCAGAGTGATATCTAAACTACAAAACTACAAAAGAGCTACAGATTATAGGAAGTTGTGGAGAGCCATGATCGTCAACGGCATGAAGGGACATGGCATAGAGAAGAAGAAGAGATAAATAGTTGATGCTGAGGACTGAAGGAGAGACTAGACGTAACCGAGTTAAATTCTACCGATGACGGCTAAGAATAACAGGGGCAGAAAAATGACGAAAATTTTGGGAAAATTATAACTACAAAACATGGCAGCTAACAATGAAAATTAATGAAAAAAGAACAGATACAATTGAGATTTCTGTGCCAGATAAGGTTGAAAAGAGTTCTGGAGATCGCAACACCGAAAAGTCATATGGAAGGCAAATGATATTTAAAGGCGAGTAACGATTTTTAGTGAATACTTGGCACACAGTAATTTTTTTTTCGAATGTCATGCCAACAAGGATAATTTGTTCTAATTTGATCTGCGTTGACTCCAGTATGTACTGGAATCCCACGAAGTGATATCAAAATACGAGAGCATCAGAAATGTGAGGTGTATCAAGGGGTTGGCCTAGAAGATAACCTCCTAGACATCAGATGCAGGTACATTGCTACCCTGGATATCTGCGGGTACTCTTCAAGCAAACACGTGATCGATCCATCTACATTAAAGGTATAGATATAAAACTTTGTGCAAATCAATTGCAACAAAACGAATAATTCTGTAAGACTAAAGTAGAATTTAGAACATTATAAAAAATGCACAACACCAGTTGACAATAGCAAAAAATTTACATTAATTATTTATTAAAAAACTTTAAAACCGCTAACACTATAGATAAAATAATAATTCACTTTTTGGAACAAAATTAATTAGGGCAAATATTTACGAATTTAATGTCTATTAAGGAATTGTCTTCCTGATCAATCAAAATTCGTAAATAATTATATAGGCTACACTACAACAAGTTTGACACGCAGACTCACTCTATACCTTTCTGAACGTAGCTCAATTAGATCTCATTTAAATATTCATAGAGACTTACCGGACACTATTCGTTAAAATATTTAATCCTTGAAAACGGCTAAATGTATAACCGAAAGCACTCGGATAAAAAGAACATTCGGGCAGATTTTATAAAATTTAACATCTGAAAAGAAAAACATATTAGACCGCATGAGAAATTGGATAAAAAAACTAAATATAAGCACCTTGTCTGTCGTATTCAATGAAATGTGAATATATATATATATATATATATATATATATATATATATATATATATATATATATATATATATATATATATAAGCAAATATATGGATATAGATCCGACAGTATAAACAAAAATATGGACACAAGAACAAGACTTATCTAAACAGATTTTGGATAAGTCTTGTTCTTGTGTCCATCGTCTTTGTCATGTTCAATTGATGTTAATTATATATATTATATTTTATAAATATGTCCTGAAGATGGTTTATTAAATCGAAACGTCCGACTTTGACATATTAACATTAAAACAGCATTATTGCATATAAGGATTTTTGTTTGTTTTTTTCCGTATATTTTTCTTCATATATATATATATATATATATATATATATATATATGTGTGTGTGTGTGTGTGTGTGTGTGTGTGTGTGTGTGTGTATAAGTGAACATTCGCAATTCGAAAAATTTCTTTATATAATTTCATATAAAGAAATATAACGATAAAGTAAAAATTCTTGAATCTATCTATAAAAGTAATTATGAATACAGCACAGATGTTTTAAAATGTGTATGATAAACAGTTTGAAATGCCAAGATTTGCACTAATAATATATCTTTTTACTCCTCATTTCTTAAAAATAAATCCATAAACCATACTTTGTTACCTCCCTTTAAACGATTTCAACGGTCACGCCCTGATACAACGTTCCTCACACCATTTGTAAGAAATTTATATCTCAGATGACATAATTTGTCTCTGACAATAATGGATACTATAATATTCATTTTATTTTAAACAATACCTTGATGATGACATGGTATGTCGAAAGTTCTTGGTAATAAAGCAAATATGCATATATTTATTAAATCTTAATTCGCAGTGAACTTTAACTAATCGATTTAACAGAAATGTTTGCTTGATCCCTATACATGTTTGAGTCTGGTCGTCATTAATGTATTGAACACTTCGAAGAAGGCTCATCATAGAATACTGGTACCATGACGTAAACAGTAAGAAGGAGAGTAAAGAGGAGAGAAAAGGTCAGATAGTAAATGCCAGGTTGAGCTAATACTTAAAAAAGAAAACGTAGTAAAGGTTCATTAGAGCGTGACACGAAATCACGGTAAGCTTGCTTGAACAGGATAGAGGTCAATGGCTACCGAAAGCCGCCTTATTTAAGATAAAGGGGAAACTCGTATTAGAATTGCTGAATTGTCTGGAAGAAATATAACAAAATACAACAATAAGAAATTGAGCTGAGCAAGTGTACAAGAAAAAAGATCTTATGATTACTCAGGATGTATGCGATCATCATTTTCCATAATTTTAATTTTCTTTTTCTCTTAATCGTATTGACTTCTCATGGAAAATAGGGAATTTGCTTCTCTGGAGCTCAAAATGTATTTCCTAAACTAATAGTAATATTATTACACTCAGAAGCGTATACGTATATTATTATTATTATTATTAGTAGTAGTAGTAGTAGTAGTAGTAGTAGTAATTATATGCTTCACTCTCCCGAGGTCCAATATACCCGTCAAAACAGTCCGAAAAGGGTATGCCGGATTCCTGCATTACAGTCGAATGTACACGATATGGTTAAAGGTTTTGACAAATTAGCGCCTAGTAAAAATGTCACTTCGTCGAATAACCTAGTTTACTCTGACGTTAATCTGTCGAGGATATTACTAAGTATCTGGAGGCAACATCAAACTCGCTATGTATACATTAGCATTTAAACTTAAAAAAATATAGAGTGAGTCTGCTTCCAGGTGTCCTGTCCAAATTATTAAAGCATATCGACGCAGTGAACGTGTACAAGTAGTTTGCGTTCCCTTCTTATTAATGCTCTTTTGAAAGGCATGAATCCATTTTCCCCAGCAGGGTATTCCCACTACCCGTCTTCCAGATATGCGCAAGTAATTAGTCATCTGGAATTTTGCAATTTGACTGAGTCTATTTGTGAGGGTTTTCTTCTTCTTCTTCTTCTTCTTCTTTATGTGACATGTCTCCTCATGACGTAAGCGAAGATGGCTCTCCACAACTTCCTGCCCTTTGTGACTCTTAATAAATCTTGCCTTTTTTTTATTTCTTCAAAACATTGTTCCGACATCCATTTATTCAAGCTCGCTAAGTAGGTTATCCGTTATTTTCCTCTGATCTTACCTTCAATCTGTCCTGTGAATATCAAAATTTCCACGTCTTCTTTTCTCATTATGCGTCCTAGAAATTTCAACTGTCTCTTGCTGTTTAATATAAGTTTCCTTTTTGTTTCCATTTTCCATAAAACTTTGTCTTTCTTTACATATTTGTTCCATGGTATCTTCAGCGTCCTTCTGTAGAACAATATTTTTTTACGCTTTCACAGACTCACGTTTTCCGCTGACATAAAAAAATTACTTGGTGATGAAAGTTAGTGGATTCTAGAAGCCTATTTTTTTTAAATGATTAAAAAATTACTTGGGGACTTTCAACAGCAGCAACAACTTCAAATGATATCACATATAGCTCGAAGGGAAAATAATGTCAGAATCAAGATACTGCTATTCCGTACCCCTCCGAACAAAAGAAAGCCGCAGTTAATAATGGAAAAAGCGATGAAAGTTAGTGAACAGAAGCCTATTTTTATAAAAAAAGCCTATTTTTATAAAAATTTTTTAAAAAGAAACATGGTATAAATTTCAAACGATAGTACTACTGTCTTCCTGGTCAATGTATGCCGAATGTTTACTTTTAAAAAAACGGCTTTTATTAACACTCTCATTAATAGTATCATAAATAAAGCGGAATAATATTTACTGGAACCAATTAAACATTATTTTATCAAAATTATAATTGCGCCGGAATCTCAAACATATTTTACCAGTATGGTGGGCAAAATAATGCATATTTGAGAAAGATCTGTTTTCCACATTACCAAGCGTATGAAATGAAATTTAAATTATTTTGTGCTCTGAACACAAATCAGAATTCGAAAAGAAAATACATCCGCATTTCTTCACCCTTGAACGTTCTAACTAATGTTTTCTGCAAAGTTCTGACCTTATTCACGAGATCATTTTTGAGTTATCGGAGAAATTAACTGAAAAGACAAAATCGATTGAAATCGATAGACTTTTACAGTTTCTGTCATTAACCTTTACAATCTCGTCTATTGAAAATGTCAAAACGGATATTTGCTCGATCAAAAATCTATCAACTGTTCTTAATACACTATATACTGACTTAGGTTCACTTGCACAGAACAAAAAGCTTCCAAGTTAATAATTCAAATTGATTCCTTAAATACAGATTTTAATCAAAGAGGTATTTATAAAAGAGTGTATATGCAATGCAGCTTATAAGCAAGTCTCCAAAAAAATAGTAACACTAAATCACATACATACAGGGCGACACTAAAAATAGACATAATTTTGTAGTCTAATAACATAGGTATTTCTCGCTCAAATGATCTCAAATATTAACAAAATGTGTAAAAATTAACTAATTTGACTGTGCAAATTTATCTCATTGAGAATCGACCAGGAAGATCGATCGGGCGTTCCAATAATAATGACAATGCGCTTTTTAAATGGCGACAGAATTCCCCTGACTTGACATCATGTGTTTGCTTTTTTTATAAGGGGCTATGTGAAAGGACAGTTCTATATCTCCTCTCTTCCTATAATCCTAGGGGAACTTAAGCAGAGAAACACTGAGACACTGGAGAATGTTACGCAAGACATGCTACAATTAGTTTGGCAGCAATTGTACTATCGATTTGACGTGTGGCGTGTCACAGGTGGTTCGCATGTTTAAAATTTGTGAAATCGATTATAAAATCTACATCCCTTCATGTTCGAATTTTAATAAACAAATCTTTTATTATTCAACATGAAGCCTATTTAATGTTGTTTTCCTGTGACATTCACATTTTAAATTATGTCAATTTTGGGGGCACGTTCTATATTGAGAGATCGGAATATCGAGTTCGAAATCCAATCGAGTTTGTTATATTCATTTTCGTTGAAATACCGTTGGCAAAGGTATGAATCAATCTATTCAGCCCCGCCAGCCATGTCTGAATAGCAGGACAGTCTGGTTACTAGAGCCTTGGATATTAACCGCTCAAGAAGAAGAATAACGCTGAATTCAAAATGCGCTAATTATCCAGTGTGGTGAGCGCGGCTGGATCCCTGGAGACATGGTTAATCAAGCAGGGGTTCTGCCATCGGGTGAGAAGGTTCTTGATCTGGATGTTTTAATGAGATTTCATCCCTGGTATCTTTACTTTTACCCATATATAATTGGTGAATTATGTGTCATTCAGTGGTGTGGAGATGTGTACAAATATACTCGTCATACTTGCTGTCTGTATATCAGTGACAAGAGTGAGCCATGATTAAGAAAGAAAAAACTTGTAGACTAAGAAAGTTTCATCATCAATCTGTCTCCCTCTTCGTAGTGAGCACCTGGGCAGAGTATTGAAAGACAGGAGGATTTCTTTGGTAACAAAGAAAAGAGTACTCAGCTGTTACGTGACATCTGTCCCTTTTTACAGCAGCTAATATTGGACGATTTCCTCAAAGATGAAGAAGAGATTCGAGGCGACGGAGATATGGTTATACATAAAGATGCTGATGATATCATGGACCGAGCGTGTGAGCAACGATGAAGTCTTGGAGAGGATGTAAACAGGGATGAGGCATATACGTAACATCAGGAAGAGGCAGCTGAAGTTTCTGGGACACATAAAGAGGAAGGAAGGCCTGGGGAATCTGATACTCACGGGTCTAATAGAGGGAATGAGAGACAAGGGAAAAAACGTATAACAGACCAGGCGGATTTTAGCAAGTGGATGACAGAACATTGTCTGTGGTATGTGGCAAAAGGAGAATACTTATTGAGAGCTGAGAGAACACGGCGCACCAAATGAAAGATGTGTATCTAGTTGTGAGTGTGCTGGTAGTGTAGCAGAAATTGGAAAGATCGAGCCGTGTTCAAATTCTGGACAAGTCTCTTGTGCTTACTTTCGTACAAATTTTCTTTTGGAAAGTATGAATCTGTCGCATTTCTCAATCTATGGGGTAAATATAAGGCTAGGTTGGCTTCCCTGGTGTTAGGTTGTAGCCATTCAGGTAGAAGGACAACAATAAGCCTGGAGATGAATGGATTCCGTCAGCCTAAATTCTCGTAGATGCACCAACAGCCTCTACATCGGCTTTGCATATGGCTTACGTTCGACGATATGACGGTATATATCTATTATCGTCCCGGGTATGACGATAAACTACTTCTGGCAGCAAGGTCTCTGATCCGGAAATTGGAGGCTTTGGAAAGCGTGGAACAACCTCTTAATTGCTGCTGTGCCCAGATCCCCTCTGAACTGGATGATAGCACCTGTTAGGGATCCAGGTATGAGCAAATGCTGAACACCCAATCAAAACATAAAAGTATAAAAATACATTTTTATAATAAATTTACCAACAATACATATTTGTAGTTCCATTACCATACGTTTTATTTAAAAAGAAAACACTAGCCATACATTTTATCATCTAGACATGATGTGTGTGTGTGTGTGTGCGTGAATATTTACCCTGAAGCAAAAAATTATGTACAAAATACCTGAAATACTGAATACATGAAATTATATACAAAATATTTAGATTTAGGCATTAAATAACCCACAGAGATGTTGATATGCCACTAAACAAAATCAACCAACCAAATCTATCTATTAGCTTATTTATTCGGCATTAAAAACCAATTAATACACTAATACACTAGCATTCGAAAAATGACAAAAATCATATAAATTGCCTTGCAGCACAGTTGCTGACTGTAAAGCTGATACGTTATTTTCCTCTGTTTGAGGTTCCGTTTTAGCATTATCTTAGTATAGCTGGTCACCCCTATTCGAGGGTATTGCAGGTCTTAGTTACAGCTTCTGGGAAAGAGTATGTTATCTAGCGTGACCAACGATTTTAACAAGGCCAGAACGCTCAAGCCCTCCGCCACGATGACTTTATGATAGCACAACAAGGGTTCCGTCTACCCATTTACACTCAAAAGGCTTGGGTCAACCGTGGTATGTTTTTTCAGACACTTTCAAAGGGTGCCGCATGCTGAGATCAACCCCTCCAGTCTGATAACATCAGGAATCGACTATGGTGAGATTCGAACCATAATTCGTTCAGAATGCGAGTGTTCTAACTACACAGTCACGTGCCATATACCATTCTCTTAGTAAAGTTTAATTACAAGACTAATTTTTTCATGATACATTGGTTTAAAAAGAACCTGTGGGAATTACTGTGCCGGTGCAAACGATCCTGTCAACTAGAGAACAAAGGCGTTGCCCGCCAAACCCCGCTTTTGATGATATACCTTATTCTGTATAATGTGACAATGTCACAAATCTCGTACTAAGATTTATGCCGATTTGGCTTTGAGGTATACTGAGCAATACTGAACAGACTGTCACGGATATTTTGTACACAATTAAGCAAAAGTAGTTAATTCTTTCCATTCTACAGACAAAACAAAAATAATGAAACAAAAAACAAAACAGAAAAGCAACAAAAATGCAAATACACGCAGATTAATTCTTTTTTAAGGGAAATAGATTTCTTAATTTTTATGAGACATGTGCTTCAAATGTGGTAAAGGATTTCTTTATGCAATATTGTGACTTGGTTCAAAGTATTTTTGTGCATAAACATATTGAGTAATTATTGTATGCAACCGTGGCATGTTCGATAATAATGGATAATCTGAAATCATGTGAGAAATAATAATCAATATTCCATCGGTAACTGTCTATTTTTCTGAGATGAGATATTATGTACAACATAATTTACATTATTCGAACTATTGTCCTCATCTTTGACGCGATATTTATTACAACGTTTCGGCCGTGGTACGCTCCGGCTTTCTTCAGGTGGTTTTAATGTCGAACTGAACCCTTTATTTCACCCACTGGGGTAGATTGTTCTAGTTGCACCTGTCATGTTATTAACTGTTTATTATCAGCTATCTCCTGTTAATTTCACTCTGAAAGTTCTTCACTGCCTTAACTGGGTACTGAACACATACTCTTTGGGTCCTTGGCACAGTGGGTAAAAGCGTTAGTTAGATCCAGTGACAGGACCCAAAGAGTCTGAGTTCAATACCCGGCTAAGGCAGTGGAGAATTATCAGAGGGAAAATTAACAGGAGATAACTGATAACTGACATCCATTAAACATGGCACGTGAAACTAGAACAGTCTACCCCAGTGAGCGAAATAAAGGGTTCAGTTCGACATTCAAACCACCGGAAGAAGGTCAGAGCATACAACGGCGTAAATATTATAATAAGTATGGCGACAAAGATAAGGACAATAGTCCAAATAGTGTAAATATTGAAAAAATATATATTTCTATATAATAGAGAACCAAAAAATAAACAAATGAATAAATAAATAATAATAGGTCAGCAAACGAAAAAATGTCTTATTTTCGCTGAGAACCTCTAAATGTTTAGACATAATTTTCAGGATTGCAGTGAAAGTTGTCACATTAAGATCAACACTCCAGTTAATATATTATATTCATATATTTTATTATGTTTACAATAATAAATATGCTTTCATTTCAGTTTTTAGCCACAAATCAATCTATTCCTGTTTGCTATTCATTTCAGGTGTGATCATTTCATCTGCAATGCATAGCCATACATATATTTTAGAAATAAAAGAAGGAAAATCTTTCTGAAAAATCAGAAATCATGTCAATAATAATAATCAATATTCCATCGATATACATTGAGATATATATGGAATCGATGGCTATTGATTTCTGTAATTTATTAGACAAGAGATTAAGTCTGTTCTTCTATTTAGCTGCTGAGATTTTTTTTCCTCGTCCTATTAAAGTTTCCGATTTATAGACAATTGATTCTATTTCGAGGGTCAACAAGAATAAATGATTAATTGGTATGTTTTATGCGAAAAAACTCGTCCGCCGATAAGGTTTTAACGGGTTTTGGTATGGATGCGCTGAGACCGTGACAGCTATCACTGTGGAAAGTTGAATTGAAGAGCCGAGATCAAATTACAGCCTTGTTTGCTGACTTCACTTCAGAAATAAGACCCATCGGAAAGGCATGTTTTCATCTCCCTCCTTAGTTAAATAGTGGATGTGCTAACTTGGGCTGGTAGCCAATGAAACAAAAAGAATATTTATTTCAGACAATAAATATACACTTCTCAACTTAATCAAACGCTACTCTTAATGACGTAGATCGAACATTTCCGACGTATATATATATATATATATATATATATATATATATATACAAGTATATGATTGCTGTATACGGAATAAATTCCAATAACCAACAATTATTATTCTTAAAAGAGTGCTCAATACAGAATAGAATAAATATGTTATCAAATCACTACAAAATTGCTATTTTGTTTCAACACCTCCGGTGTTTTATCAAGTGATGATGTTGAATGTAAAATAAATGGTTTTAAATGTTTCAAATTAATTAACGTTGTTACAAAAGCTAAAATGACAAATCAAAACACAAGTATAGGAAAATTCAAAACACTTGACAACGAAGTAAGATTATAATAGCTATTCAGATCTTTAAAATAGGACTTATATTTTAAAAAAAAGAATTTATTCTAACCAATAATTATTAAATTATATGATAAAATTTGATATTAAAATTAAAAGTAAAAAATTAGCAATTTTAAAATCCAAATTTAATCACTATTAACTTTAAAATTATAAAATTACTGAGGAAAAAAGAAAAAATACATATGTTATTCAATTTATTTCTTCATTGAAATTACGTTACAATAGACGCTAATGTCTACTGGTCCCCCGATAATATGTATACATTTTAATCCCAAGTGTGTGAATGGGGTCCTAAGCTCTCCCGTAAAACAATACAAACACACTCAGATTATAATACATAATCACCCAGACATATTTAGATATATACACACACAAAAATGTGACGAGACAGGAAACAACTCCACGGCCCTTAATAAAAAAAAACCCAAAAAAACATCGCATACATACATGCACAATTAAATGTGCATTCACTTTCCATACCCTTAGACACCGATAAATACATGTACACACATCCACATACAGTGACCTAGACAATCTGATACCACAACCAAGAAATATTCAAAACTGAAAGTGTTATTAAACAAATGCTAACCACTTATTAAATTATAACTTACACGGGCAAATATACAAAGATAAAAATGGTTAAAAATAACATTATCTAATGCATAAAAAAGCAAACACACAAATATCTATAAAAATTGGATTCTGCGGAAGCTTCTGACCTTTTGTACAATTTAATTGCCTTCGATTGTCTAGATGCTGATAGTGTAGGATTGTATAGAGATGATGGCTTATTAGTTGTTAAAAACTTCACTAAAATTAAGGTAGACCGTATTAGGAAAATGATCCATTGGGTATTTAAGCATTTAGGTCTTAGGACAATAGTCACTAGTAATGTTAAACAAGTGGATTTTCTAGACGTCACCCTAGACCTTGCTAGCAACACTTTCCAACCATATGTGAATGTTAATTCCAACCATATGTACGTACATCCAAATTGCAACCATCCCCCTTCAGTTATCAAACACATACCCTCTTCCATTGGATTTAGAATTAGCACTAACTCTTCTAACAAAGATGTTTTTAATAAACATCGTGATTTTTACAATTCTGCACTCTAAAATAGTGGACAGAAAGATACCACTATTAAGCATAATAAGAAAAGAAGATCTAGAAAGATCATCTGGTTCACTCCCCCTTTCAATATAATGGTTAAAACTAAATTAGGACGTATATTTCTAAACTTCATCAAGAAACATTTCCCCAACCCTGAAACTAACCCACTTAGTAAAATATTTAATAATAATACCCTTAAATTAAGCTATAGTTGTGCAGATAACCTAGAGAAAATAATTAAAAAAACATAACAACAGAGTCTTTAACAAGTATAGGGACTCAAAAAGCTTGATTACTCACCAGGTTGAAAACAGCAATACTAAGTATAATAACACGAATAACAACTTATGTAATTGTAGGAATCCTAATAACTGTCAACTAAAAAAATAACTGTATGACTAGTTCTGCAGTTTATCTTAGTACATTCTCAACAAAAGAAAATCCAAATATTAAAAAAAATTACATTGGTATCACCATGAAACCATTCAAGGAACGCTGGCGGGGGGCATATGCAATCTTTTAATAACAGTAACTGTAGGTACATGACTTCATTATCCAAGTATTTTTGGAGTCTAAAAGAAAATAATAAAACACTTACGGTTAAATGGAGATTGATTAAGAAATCCCGTACATGTAACTCCCTATATTCCCCATGTTACCTGTGTCTTAATGAAAAATTTGAAATAATTATATTTAAAAATAAGAGTGATCTCTTAAATCAAAGATATGAACTAATAGTTAATTGTAAACAGCGTTATAAATTTAACTTATTATAGGGGTCGTATACTTTCAATGATAATGATATGTCACTGTAAGTTTAATAGATTATTATTTTTATAACCTGATGGTCATCCTGACGGTATGAATGTGTATTGTGTACCTAAATAATGTTTTTCGGGTCTGTGTGTATGCATTTGTGTGTATGTATGTGTGTTTTTACTACTGGCTGTGTATATGTATATATAAATGTATTTATAGGTTAGTAGGTTTATATATATATATATATGTATATATATATATATATACATACATACATATATATATATATATATATAAATTAAGAAGGTAAAAAGGAGGAGAAGAAAAGAAGAGGTTAAAATATTGTTGTGTATATATATATATATATATATATATGCAAATATATATGTCCAGTTATATTGTGTATCTATATTTACATTGACGTATATCTCTGTATGTATGAATATGTCTGTATTTGTACATGTATATGGTTGTGTGTGTGTGCATATGGATATATTTTATGTATGTATATGTATGTACGTTTACGTATGTATATGGTTGAATGCCTGTGTATTTATGTGTATGTACGTATATATCTGTACTTGTTATTATAGATATGTATATGTATATATATATATATATATATATATATATATATATATATATATATATATATATATATATATATATATATATATATATATATATATGTAAGCAAATATAAATGGATATGAATCCAACAGAATGGAGAAAAATATTTGGAAAAAACAAACAAAAATCCTTAAATGCAATATTAAAACAACATAATTGCATTTAAGGATTTTTGTTTGTTTTTTCCAAATATTTTTCTCCATATATATATATGTATGTGTGTATGTGTGTGGGTGTATATAGATGTGTTGACACCTATCATATATGAGATATTGTTTGTTTGTATGTGGAGGTATGTAAACTTTGGTTTGTGTTTACCTCCGCGTGTGTAAGTCTATGTGTGTATATATGTATATGTATGTGTATTTGTGTGTGTATATGTGTATATATGCGTGTGTGTGTATATATGTATATATATATATATATGCATATGTCCGAGTGTTTGTATATATGTGTATATATGTATGTATGTGTATATATATTTGTATTTATATGTGTTTAGGTGTGTATATATGCATATATATATATATCTATATGTGTGTATATTTATGTGTATATTCGTGGATGGGAGTGTACTTATATATGTGTATACGTCGATGTGTCGTTAAGGGTATTTATACATGATTATAAATTTGTATATGTGGATGTATGTCCGTATGTCCTAGTATATGTATATGTATGTATATATCAGCGTCTTGGAACATACCATCGATACTAACTAAAATCTACTCTTGCATGATTAGGATTTTTTAATGGCTTATAGACTTAATCAACAACTTTGTGTAGTTACTTTAAAAAAAAAATTATGAACTTTACTATATTTTATCGTCAATAAGATAATGTTATTAGAATGTATGCATATTCTCATTTTATGCGTGTATGTATATATGTATATGTGTGTATGTATATATATATATATGGATGTGTTTGTGCGTATATATGTCTATATAGGTGAATTTACGTTTGTATGGTTTTCTTTATGTATATGCGTGTGTTTGTATATGTGTTGGTATATATGTATGTTTGTGAGTTTAGTTTATATATGTATATGTATACATGCATATGTGTATGTATGTATATGTATGTGTATGTGTATTTGTATGTATATGTGTATTTGTATATATGTGCATGTATGTATATTTGATTTGTTTATTTTCACGTCGCTGTGCGGTTTGAAATATTTATATTTGCTTCTGTATGTGCATATATACGTATGTGTATGCATATATATATATGTAGGTATATGTGGACATATATTTGTGTGTACGTGTGTATGTGTATATATCTATATGTGTGACTGTACACTTATATCTGTAGGTAGTTCTTATTATCTTATTTTCTTTCACGTAATATACAATAAGGCGTATATCAACATATGATTAAAATAGATGCTTTTATAGATATCACTGTTCTTTTATGCTATGTTTAACCATTTTTATCTTTGTATATTTGCCCGTATAAGTTATAGTTAAAAAAGTGGTTAGCATTTGTTTAATAACACTTTCAGTCTTGAATATTTCTTGGTTGTGGTATCAGATTGTCTAAGTCAATGTATGTGGATGTGTGTACATGTATTTATCGGTGTCTATGTGTATGGAAAATGAATGCACATTTAATTGTGTATGTATGTATATATATATGCGATGTTTTTTTTTATTAAGGGCCGTAGAGTTGTTTCCTGTCTCGTCACTTTTTTTTGTGTGTATATATCTAAATATGTCTGGGTGCTTACGTATTATAATCTGAGTGTGTTTGTGTTGTTTTACGGGAGAGCTTAGGACCCTATTCGGACACTTGGGATTAAAATGTTTACATATTATCGGGAGACCAGTAGACATCAGCATCTATTGTAACGTAATTTCAATGAAGAAATAAATTGAATAACATATGTATTTTTTCTTTTCTCCTCAGTAATTTTATAACTGTGAACTTAATAGAGATTAAATTTAGATTTTAAAATTGGTGATTTTTTACTTTTAATTTTAATATCAAATTTTATCATATAATTTAATAATTATTAGTTAGAATAAATTCTTTTTTTTAATATAAGCCCTATTTTAAAGATCTGAATAGCTAGTATAAACTTACTTCGTTGTCAAGTGTTTTGAATTTTCCTATACTTGTGTTTTGATTCGTCATTCTAGCTTTTGTAACAACGTTAATTAATTTGAAACTTTTAAATTCATTTATTTTACATTCAACATCATCCCTTGATAAGACACCGGTGGTGTTGAAACAAAATGACAATTTTTGTAGTGATTTTATAGCATATTTATGTTATAATTTTTAAATAAATAATTATATATATATATATATATGCAATTTTTTATATATATTATTTATATATTATATATGCGCGGTACTTATTGGAAAGAGCTCAATATCAGTGATAGAGCTAACCTATTTAGTTGGATTGATGTAAGTTTGTGACCTTGGCTTTCACGCTATTTATGATCGTTAGACAAAAGCGTGAAACCCGGGGTCACAAGCTCGGATCAATCCACCAATACATATATATATATATATATATATATAT